>CAUOFW020007157.1:164355-291448 GCA_963454935.2 Ilex paraguariensis | reverse complement strand
GGGGGGGGGGGGGGGGACAATGATGGTGGTGGTAGTGGTTGTGGATTGATATTTACTAACATCTATATACAAACTAAAAAATATAATCCAGTTCATTTTGACCATTTCCGCTATGCGAATTCACAAAACGGATTAAAAAAGATTGAAGTTGTTAAAATTTGAAACTAAGATTTTTGAGTTTACAGTTCGTCCATATTATCACTTGAATTATTTTTTGGGACCATGTCATAAAAGATTTATCTATCATAAATATTCTAGTGCCGATTTGAATAGTCTGTCTTTAACCAAATCAGGGAAGGAGATTAGTCAATGTGTGTGATGAGCCCAGTTCTAACTTGGTTAGACCCAATTAATGAGATAAGCACAAAAGGCAGGTTAAGCCCAGCACATGGATTCTGCCTGGTTCAAAGTCCAAAGGATCCAGGAAGATAAGTGCACGTGGGAGTAATTATTAGGATAGTCACTCTCCTAGATCAAGACTATCTTTACTTGTACCTATCCTAGTTGTAACTATCCTCTCCAAAAAAACTAGTAGCTTACTCATCATGTCATCGTCTCAACTAAGGCTCTATGCCTATAAATTATAAATCTTCTACACATGAGAGGGATACTTTTTTACATAGCTATCTATGTCATAGCTACATAGAACGAACCTTTTCTTTCTCTTTCTCTCACTTACTGCTTTATCAATAAAGCTCTCCAACCACCATTGCCGCCTTTAAAGTGGAGTTGGTCACCCTGACCGAACTACTCTATACTAGTATTACTTGTGTTAATCTCATATTTATATTTACTGCGTTTATTACCCGTATTAATTACTTTACAAGTGATGCATAAATTCACTTGTGTGCATCATCAGTGTATATAAGTTGGTTCAAACACCTTTAACCGTTATATATATATATATATATCCTTAAAGAGCTTGTGTGGCTAATTCTAATATTGTTGATTCTATATCACATATTATCAAATTAGTTTTAATCAAATTCAATATGATTGCTGGTACCCAAGCGAACACCACAGAACCATTATACCCAAGGGCATTATTAATTTGATTAAATTTTAGGATTAAATTTTGTGTACCAAATGATGTAAAACACTCACACCGGCCAATAAAGGAGGTTAAACCACATAGGGGGTGGAGTTGCTCTGTAGTTGAGGTCTAACAACAAAGTTTGTTGTTAAGTGGAACGACACCATTTTGGCCAAGACTCTAGCGCCCAGCANCAAACACCACAGAACCATTATACCCAAGGGCATTATTAATTTGATTAAATTTTAGGATTAAATTTTATGTACCAAATGATGTAAAACACTCACACCGGCCAATAAAGGAGGTTAAACCACATAGGGGGTGGAGTTGCTCTGTAGTTGAGGTCTAACAACAAAGTTTGTTGTTAAGTGGAACGACACCATTTTGGCCAAGACTCTAGCGCCCAGCAAAGACACAAAACAACATTGTCCAATTTGTGCCCATTTCAGCCCGTTACGATGTCGTCTTCCACCTTCTTCCACCTGTGCAGAATAGACGATTTTCTCCAAAATCAACAACCAAGAACATGTTGTGCAGCTTCTTCAACCAAGAACAGGCAATTTCTTCGTCTTCCTCGCTATGATCCTCGCTCAAACCAGAGCTGTTTTTGAGTAATCCATCAACCATGATCATCTTTGAGCAATCAATCCCCAAATTGAAGCCCTAACATCAATGTAAGTTTTGAAATTCAAAATTATTTTCAAGTAATCAGTCCCCAAAATTTGATTAGGGATTACATTATTTGGTTCTTTCTCACTAAGGGGTGAATGATGGTGGCTATTAGAACTGTCTGGGAAGCTTTGTTGTTGTTTTGGGTTTTGTATGAAGTCCAAATTGGGGGTTGTAGACGCTGGTGAACTCACTGTTGTTGCAAATTTATATCCCATTTATAGTACAAGGAGAATATGTGCGGCTGATAGTTTGTCAATTGCTTCCTTGTAGACTTTGGATGTTTCACCTTTGTGCCATTTAGTGGATAATTCTTACCTACCATAAAGATTGAGAAATGCCTTTTTAGTGTTAGAAGCATGCTTTGTCTAATTGCCTCACATGCATGCTATGACTCAATTGAGTACAAGTGGAGTCTATATCTTGATTGGATGATATCAATTTATCAAGTATCATACTTGCGATAATGAGTGTAATGTTACTTTCCATTATTATCAGGTTATAAAAAATGGAGAGATGCTTGGGGTTTCACATTTGAGGAACAAAAGAGTGTTGTCTAATGGTTCATATCCTTGGGGAAAGAGAATTTGCAGGTTGTTGATTCTTAAATCTCACTCGAATGTGTTGTTTTTCAATTGCAAAAATTCATATATTCTATTCGTAACCGCAGTTGATGTATAGTGATGGTGACAAAGCATTTGGTACATCTAAAGATCTTTGCATTGATGAGAGATTGAGGATTGCATCAGATGGTATCATAGTGAATGATTGAATTGCCTGGACTCTACTTTGGCTACTGAATGACTGAATTTTCTGAATACACAGTAAATAGGATTTTTTTAGCCAATTGGGCTGTGTAGCAAGAGTCTTTTTCTGATTTTTTTAGTCTGATAAACATTCCTGATTAGGCAAGGAGGCTGCAACAGCAAGATCAACAGGGTACCAAAGCTTTAAGGAAGAAGATTGTCATTTGTTAATTCTTGTTTTTTCTTGCATTTCTAGATAAGGAAAGAGCAGGGTTTGTCTGTTTGTCTTATTGATTGTAATTCTTTTTCTATGAAATAAAGTGTATTGGTTGGTTGAAAATGATGTGTTGATGTATTGGTGTGTTGGTTGAAGATGGTTCATGGCATGAGTGAATGTGTATTGGTGGGTTGAACATGGTGCTTTGGTTTATTGGTTGAAGATGGTTCAGTACATGAATGAATGTGTATTGGTTGTTTGAACATTGTGCATGGTACATAACAAAAATTGTACTTGTCCAAGATAACAACTACACATTGAACACCATGAATCATACATAGGTGAGATCAATTCCATAAAAAAAACAAAAATGAGATCATGTACATAGGTGTTTCCAAAGGGATGGCAGATCTTCTAAAACAAGAAAATAAAAGATCCACCATCCCCATAGCAAAAGAATACATTGTAAGTTCACATTTTAAAAGGATCAAAAAGAAATTGTCAAGATAAAGCATAATTGGACTTCAAAACTTGAACAGAAATTTGAAGCACCATCCAGCATTGCAGCAATATCATTGTAAAAATCAGCACCAAAGACAACAAACCACAAGCAGTCAGCCACCAATCATCTTTGCAACCAATAACTCAGCCAAAAGATCAGAACCAACCAGCAGCAACATCATTGCAAAAAATCAACACCAAAGATAACAAACCACAAGTAGTTGGGCACATTTACAAACTAAGAAAAATTGCACATGTTCAATATAACAACTATTCATTGTCCACCCTGATTCTCCTCATTAGAATAATCAACGACGTTGTCCAAGAAGCACAATTTAACATTTACCCGAGCATTTTGTGAACCAATTGATGCTTGAGAAGACATGCTTAATAATGAATTTGAGTGACTATAAGTTGATGTCCATAGGTAAGTAAATCCATTCGTATGTGAATTTTGCTCATTCGATTTAGATACCTTCAAAACAAACATTCAAAGACGTAAGATACAATTAAGAAAAAATAAGAATCCAAAATATCATAACCATAATGTTGGAGTTCTAATACCTTAGACCTATAGAAAGTTTCAATTTTCCTCTTTGTTGGCTTCTCATGTCAAGGCTTTAAGCGACCCCAACCCTTATAACCACCATCTTTTCTCTTCAAGTCAGCTACTCGTAGAATGTTAGGGTCAACATTTTCTACACCTTTAGAGAGAGAGATTTTCTACTCCTTCATCACCATCGTTGTTCTCCTCACCACCAAGTGATGCATACATGAAATCCACTTGTTTGNATCGACCCCAACCCTTATAACCACCATCTTTTCTCTTCAAGTCAGCTACTCATAGAATGTTAGGGTCAACATTTTCTACACCTTTAGAGAGAGAGATTTTCTACTCCTTCAACACCATCGTTGTTCTCCTCACCACCAAGTGATGCATACATGAAATCCACTTGTTTGAACAATTCAACAATACCGCAGTTCACCAATTGGTGTGCAGACTTAAGGTTAGAACAACGAGTTACTAAATGTATCGTTCTAGGACAAAACTGTCTGTAATGTGATGCTGCCANTAGTCTGATAAACATTCCTGATTAGGCAAGGAGGCTGCAACAGCAAGATCAACAGGGTACCAAAGCTTTAAGGAAGAAGATTGTCATTTGTTAATTCTTGTTTTTTCTTGCATTTCTAGATAAGGAAAGAGCAGGGTTTGTCTGTTTGTCTTATTGATTGTAATTCTTTTTCTATGAAATAAAGTGTATTGGTTGGTTGAAAATGATGTGTTGATGTATTGGTGTGTTGGTTGAAGATGGTTCATGGCATGAGTGAATGTGTATTGGTGGGTTGAACATGGTGCTTTGGTTTATTGGTTGAAGATGGTTCAGTACATGAATGAATGTGTATTGGTTGTTTGAACATTGTGCATGGTACATAACAAAAATTGTACTTGTCCAAGATAACAACTACACATTGAACACCATGAATCATACATAGGTGAGATCAATTCCATAAAAAAAACAAAAATGAGATCATGTACATAGGTGTTTCCAAAGGGATGACAGATCTTCTAAAACAAGAAAATAAAAGATCCACCATCCCCATAGCAAAAGAATACATTGTAAGTTCACATTTTAAAAGGATCAAAAAGAAATTGTCAAGATAAAGCATAATTGGACTTCAAAACTTGAACAGAAATTTGAAGCACCATCCAGCATTGCAGCAATATCATTGTAAAAATCAGCACCAAAGACAACAAACCACAAGCAGTCAGCCACCAATCATCTTTGCAACCAATAACTCAGCCAAAAGATCAGAACCAACCAGCAGCAACATCATTGCAAAAAATCAACACCAAAGATAACAAACCACAAGTAGTTGGGCACATTTACAAACTAAGAAAAATTGCACATGTTCAATATAACAACTATTCATTGTCCACCCTGATTCTCCTCATTAGAATAATCAACGACGTTGTCCAAGAAGCACAATTTAACATTTACCCGAGCATTTTGTGAACCAATTGATGCTTGAGAAGACATGCTTAATAATGAATTTGAGTGACTATAAGTTGATGTCCATAGGTAAGTAAATCCATTCGTATGTGAATTTTGCTCATTCGATTTAGATACCTTCAAAACAAACATTCAAAGACGTAAGATACAATTAAGAAAAAATAAGAATCCAAAATATCATAACCATAATGTTGGAGTTCTAATACCTTAGACCTATAGAAAGTTTCAATTTTCCTCTTTGTTGGCTTCTCATGTCAAGGCTTTAAGCGACCCCAACCCTTATAACCACCATCTTTTCTCTTCAAGTCAGCTACTCGTAGAATGTTAGGGTCAACATTTTCTACACCTTTAGAGAGAGAGATTTTCTACTCCTTCAACACCATCGTTGTTCTCCTCACCACCAAGTGATGCATACATGAAATCCACTTGTTTGAACAATTCAACAATACCGCAGTTCACCAATTGGTGTGCAGACTTAAGGTTAGAACAACGAGTTACTAAATGTATCGTTCTAGGACAAAACTGTCTGTAATGTGATGCTGCCATCAACTTGGGATCCTCCTCATTTAGTGTGGCACTGGAATAAAGACTAGACCATTTTCTTGCNAGAACTGTCTGTAATGTGATGCTGCCATCAATTTGGGATCCTCCTCATTTAGTGTGGCACTGGAATAAAGACTAGACCATTTTCTTGCATCTCGCCTCCATCTCTGTATTATGTATTAGTCAGGAATTTGCTTAATGTTCATCGTGTCTAGCAATATAAGTGCATAACCACACACTATCCCAATCATTTTAAATTTTCAACAGCTACAAAAAATGGTTTGCTCATTGACATTGATCAACACCATGTACTTTCTCTCTTCATCACACAGTTCCACCATAAATTGATGACATCCATCAAACACATTACAAGGATTTGCAATAGCACACTGGAATACATCATATTCATCTTGAAATAAATCAAAAATAGGAGGAGTGTAACATTGCACTGCTTTCACCAACATAGGAGCCCTTTCAACTTCATTCTAGGCAACTTTTGCCTAGCTTGATATTCCTNTTAGTCTGATAAACATTCCTGATTAGGCAAGGAGGCTGCAACAGCAAGATCATCAGGGTACCAAAGCTTTAAGGAAGAAGATTGTCATTTGTTAATTCTTGTTTTTTCTTGCATTTCTGGATNTCAACTTCATTCTAGGCAACTTTTGCCTAGCTTGATATTCCTTTTCTATCTCCTTATATCTCTTATCATTTAAAATCCTATCAAAATGAGTAAAAAAGTGAATAATATCATGATCTGGGTTTAAGTACTTTCATAATGCTAAGTTCAAACTCACACTTAGCTAAGTGCTCCGCATACCGGCTTTGAAAGTCCTNTTCAACTTCATTCTAGGCTACTTTTGCTTAGCTTGATATTCCTTTTCTATCTCCTTATATCTCTTATCATTTAAAACCCTATCAAAATGAGTAAAAAAGTGAATAATATCATGATCTGGGTTTAAGTACTTTCATAATGCTAAGTTCAAACTCACACTTAGCTAAGTGCTCCGCATACCGGCTTTGAAAGTCCTCTTCATATAAATATGTGTCCATTTCTCTCTTAGTGCCCAAGTTGAATTCATCCAACTATTATCGTGCAAATCATACTCATCAAGCAACAATTTTCAAGCATCAACTAACTCATGCTCTTCCTCGTATCCATACATGCACTCTTTAAATTGGGCTGACAATTTTGAATCATCCTTATATATGTTCCATAAATGCTTTAAAGCATTTTGGGAAAGGTGATATCTCTAGCATCACTATAGGTATAGTTTTTGTCATTGCTTAATCTTGGTTAGTGAAAATGGTAATAGACTTCTTCCTAGACATTGTTTGTAGGAATGTCTCAAACAACCATTGAAATGATGTTGTAGTTTCATCGTACAATAATGTAACACCAAATATCACCATCTCCCTAAACTAGTTGAATCCAATCAAAATGCCTAAGGGTCGGTACTCCTTGTTTGTTTGGAATGTTGTGTCAAATGTGAAAACATTCCCAAAGTGGCCAAAATCAATAATCATCCCTGGATTAGTCCAAAAAATATTTGTTGTGCGCTCTTCGACATCCAATTGGACTCCATAGTAAAATGATGGATTCTTAGTTGTTTCTGTTTGGAAATATTGCAACAAACTACCTGTTTCACCGTATTTCAAATCTCGCAGCCTCCTTTCTTGAATGTAATTTTTTTGATTTTGATGAGTGAACCCTAAGTTTTCTCTCCCACCGGTTTAGATACTTAAAAGCTTGTAGGACGCCTTAAGTGATATCCCACAATCCTTAGCAATATCAACATTGATGTCTTAAGCTACAGTAACCTTTCGTTGGGATAGCATCATATACATACATTCAGACAAGTGCAAAATGTGATTGTGTTGATCTTCCCATTTAACAACAACAAATTTTTCAATATCTCTCTTGAGGGATATGCATATGTGAGCAGGGGAATTTGTTCGAGTCTCTGCCCGAGCCTTTGTTGTTTCTCAATCCCTTTGATCTTTACTTATTTGTCCCTGTTTACAACATACGTATTTTCTATAAATTAATACGTCATCCTTCAAGCTCTTGTTGTGGTAATCTTTTCTCACACTGAATCTCATAGTTCCACCATAATTGTTATAAAACTTATAAGCATCTTCTTCCGAGTCAAATTGCATTCTCATACATGAAGTATTGTCTACTTTATCAATCTCAACACATTCCATCTCCACTATAGATTAGATCCCCTACAATAACCAACATTACACAAATTAAACATAAGATCAAAAATTGCCCATATAAATTTTCAATTGTGAATGGAACAAGTAAATACTTATTTTTTATGTTCCCTATGAACAAGAAAATCTTATGTATCAAAACCTATATAACTTAATTTCACCAAAGCCTAAAACATCAATACCCATATATCAAACAATCAAATATACTCACAAAAACGTAATAGAAAGAATGATGGTAGTCACATAATTCTATCAAGATTCTATAGGAATTTTTTTTTAAAAAAAAGTTTTGAATTTTATGAACTAAAATTTCATAAAAAAATTCTGAAAAAAATGTCAAGATTACCTGTGTAAAATTGTAAAAGGCGAGGTCGAAGTGCCAGGAAATTTAAAAAAAAAAGTTCTGAATTTTATGAACTGGAATTTCATAAAAAATTCTAAAAAATATCAACATTACCAGTGTAAAATCGTAAGAGACAGGGTCAAAGTGCCAATCAACCGCTATAGAGAAACAAAAAGAGAGAAGAGCAATGGAAACTTTGGAAAATTCTACAAAGAGTTTTTTTTGTATGTTTTTAGACAGGGTTGATTTCACTTTGGAAGGAAGAAACAACTCTGTTTTTGCATTTTGGAGGGAAGGAACAACTTTGTTTTTGCGTTTTGTTATGCACAGGTGGGAGACGACACCGTTCAGGTTTCAAGCAGAGCTAGATATTGAACGACGTCGTTCGTTGCTTTGTTGGCTGCTGGAATAGATAGGTTCTTTATTTTTGAGTGGAATGACTCCATTTCACTTAACAACAAACTTTGCTGTTAGACCTCTAACAGCAGAGGAGCTCCACCCAGCCACATAATACCAAAAAAATAAAAAACTATGTTCACAGCCATGCAACTGCAAACAAGAAATGAGTGGACCATTGGGGTGCTAGGTAGGAATATAAAGAAGCATATTATGTCTAATCAATGCATGTGTACCAACAACCTGATCTTCACTTTTATGCAGTTCTGGTCTAAAGATTAAATAATGACATTCATGTTTCATGAAAATTAAAGGACTAACAAATAAAGTTCCATTAAAAAGCAGGCTAATGCCTCCAATAATTGGGGTGAGATAAAAAGAGAGCCACAAGGAGCTAAAAGAAAAGTGAAAAATCACTCTTGGCTGAGACTTTCTGTGTTCTCATTTTTTGATAATAAATCAATTGGCTTGTAGCCTTGGACACAATGATGTTAAAGATAGCATTATAAAGTTGTTTTTCACAAGAATCAGGGCTTGCTAACAAGGTTTTTTTTTTTCCTGACATCATCATGCATATACCCTGGGATATCATAGAAACTGAGGTTTGAATATGGTACCCAAAAAAAATTCGACACCGTACCACTTATTATTTTTTGGGTATTTATATCATTTTTTGGGTGAAACTTATTAACTTTTAGTGTGCACTCACTTTTTAGGTTCACTTATAATTTTTTGATAGAATTTATCACATTTTAGGTTAAACTTACTACATTTTAAATATTTATTATTTTTTGTTAGGGTACCGAAATTTTACATTTCGGTATTTTCCTCGAAACTGAGATGGATTTAGTGGCCCATCTTACATCATGAGGTAAGTTGGATTTGAACCACAAAAGCTTGTTGGATTAGGCTCTTAACAGTATCAAAATGAATCGTACAATAGAAGTCTTGAACGTATAATACATTTTGCAAATATTTCATCAAGGGATGTGAGATTAGATCATTGCAACCCACCCCCACTTAAAAATACAAGTTCTCATCAATAGCCAAGCAATAGAGTAATCCAGATGATAACTCCTACTACACTAGCCATTATCAACCCCCAAGCCACCTCCCAAGACTAATGGTGCACAGAGTATGCGATCTATGTGCAAACCACGAAAGTCCATGAGTCTTATATAAAGTATAACCTCTAAAGCCTGTAATTTAAAATATTATCTATTTTGAACTTGGTTTACACAACATTTATATTCATTATGCAATGAAAGTTCAAAATTCACATTTATAAAACCATTCATGTATACTTCACCGAGCGATGTAAGAATAAGGTACCACAATCTCCACAGTTTTGGAAGAACATCAAGGGTAGCAGCAATGAGATTGCATGTGAAAGAGGCCAGAAACATAAGGTTGGGCNTAGATTAGGCTCTTAACAGTATCAAAATGAATCGTACAATAGAAGTCTTGAACTTATAATACATTTTGCAAATATTTCATCAAGGGATGTGAGATTAGATCACTGCAACCCACCCCCACTTAAAAATACAAGTTCTCATCAATAGCCAAGCAATAGAATAATCCAGATGATAACTCCTACTACACTAGCCATTATCAACCCCCAAGACTAATGGTGCACAGAGTATGCGATCTATGTGCAAACCACGAAAGTCCATGAGTCTTATATAAAGTATAACCTCTAAAGCCTGTAATTTAAAATATTATCTATTTTGAACTTGGCTTACACAACATTTATATTCATTATGCAATGAAAGTTCAAAATTCACATTTATAAAACCATTCATGTATATTTCACCGAGCGATGTAAGAATAAGGTACCACAATCTCCACAGTTTTGGAAGAACATCAAGGGTAGCAGCAATGAGATTGCATGTGAAAGAGGCCAGAAACATAAGGTTGGGCTATATAGCCAAGTATGAGCATTCCCATTACTTTAGACATATCAACTGTGTGCTTGTCACTGTTAAATGTCTTTGCCACTTTAATGGACTCACGAGGGAGGGATTTGAACAACATTGAACCTGTCAAAGTTCTCCGATATGGAACAAACTCAACTTAAAAGCAGATCCTAGGATTTCTTATTTTTCCTATGCGAATCCAAGGTTTCGTATATCTAATGTCACTAGTAAGCACGTGCGTGCAACGCATGTAGACCATCACGAGTTATAATTTTGATAAGAAACACAAGGTACAAAGTAGGTTTATATTTATTTTTTTTAACACTTTTGTTATAATTTTGATTTAAATCTTATTTATTTATTTATTTATGTAGTGAGAAGGTAGGTTATGGAATCTACAATTTATGCATAAAACATCAAAAGGGAAATGCGAGCTGCATATGTTCACATTGGTTCACTTCTAACTAAAATGTGAGTTGCATGCCTCTTGTGTTAAAATATATATATAAATTGTTTATCTAGATGGAAAAGTTTGCAGAGATGCGACATGTCAAAAACATATACCTAACAGCAAAAAAACAAATCATAAAAATGCTTAACATGATGATGGGGTGCAAAGCATATGGAAACTATAATGGTGAATCTAAAATCAACATAACAATTACTTGCTTTAGTTATGAATCATAACAGATATTTGGTGACTATGGATAATTAACGTGAACTTAAAATTTCAATTGTATCACAATAAAATGCCTTAAAAACGTACATAATCAATAGATAATTAAAAGATTGTCAGGATACTTGGTCTGCTCCAAAAATTCTAAATCATTTTTAATCTCCCTCTTGTTCTATAGCTACACCAATATCACAAATCAACCATCTAAAAAATTTTTAGTGTTTCTACAACAAACAGATCTTTTTTTTTGGTGTGCTACAACAAAGAGATTGAAAAATTTAATAAACAAATCTGTTGTACTGAGAGTCAATGGGAAAGTTCCATCTGCAAAATGCAACTCTTTTGGACACAAATGAAACATTTAGATTTCTTCAACCCAAGCAACCCACTACTAACTTTAGATGAAAACATATGAAATTAATACGAGCAATAATATTATCCTTGGAGTTGCAACTTGAACACAAGAGAAAATTGGAGACGAACATGTCGACAATCACTACATTCCCTTCATGACTCCAAAAGAGCCATATTTTATTATCTGCCTCTTGATTTTTCAATAAAAAGTGGAAACCAATCAAGTAGGGACAACACAAGCTTCATTCAAGTACAGACTCTTTTTTTGGATCTTGTATTGATCCACAACCATCCTTCGGTGCTTCCCTTTGATCAAATGTTATTTCTATAATCAATATTGAGTAAGAAAATCTTGAATTGGCTTCAATCGATATTGCCCCAACTTCTTAGGCATAGGAGGTACTGGCCTAACATCTTTTCTATGGAAATCCCAATCAAAGACAAGTTCTACCAAAGGCAGGATCTGAAAGAGAAGATTCCTTTTTTAGAATTCCAAATAAATGGAATTTTCCAGTGTCGTTGGTGTGAACGCCCTCAAAAATATATTTACTTCATGTGCCATGTAACATGAAGCAAGCTCAATTGGAAACAATTCACGTATCATTTGCAGGTGTTTATCTATTTCACATAAGAATCCACCCAACGGATCCTTCCTTTTTGACCCAAAAAAAAATAGGAAAAACAAAGTGCACTTATTACTAATAATGTAGTATTTTCCATATGTGTATTGGCTTTTACTCTGGATATTCTTGCTCTGCCTCATACTCCCTTTTTACTACGAAAAAAATAGGAAACAATTGAGCATGTGGCTTNAGAAACAAAGTGCACTTATTACTAATAATGTAGTATTTTCCATATGTGTATTGGCTTTTACTCTGGATATTCTTGCTCAGCCTCATACTCCCTTTTTACTACGAAAAAAATAGGAAACAATTGAGCATGTGGCTTTGAAAACAACCATACTGTTTCTTTTGTCACTGGTACAAATGTGTTTTAAAACTACAATAGGACTGAATCACATGTGTTTTGTCCCTTGTCATAAATTCATGCTTTGCCCCCTAGAGGGTTTTTGTTAACAAAGCACTCAATAAAACAAATGCAAACTGATATACTTACTAATGGCGCTAAGGAAAAAATGATGACAAACTATGGACAATGTGGTGCTAGTGGTTTTGGCAACATATTTATGCTCCAACCAACCTGGCCCAAGGCAGTTGAATCCAAATAGTATGTTAGCTGATTTTGAAAATAGAAGGAAGTTTATAGTATCAGTAAAGATTCAACAAAATTTTCAATTTTCAAGATTTTCTTCACCATTGTACGTTATGATCAAAGCCACCATAAAACGCAAAAGAAGCTCACACGGATATTATTCGTCACAAGAATGACAGCTCTTAGAAGTCTGAAGATACAAGGGGTACAATCAGTTAACTTGTTAGCATGGTAAAACCNAGTTTTCAATTTTCAAGATTTTCTTCACCATTGTACGTTATGATCAAAGCCACCATAAAACGCAAAAGAAGCTCACACAGATATTATTCGTCACAAGAATGACAGCTCTTAGAAGTCTGAAGATACAAGGGGTACAATCAGTTAACTTGTTAGCATGGTAAAACCAACACCAAATAGTTGTAATCCTTGATAAAAATGGGAATTCATAGCAAATAGAGCACCTGCGAAGGAAATTGGGATGTTACCAACTCAAGTATATATTGAGAAGCCCCAAAAACAAAAACGATGATGCAGACACTCAAATTATGCAGCAAACTAAATTAAATATTATGATATTATTGGAAACTTGTAGCAAGAAACAAACATGCAATATTTGCTGACAGAGAAGCTCGATGAAGGTTGAAGGATAGAGAAGAAGTCTAGTTCTGGGAACTATTATAGATAGATGCATAGGGACTCGTCAACATACATTAATATTGATGGAAGATAAAAGGACACAAGGGATATAATTGACTTTATAATAATAATTTTGGGTATGTCAATGTGAAAGGCAACTTTATGAGGGGAAGATGAAAAAAATGAAAAATGAATGGTTCTTATCTCGACAATACCTCCTATAAGTATTTTGTTAAGGTAAATTAGAAATTTAAAATTTTTTCCTCATCTACTCACATTTAGTAATAGTATATGTATACTACCGATATCTCGTGACTAAAGTCACCGTACACTAAGCTATGACATTGTGCATATATTGAAGTGTATGTATAACTGGAGTGGACATAGTGAGAGTGTGTGTGTGTGTGTGTGTTGGAGTGTGTGTATATGTGTGCAACTGTGTGTTGTGGAGTATATGTGTTAAGTTTGTGAAATTTGGGTGAAAAAATATACCACATAAGTTCAAAAGGGTGGGACTCATCGGTATACCTTCCATGTCCTTCGAGCTGCCTAAGTGTATTTGCTTCTCTTTGCTCCATAGAATTTCTTAGCATCCTTCCGTTTCATTGAATTTGCTTTGAGTGTGCCTACCTCTACAGTTGTAGAATTGTGGCATGACTTATCGCGGATCATGAAAGACAATATAGCGTAACGTAATAAATATGGTCTCATGTTCTCCAAAGAAGAGGAGTCTCTAGCATGAATTTCATACGAACAACTTTCTAACACTACCCCAAGTCTTCAAAGTTCAATAGCACCACTTTCAAACCAAAGAACAAGGGCACGTCTTCGCGGCTTTATCTACTAGAAACTTTAGTTAGTCCCATATTACTAAGGTGCAGCAGAAGCAAAGAGATGGACTAGATGAAGGGATATTTACATTATACCTCCTATTGAATTGTTTTCAAACTTTTGACAAATTACTGAAGCTATGTTGAGTGCGACTCGACTGATTCTTTCAGGTGTTTACATCTCTATAACTCATCTAGGTTACTTTTTGTGGAAAAAAAAAATCATCTAGGTTTATATAAATGTACTAACAATTTCTGTTATTTGATGATTTGTAACTGCTTTGTGGGGCTTATTTGACATTGTCTTTGATTGGAAGATTTCTTAGTAACCATTGGTTAGATTTTCAAAGCAAGTATGATGACTTTTGTCAACAATTATATTCTCAAAGTGTACTCTTGTAAACAATTATATTTATATTTGAGTTATAATACGTGTGTGGACTTAACATAGCATTATATACACTATTAACTTGACATAGAAGAGAAGGTGAAGACTAACAAAAATAAATTTATAATGACAGGACGGTCTTAAAAAATGCATAACAAATATCATAACTATTTGCCGATCCAATTAGGAAATTCAACCTTATAATTCTTTTTATTTATTTCAAGTTGTATTTATTTTAGCTTGAATCAATATAAAAAATGCATGCAATCCACACACAATTTCTTTAATTGTCTCGAGAAAAATGTCGGAATTACCCAAAAAAAAGAAGCCGACTCTAAGAATATATCATATGTTTTAAAAAAAATCAACCAATCACTACTCATCATAGAATACCTAAATCTAATCCACTCTGATATTAAATTCTTGTATTTTTCTCAATATTACAATTCCTAGTTTAAAACTAAGAGGGATCCATTGTTTCAAAATGGAGGGTTACTTAACACTTGATCAATAATCAAATCATTAGATAACCCAAGAAATCTAATGCATGCATCAAACTCTAATCCAATAATGGCTTTTGTACCAAAACCCTATCCAAGAGACTTTTGGAGGTTCCGGTGAATCTGTCAGTGGCCAGACAACATCGTAGATTTTTCCTTCTAGTGATACTAGCTATGAATTCGACGGATTTTGCTCTTCACCGGAGATTGTCTTATCTAACTCAATCTATTTTAGTCTAAGCCATTATAACCTATTTGTTAGGATAATTTGACACTAAATTGCACCAAATCGTGTCAAATCCACTTCACTCTCCCATTTACCAATGTTAAGTAAACTCGCGAATAAAATGAAACATCATGATTTCAAATTTAAAAATTAACCTCTAAAATATAAATTAAAGTTATCTATTGCTCATCATTCTTGATATCCCACATAAATAGAAAGATTGTGTTATGTTCTTCTGCATGATTCACATGGGGACTAGGACTTGGCTTTGCAAACAAAGAGAATCAAAGAAAGCGGCTAACAAAAGGGTGTTTATTATCAATTTTTAGCTTAAAAAATTAGAAAGATGAGAGACAAATAACTTTTCGATACTTTTTAGTAACGAAAAGAATAATGTTTTGTCACATGTCCTTTGAATTCGTGACTAATTAAAGATAAACTTCGAATGTGTGTTTCATAACTCACAAATGAAGATTATTGGGTAGAATAAAAAATTCTTTACATGATCAGTCACCTAGACAAAAAATCGACATGAAATTAGTGAATATGAATTTAGACTTAAAAGTTTGGATCATTGAATGGATTAACGCGTTAGACTCATTTAATAAATAAATTGACACAAATTCGACTAAACACAACCAATATGACTTATACATGACATGAATGTTCAACAATGCTAAGCCTACTATTAATGACAATTACAGGGTCGGGCATGAGTTAAGCTAATTTTTGTACAATGTGATTTACATGCTTTAAAAATAGAATATGATCCATTGGCAACCCTAATTAAAAAAAATTCAGATGTGAACTTGAGGCCTCAATGTAGTAACCTCTGAATTATCTCTTATGAACTACAATTACTTTTTTTATTTTATTTTTGTATTTGATCAACTTGAGTTTTCAATAAAAAAAATTGATAAATTAGAAGGGGTACACAAAATTGGGTTTAATTGTAAAAAAATATACAGTAAAAATGTAAAGTAAAGAAGTCCTTAATTTTAGATCTTAATTGCGTACAAGTACATAATTTGAAATTTTTAGATTTTCCTTTGACATTTGTGTCCTCCCTCATGTAATTATTTTTGGAAACAGTTTTTTTTTTCAAATTATATTTATGCATTAAATAACTCCTAATTTAATGGAAGATTTGATTCTTCTGTTTATTTTGAGGATAAATCAATTGGTTTGAGTTTTAAATTTTCCAACAGTATCATTTGTCGTCTTCTTCTTTTGCCTAGAAGCAATTTATCAGTGCAAATTCAAAAACATTATTTCATCTTTATCATTCAAACTAAGCAATTATAAGGTTTGAATTTATGACTCCATTAAGTTTATGTCGGCCATTTTAAAAGTTTTTATACTATTTTTCTATATGCAAACACCATAATTAAAGTTCATCGTGTATATACGTTTACAGTATAATAATAACAGTGTAAAAATTTACTTACACAAATACTATATTGTTACATTTTGTCAAAATTATATTTGCATATAACTTCATTGTAACAGTCTAACTCTATTTTAAATTTGTTACCATATCCAAAAAATCACTGAACACTGTCTGTGTTACTGTGTTACAGTGTTACATTGTCTTTGTTACACTATGCGGGAAACACAGACGAACTTACATCTATAATGAAGGTCCAGTAGGATTTTCCTTTCAAAGACAAAACACTGTAAATGTTCAGAGAACGATTTAGGGCTTCTCGCCGAGGAAGATGAAACCATTTTTGGATAGGAAGGCGAAACAGTAACTGTTTTTCGAAGATGAAGCTTTTTGCGAATTAATATTCCTAAAATCCAGTGGTTAAGTCTTATCATTGTGTACCTTATTAATGTAAAAACATATTCCTAAAACTGTTTTTAGGAAAGTAATATTTCTAATTCAGTTGTTAAATTTTATCATTGTGTACCTAATTAATGTTAAGATATATTTTTAAAATCGTTATTAAGAAAGTAAAATTTAAAAAATGGGCAATTAAGTCTTTGTATCTCAGGAGTGTACTACTTTACAACATATTTTTTTGTATTCTTTTTTTACAATTATGTCTAATTTAATATACCAACTTTCAAATGACCAAAAAAAAAAAAAGTACAGGTAACCATTTTAGACAGCTTCTTGAACTTTTTTTGGGCCACTATATGGGGTAACTAGTTGCGTGGCCTTTTATTTCATTAACAGAAAGTAGCTGATAGCAACCAACTTTGGGCCCCTAGACGGCTACAAGAAACCTAGTGGGCCACCAGCATACACGAGTAAACAATTGGGCCAATAGGAACCTACTGGGCTAATTGTGTGGATAAATTTTGTTTTGCTTAGCACTTACTCTCACTTGCACATTCAGATTTTTTTTTTTTTGAAAAATTTGGAGGTCGATCCCCTTTTGTCGACTTATTTGATGATAAGTTCATTAAGAAAATTTATTTAATATTAAGTTCATTTTNTGATAAGTTCATCAAGAAAATTTATTTAATATTAAGTTCATTTTGATCTCAATTATTCAAAATACCCTTATCAGTTATATTTAAATACAATAAATTTGAAAACTAACAACTCCTAAATTTTAGAAGTTTGACTAACATTAAAATTCTTTATCTTTTATCTATCTATATCCATATATAGAATATGACTATTTATTTCTCTCTCCCTCATATATATATAATAGTCATTGTCCGTGCCTGAAGACACTATATTACTTATAAAATTTCAACACACAAAGATAGGATGTTTGAATAATTTCAACACATAACGATTAGATTAGTTTTGAACATTTTTTATTGGTGCAATTGGTATCTTATTTTTTTGTATTGGTCACTTATTTTTTTTTTAATTGCTGATTAACTTGGGGTTTGAATTGTTTTTTAATTTTCTGAGAACTATAGGTTTTCATACATTAGTGATTTATTTTTGGTATGAATAATAACTTGATGATTTTATTTATGGATTATAAAGACAATTTAAACTTCATTGATTGATAAGAAAGTAAGAAGTAAACATCAACCATCGGTACTAAAATGCGTGATAAGAAGATCTACTTATAGTGTACTCTAGATATGAATCGGTTTGTAATAAGAAGGATGAAAAATTGTATAATAAGTATATAATAGTTTTTTAATGAAATATTATACCAAAGGTTTTGAAAAAATCGATATACTGAATAACTTACATGTCCAAAAATTGTGACATTATCCATTTGAGTATTAGGTTTTGTGTTGTAATGACGTGTATGCGGTTGTTGATGTCAAATGTTAAACTGTCAAACTTTGAAAAAAAAGTACTAAACTTAGAGATATTATGTATTTTATGTATGTTTAATTGAAATATTTTTAATTTTATACAAAGTTTTATCGTAAAATTAGAAATTAAAAAAAACCAACCTAAATCAAGGTACAAATAATTCATTTTTAACATATAACATTTAACAACAATCAGTTAATAACAATACATCCACAACTAAACCACACAAACATTAAAAATTAAAAGCAATAAAATATTGTCAAAACATATACCACTAAACCAAACCAAAAAAATCATAAATGATAAACAATAATGGGTACCAGCGAGAGTACTTCCGGAGGTTAGATCACTGTCAACACAATTTGAATGGAAGAGAGTGGATGGTTGGAGTGGGAAAGTCCAATGGGTCTCTAGATTATGTCGTGCGTTGCTAAAGAAGGTCTGTCCATTGTTAGAGTCTGCACAGAGTGATGAGAGACTGAGAAGAATGACAATGATTTCTGAAAAACTAAGAAAGGTGAGACGGTTAATGGGGGAAAGAGAAAGAAAAAGAGTTTGGATTGTGGGTTAAAAAAATTGGGTAGCATGTGGGTGTAGTTAAATTAGGTGGGATTCAAGGGTGAAGCCACCCTTGGACCAAGGTGGGTAAGTGCCCCCCTCAATTTTATTTTTTTTTGACATTAAATAAAATTTTGATATATTTAATTGTGTCCACCCTCAATTTTTTTTACAATAAATATATATTTTTTAAAATAAAATTTTGATATATTTAATCGTGTTCACCTTATTATTGTATTATTGTGATATCGATTCAGATAGACGACTACTTAAATAATATTAATTTTTAAATAATGTTATTGGAACTAATACATTATGATATTAAATCTAATAGTGAGTCCCTACATTTAATAATGTCTACTATCCATCAAATGGTCACAAATCATTGGGTTCCTAGCAATTAAATTTTTAAAATTTTTTTTGTCAAGATATAAAATTAAATTTTGAATTAGATGCAATTACTATTATTCTTAAATTTTTAAACATAGACATGTCCGAATAATTTTTAGACATATCACGTTCATTTTTCTAAATTATAGGATTATTTTATTATTGTGTAGAAATGAGTGTCATAATGTAATAAATTAAAGGGTAATAAATGAAAGACTGTTATTACCATTTTGTATATAAAAAAAAAGTATTTATTGATAGCATTGATTTGTAATTCTTTTAAATGATAAAAATAATCAGATTTATTTGTAAAATGATAGTAATTAGTCTCATACAAAGTTTTAACTAATTTACTTTTATTTTTTATTTGTTCATTTCATGCAAATCATTTGTTAACCTTTTATGTTTAATGAATTTTTACGCATAATTATAGTAAATATGAATTTATGAACTTTTATGGTCAGTTGAAAAAAAAATAAAAATTGCTATTTATATCTAATTTGATGACATAATTCAATGCACTCCTTTGATTGAAAGTAGACTTCATCTAACATTGAAATTTATAACTAAAATAACAGTTACATTGAATTAAGTCATTGGTAAACTTGATAAAAAAATAATTAAAATTTATTAATATGTCCATCATAAAAAAAAATTTTGGCTCCGCCCTTAGTGGGATTTTATTTTTGTGTGGAATGTGTTGTGAGCCATTGGATTAAGTTTGATGAATTTAGATGAAATTTAGATAATTTAATTTAAAATGAATTCAATCTGAATTGTTATTGTGTTTTTCCAAGTTTAAGATAGAGACATCTGAGAGATATGAGTGTAGAATCTTATGATAAGAGGTTTTTTCATGGGCGGGAAAAGAAATTCAGGGCTGTTAGATGAAAATTTTTTANTCTGAGAGATATGAGTGTAGAATCTTATGATAAGAGGTTTTTTCATGGGCGGGAAAAGAAATTCAGGGCTGTTAGATGAAAATTTTTTAGATGAGCTAAACTGTTTTTTTTGTTAAGATTACGTTGTTTGTTGGATGTGTTTATGTTTTGTCTCAAAACGATTTAAATCTCTCTTTGTCTTTTGGATTCAAATTTCGTACTACTTTATATATATATATATATATTCCACTTAAACGAGAAATAACATTCAAATACAAAAAATAATACCACTTAAACTAGAGATGTCAATGGACCAAAGCGGCGGTGGGGGGGGTATAGTCTCCATCTCTGTACTCGGTTATAAAACCTTCGTCCATCCGCCGTCCATCTCTGTTAACGGGTATAACTTTCATCTCCATCCTCGTCCGCGGGTAAATTGGGTCCGACCCACCCAAGCCCAAGCCCAAGTTTAAGCCAATATAATCCAAAATTTTTTATAAATCTAACATTTTAAATAATTCAACAACATTTTAAATAATCTAACATAATCTAACCCAACATAATATAGCATAATATATTCCAACGTAACACAAACAACAAATGTCCAAAATACTACTTGAATTTGAAGTTGACTGCTTTCACCCGGTATTGCAGAAGTTGCAGGAGTTGACATATTATTTATCACTTCTTCTCCTTTCATTGCTAGAAACAATAACCTGATCATGTGCTATGTTACACTCAAGAAACAACATGATAAATGTTGGACTGGATGAGTACCTTTCATGATAAGGACAAGGACATTTTAACATATAGTTTATCCAGTGAGATTTAACACGATCCAATAAGGTTATTATTTTCCAAAAATTGGTTACAAAAGTTTTAAATATGATGTAAAACAAAGTATCCATCATGACTAGTAAACAAAGTACTCAACATAAAGGTTCTGTAATGAGGGGAAAAACCCAATTTATTCAGCCTGTGGTTTGTTATCCATTGTTTGCTACGGTTTCTTTACCTCTCATGGCTTTTACTAATAACACATTTGAAATATCAAAGCTTCAAGTCAGATGGAAAATTGTTGTGTATGCTCTTTCCCAAAGGATATGTGGAAAGAAAATGAGCTTACAAGGTTAATATCTGTCATTGACAGACATAGTTATATTCATACAATCTCATTATAGCATTCCCTCTTTACTAGTCATTTTCTACAACAATATTCCTTCCCCATACACCCCTCAACCACTAAAAAACAATGTGTTTGAATACGATTTATATAAATATATATATATATATATATATATATATATATATATATGTATATATATATACTCAGCAGGATTGTCTATTTTTTCAATACCCAGAATGCTGATTTGAAGCCAATCCCTTTCTTCCCAATATATCCAGCTGTAGATCCCATTTTTGTAGAATTTCCAATGTCACTGAGCGCTCTGTTGTTCTCAGCAGAAATTGCTCATTATTCAGGACAATAATACCTCCCTCCTGAAGAATGAATGACAGAGTTGGTACCACATTTCTAGGGTACACATTATCATCGGCATTCTGAACCTAAAGCAACATTACAACACGACTAATGTTACTACAACATCGAAACCATCAAGAAATGGAGGGGGACGATGGAAACCGGGCTGGGAATATGGCGGCGGGCGGCTGATAGATTAGAGAGAGTAGGTTAGGGGCCTTAGGGCCTTACTAGGAGTGTGTAATATATATATATATATATATATATATATATATAGGGGACAGGACGGGACGGGACGGGGCGGGGCGAGGGTAATGGTAAGTCCATCCCCGTCTTCATTTTTGCACGGATTTATATGGGTATCCTCATATACGTGCACAGTCAAATACGTATAGTCAATGATCGTGATACCAGGTTCACTAGCAGATTTTGGACTGTGTTGTTCAATCTCATGGGTTCTAAGTTAAAGTTCTCTACACCAAGTCATTTCCAGACTGAGCAAATTAATGCTTTGTTGGAGGACTATTTATGGCATTATGTCACTGCAAGTCAGGAATAAGTCCCAGTGAGTTGGCTATGGGACATCAGCTACTTACTCCCCATGAAGTGGTAAAATAAAGGATCGAAGAAAAATGTCCTACTGCATATTAGTTTGCCCGTCCAAGCAGGAGCTGCTTGATGAGGCAAAGGACAGCTTGGCCANGAAAAATGTCCTACTGCATATTAGTTTGCCCGTCCAAGCAGGAGCTGCTTGATGAGGCAAAGGACAGCTTGGCCAAAGCTACCCGACGAATGAAGAAGTATGTTGATCAAGTCCGCAGACCATTGGAATTTCAAGTGGGTGATCTAGTTTTGATGAAATTGACTCCTGCGTTGTGGAAAAGGATCAACATCAAGATAGTACAATGTGGGCTTGTTCCCAAATACGATGGCCCCTTCTAGGTGATGAAGAAGGTCGAGAATGATGCCTGTCGCTCGAAGCTGCCTGATCGACTGATAATTCACCAAACTTTTCATGTGAATTTTTTGAATCCTTTTTAGGAAGACTTACTGAATGGTAGAAGGAAACAAGCTAGGAGGGCTTCCCCTATCATCAGTAAACAGCTTGGCAGAGAGGTCGATAAGATTCTGTCTCACTAGATCATGGGTTAGAGTAAGAAGAATCGTAGGACTAATTTTCTGGTGCATTGGAAATGGGGTTCCGAGGTAGACGCAAGTTGGAAAAGAGATGTGACTCTTTGACAGTTCGAGAAGCAGATCAAGGAGTATTCGGACAACCTCTCGACAAGGACGTCGAGCTCTTCTAGTGGGGGTGGTTTGTTACACCCTTAGCTCGTTGGCGGCATTGGCATAAGGCAGTCTCACCCCAAGGCGCTCATGCCTTAGTCAAAGTGGCAGAAGTCCCATGCATGGCTGAAGGAGGCAGTCTATGCACATGGGCACAAGTCAACATGAAGCACAGAAGAGGGTGTCTTGAATTGTGGGGCAATGCTAGCTTGAAGGATTGAGCCATGGGCTAATCATGATTAGGCACAAATGCAATACAATTCGGATGTTGAGAGCTCCTGACACATGCATAACATGTGAAAAAGTTGGGCATGTGCCCTTTAACAGATGATGGCAGTTCTGTGCAGTTTTTCTGGCAAGTGCACAACATGTGAGATCTATGTCAAATTCAAACAAGCATATAGAGAAGTTGCAGACACCAGTTACAACTTCCTCTACCATCCAATCACAACAGACTTCTGGGAGGACTTGAATTGTAGGCAGTTGCCTAGGTGGTTTGGACTTGTAACCGCTACCCTGAACATTAAAAAAAGGATGCTTGGGTCTGTAGTGCACCAATAGAGTTGGGCATGTTTTTGTAAATAAACCCAATGCTGAGTTTCTTATACATTATTGAGAAAGAAAATTTTGGCCTGTTGGTCTGTAAATCTGGTTTGCTCTATTTGTGTGTTTGTTTACTGTCTCTTATCTGTTCTTATGTACATTCTATGTACATTCTAAGTGTTTGACTGAGATTAAGCGTAGGATCTTAGTGTCATCACGAGGCAGAAATTTGGTGCAAAATTTAACCCCGTAACAACTACCATATGTCAATTGAGATATCCATTAATCCGGTGGGCTCTGGGCCATCTAACCAGACCATGGGTAATATAATGTTTTTTTATGGCAATTCATGCCACATAATTTTAAGAAAATATTATTTAAATTTAATTTAATAATCGAATCCAAAACACTAATATTAACATGCATGTAGTACGCACATATAGGTAGCAACATATGAGAGAGAGAGAGAGAGAGAGAGAGCGAGAGAGAGAGAGAGAGGGGGGGGGGATTACCATTTCCTTTTCTCGATTCATGAGAGAAGTTAAGAAGCTATAGCTCTCCTCTACATTTATTCGGTGATGGCCGTAACATAACAGCGTTAATCTCAATTCCATCTTTCTCAATGAACATTATAACCGTCACTTGACTGGCAGGATGTTCAGCCATCCTCCACCTAACTCCAAACCCTCCCTGTCGTCGGGCCCAGCGAAAAAAATAAACAGACCCTCTGTGCTACGATGGCAGTGGGCCTTGGAGTTTGTTGGAACCCACCACCAAATCCACGGTCCACAAGCAATGCCACCGAGCAAGGTGCATCCTTTAGCACCCTCTGATTAACTTCTCTCCAGCTATGGCCCAGATTGGCCACTTCATCATCACCGTTAGTTTTTTTCCACTGCCTGTGAAACGGCAACATTATCATAGCAACGAGAAGATATTCATTACAGCAGTAATATCACGTGGTAAGGTGATATGATATTATTGATCAATAATAATAAAATAAATAAATTGATTGATCCCACAAAAATCAATAACTAACCTGTAAGGAAATAACGCCCCACTCTTCTGCCATGTAAACTCAAATAGAGTTCACTTTTTTCAATTAGAGTTTTATTATTGGTTATTGATACCATATCATCAATAATGACATGACATCACCGTTGTATTCAATATTTACTCCATTGCAACGCTCTTATCAGGAGATGTCGTGGCGAGCTGGTTTGTAGATAGCCAGCACTGTTGGAGTTGTCTTGAAGGTGGTGAAGAGTGCCATGAGGACTAATATTACAAACACTTCGTCATTAAGGACCTGTCAATCAATTGAAACTCTCATCAATCAATTTTTAAGGTTTTTAATATCAGTAAAAAAATATGAAAATGAAACTAAATTTTCAGGTGTTTTACACCACACGCGCGCGGACAGACACACACTCATATAAATAGATATAGATATAAATGAAATTAAAATTTCAGCGTTTTTTTTTTTGTGAAATTAACATTACACACACTTCATATTGGTAAAGGCAAGATCTGTAGAAGCTTTTTTTTCGTAGAGAGAGTTGGGGTCCACTTCGCTGGTGAAGGTATTTTTTGCCCTCGTCTCTATTTTTTGATTCGATTTTGATTTTTTTTTTTTGATTTTACAAAAGTCATAGATTTTTCGATCAATAAAAATAATCAAAAAATAAGTAATACTCTTGTATTTTCACTCATCCGACCATGTGTTTTAGGCCAGATCAAAAAGACAAATTATAAAATTCATATGAGTTTGAGATTCCTAAAGTGATGCTAATTAGTACAATCATTATTTAAAGTGATTTGAGATAAATGGGAAAAAGAAAGAATAAAGCAAGAAAAGTAAGAAAAAGATGAGCAGTAGGCATATTCTGTGCCCCCACAAGAGAGGACAAGAAAGATAATTCAACTTTTATCAGGAGTGAACAAAACGTGAGGGACTCAAATCTGTTCTTCACCCACCCACCCACCCACCGACTCACCTATTTCTCTAAGAAGATGAACGAACATAGTCAATGTCATGCTTTATAGTATAATCTAGATTTCTTGGTCCTTGGTCTGTGGAGAGGCCTATTATTTTTACTAGACTGTAATTGATCGTGACAAAAATAAATAGTAAAATGATAAAATAAATAGACTTTTCAAGATAATAAAACTTGTACTGAAAATTTATTTTTCGATAGCAGATTTAGTAATGGACTTTGTTCTTCTACTATAGAGAGATGCCCCAGACCCCATGGCCTTTATTATTGACATGTACCTTTTGATTTATTCACATTGAAAGATTTGAGATTGAAGTTACAATTGATGAAATGAATTTGGTTAACTTTGTTTTATTTTATATCTATTCAAGACTTAGGAGTGGCCCAGCTGAAATCTACTCAGTTTTACATCAAACATCAAGAGTGACTTACAACACTGTTATTTAAGGGCAAAAAGCTATAAAATTAGACTTCACTAGAAAAGGGTTGTCACAGTAGGTCTCTTTTTGAAAAGGTGAACATTCATGTCGATCTTTGTTAGAATATCTACACATTAGTCGTACGTAAGACGATTATTAAAGAGGTGACAATTACTAAAGATGTTTCAAAAAGTGCTACAGATAAAAGTGTCATGTCCTAAGCTTTCTTGCATAGTGAAATGTCAAGAATATTATTTTTGACATATCCTTAAAGGTATGTTATTTAAGGAGAAAAAGTTATAAAATTAGACTTAGTGTGGTTACAAATGTGAATATTGATGTCGGTCTTTGTTAGAGTCGTACATAAGATGATTACTAAAGAGGTGGTATATTGAACGTAAAAAAAAAAAAGAAATTGAATAAAAATGTATTGTAGGACACGTGGATGATAACATTGCACCAAATTGTGCCCTCAATTATAAATGTGATTGAAATATTACTACCTCAACGTCGTTTAATAAGACGGAATTCTCAATAAATTACTTTTCTTTTGTAAAATTTTTTTAAAAAAAATGAAATTTCCTAAAGTCAACATGGAAAAAACGTGTAAACTATTGGTAACAAGGTAGAAATATTGCTATTAAAATGGGGATAAATCTTACACATAAAAACGAGAAAAAAAAACAAATAAAGAAATTGAGGCCGACAATGAATTAACATTTCATGCGTGGATTGAAATATACTCAAATCTATAATATAAAACAAAGCAGGTTTCAATAAGTCCATTTGACGGTCTCAAATAAATTAATCAAACGGTCATCAACATCTCTCTCAAAACTATTCACATTATCCCGCATCTTTAAGTACGAGTTATTCTCAGTAATCAATAACTTGCATCGTATCTATATAATAAAGTACAATACAATTCAAATCTCAAAAGATAAACAAAATGATTTTTGTTATTCAATATTGAGATCATTTTAAATTTTACTTTAAAGTTAATCTAATGACTAATATTAACACCTTAAATTTAATATAAAAAATAGACTCCTAAAAGTGTATTTAGAATAATTTTTTTAAAAATTACTTATAGGAATTATTTCTCATAAGTACTTTTAAAAAAATAGTATTTGAAACCGCCCTACTACTACCTCTAACACTACCATCCCAATTGCTCCACCACTGCCACCACCACCGTCACCGCCACCACCGTCGCCACCACCGCCACAGCACCACCACCTTCGTAGTCTCCGCCTCCTTCGCCGCCACCACGGTCNTTAATGTTTTTTTATGGCAATTCATGCCACATAATTTTAAGAAAATATTATTTAAATTTAATTTAATAATCGAATCCAAAACACTAATATTAACATGCATGTAGTACGCACATATAGGTAGCAACATATGAGAGAGAGAGAGAGAGAGAGAGAGCGAGAGAGAGAGAGAGAGGGGGGGGGGATTACCATTTCCTTTTCTCGATTCATGAGAGAAGTTAAGAAGCTATAGCTCTCCTCTACATTTATTCGGTGATGGCCGTAACATAACAGCGTTAATCTCAATTCCATCTTTCTCAATGAACATTATAACCGTCACTTGACTGGCAGGATGTTCAGCCATCCTCCACCTAACTCCAAACCCTCCCTGTCGTCGGGCCCAGCGAAAAAAATAAACAGACCCTCTGTGCTACGATGGCAGTGGGCCTTGGAGTTTGTTGGAACCCACCACCAAATCCACGGTCCACAAGCAATGCCACCGAGCAAGGTGCATCCTTTAGCACCCTCTGATTAACTTCTCTCCAGCTATGGCCCAGATTGGCNTGGAACCCACCACCAAATCCACGGTCCACAAGCAATGCCACCGAACAAGGTGCATCCTTTAGCACCCTCTGATTAACTTCTCTCCAGCTATGGCCCAGATTGGCCACTTCATCATCACCGTTAGTTTTTTTCCACTGCCTGTGAAACGGCAACATTATCATAGCAACAAGAAGATATTCATTACAGCAGTAATATCACGTGGTAAGGTGATATGATATTATTGATCAATAATAATAAAATANACCGTTAGTTTTTTTCCACTGCCTGTGAAACGGCAACATTATCATAGCAACGAGAAGATATTCATTACAGCAGTAATATCACGTGGTAAGGTGATATGATATTATTGATCAATAATAATAAAATAAATAAATTGATTGATCCCACAAAAATCAATAACTAACCTGTAAGGAAATAACGCCCCACTCTTCTGCCATGTAAACTCAAATAGAGTTCACTTTTTTCAATTAGAGTTTTATTATTGGTTATTGATACCATATCATCAATAATGACATGACATCACCGTTGTATTCAATATTTACTCCATTGCAACGCTCTTATCAGGAGATGTCGTGGCGAGCTGGTTTGTAGATAGCCAGCACTGTTGGAGTTGTCTTGAAGGTGGTGAAGAGTGCCATGAGGACTAATATTACAAACACTTCGTCATTAAGGACCTGTCAATCAATTGAAACTCTCATCAATCAATTTTTAAGGTTTTTAATATCAGTAAAAAAATATGAAAATGAAACTAAATTTTCAGGTGTTTTACACCACACGCGCGCGGACAGACACACACTCATATAAATAGATATAGATATAAATGAAATTAAAATTTCAGCGTTTTTTTTTTGTGAAATTAACATTACACACACTTCATATTGGTAAAGGCAAGATCTGTAGAAGCTTTTTTTTCGTAGAGAGAGTTGGGGTCCACTTCGCTGGTGAAGGTATTTTTTGCCCTCGTCTCTATTTTTTGATTCGATTTTGTTTTTTTTTTTTGATTTTACAAAAGTCATAGATTTTTCGATCAATAAAAATAATCAAAAAATAAGTAATACTCTTGTATTTTCACTCATCCGACCATGTGTTTTAGGCCAGATCAAAAAGACAAATTATAAAATTCATATGAGTTTGAGATTCCTAAAGTGATGCTAATTAGTACAATCATTATTTAAAGTGATTTGAGATAAATGGGAAAAAGAAAGAATAAAGCAAGAAAAGTAAGAAAAAGATGAGCAGTAGGCATATTCTGTGCCCCCACAAGAGAGGACAAGAAAGATAATTCAACTTTTATCAGGAGTGAACAAAACGTGAGGGACCCAAGTCTGTTATTCACCCACCCACTCACCTATTTTTCTAAGATGAAATTACAGTCAATTTCATGCTTTATAGTAGAATCTAGATTTCTTGGTCCTTGGTCTGTGGAGAGGCCTATTATTTTTACTAGACTGTAATTGATCGTGACAAAAATAAATAGTAAAATGATAAAATAAATAGACTTTTCAAGATAATAAAACTTGTACTGAAAATTTATTTTTCGATAGCAGATTTAGTAATGGACTTTGTTCTTCTACTATAGAGAGATGCCCCAGACCCCATGGCCTTTATTATTGACATGTACCTTTTGATTTATTCACATTGAAAGATTTGAGATTGAAGTTACAATTGATGAAATGAATTTGGTTAACTTTGTTTTATTTTATATCTATTCAAGACTTAGGAGTGGCCCAGCTGAAATCTACTCAGTTTTACATCAAACATCAAGAGTGACTTACAACACTGTTATTTAAGGGCAAAAAGCTATAAAATTAGACTTCACTAGAAAAGGGTTGTCACAGTAGGTCTCTTTTTGAAAAGGTGAACATTCATGTCGATCTTTGTTAGAATATCTACACATTAGTCGTACGTAAGACGATTATTAAAGAGGTGACAGTTACTAAAGATGTTTCAAAAAGTGCTACAGATAAAAGTGTCATGTCCTAAGCTTTCTTGCATAGTGAAATGTCAAGAATATTATTTTTGACATATCCTTAAAGGTATGTTATTTAAGGAGAAAAAGTTATAAAATTAGACTTAGTGTGGTTACAAATGTGAATATTGATGTTGGTCTTTGTTAGAGTCGTACATAAGATGATTACTAAAGAGGTGGTATATTGAACGTAAAAAAAAAAAAGNAATCGAATCTATGCAGTGGAAGTTACCAAAAATCAAAACAAAATGCAGAAATGCATACAACATACCTTCTTCTCTTTTCCAATGTTGAGAACAACGAGCTCTACCAATCCTTTAGTTTTCATCAGCACACCAAGCGTCAAGGACTCTCTTACCGGTATCCTACACAAAGTCGCCACCACAAACGTCCCGATAATTTTTCTGCTGCATGCCGCTCACCAAAATTAATCCCTCTAAAATTAGAGAAAAAATGGATGAAAAATTAATTATTTGTATTGAAATATATCTTATTTGTCTATATATCTTTTTATATATGCATATATATTATGTATACATTAATTTTATATATAAATATAATAACAAAATATGTATTTATAATTTTTTCTAAAAATATTTTTAAAAAAATTTTCATCTTATCAAGCACAAAAAAAAATTAATCATTTTTATTTTTCATCAATTCTAACAAACACAAAACAAAGAAAATATATCATTTTTACTTTACTTACTTGGAAGATAGAAAGTGTATCTCTCTTATTTTCCATCCTTTCTATCAAACAGAACATTTTAGAAAGAAAGTTAATCTATTCACTTTTCTATATTTTCTATTTTTGTTCCTTACTAAGCATGATGTTTTATCTATCCTTCTAACTTTTCATTTTTTCAATTTTTCAATTTTTCAATTTTTTATTTTTTCATCATACTAAACAAAGTATAATGCTTTCAAATCTTTCCTACTGTTAGGAATAAGTGGTATTTTCAATAAATATCACAATATTTATTGCTACTTCTCTAGTCTTACATTAAATTGTAACCTCAAACAAAAATGAACTACGGGAGCTTATTGGGCGATGACAATGTTTAGCCACCACTGTTGTTTAGCATCCTTATATAATTAAACAAAAATGTTAAAGGAATCGAGTCGTGTTAAAATTTAGTAAATTATATTCAATTCATTAATTAAGTCATTGTGTTTATTTTTTTAGATTTGAATTATAAGTTACTTTATTATATAGATATTCAATTCACTTATCATTTTCATTCACTTTATTATATAGATGTAGACTAGGTATTGTCTGTGTCTGAAATCACAGAATAATAAAAAATGGTAAACAATAAATATATTTGTATTTATATCTAAAATTAAATCAAAAATATAGAGAAAAGATAAATGAATTTAAGTATCGATTTTTATTAGGTGTGAGAGGTGGTGGGCGACAGTGATGATAGTAAGAGACAGTGATAGTTGTGGTGGGTGACAATGATCGTGGCGGCGGCGATGGTGGTGGTAGTGACGATGGCGACGACGGTAATGTCGGTGACGGTGGTGATAACAGTGGTGGTGGTAGTGACGACGACGGTGGTGGTAGTGGCAGCGATGGTAATGGTGGTGACGGTGGTGGTAATAGGAGACGCTAATAGTTGTTGTGGGTAGCAATGATAGTGGTGGTGGCGATGATGGTGGTGGTGACGATGGTGGTGGTGGTAGTGGTAGTGGCGGTGGCAGTAGTGGTGATGGCGGCGGTGGTGGCAACAATGGCGATAGTGGTGGCGGTGGTTATGATGGTACTGGGGGGGGGGGCGGCGGCGGCGGTAGTGGCGGCAATGGTGGTGGGGCGGTTTCAAACACTATTTTTAAAAAAAATATTTATGATAAATAATTTCTTGAAATACTTTTAAAAAGTCATTCTAAACACACATTTAGTGATCTATTTTTGCTATTAAATTTAGGGTGTTAATATTAGCCGTTAGATTAATTTTAAAATAAAATTTAAAACGATCTCAACCGCGAATAACAAAAGTCATTTTGTTTATCTTTTAAGATTTGAATTGTAAGCTATTTTATTTTATACATATTCAATTCACTTATCATGTTTATTCAAGTTCATGTTATGTCGTACGTATAATTTATATATCTTATTTATTTGGATTCGTATCGATTCTTTATTAAACAGATTAGGAAGGTTAAATCACTAAACATATATCTATCAATTACGTATCGATTGTATGGAATGTGGTAAGAATGTCAATTCTATCTAAAGTACTCAGCATTAAGCTTTTTCTTCATGAAGCAACCAAAAACTATAGGGACATGTAATGCATGAAAAATCATATCACAAAATTATTACCTCAAAAAACATCAAGGCGCTTTACAAAATAAAGTGACATCCACTCTCATTTCGTTGTCGTCTGGTGCTTCCAGTAAGTGCTTCAATCGACATGGATAAATCACTGTCAAATTAACTGTATACAGTGCCTAACTATTTGAAGACAAATGATTCCAATTGGTTCTTTAATTGTCTTCCTGAAAGATTCTGTTGGAGAAATACACCTTCTAGCACAACCGAGCAGAGGGAACCCCGAGCGAGAAGGTATATACGCTAGGAGGAGTAGTCGTTCTGGGGTGGGTTCTTCAACTGGATCAATGCATATATAAATCTTAAAAAATTCCAAAAGTTGATTGAAAATGTGACTTTCAAGTTTCAGAGAAATCATAAAGGTGTGTTTGGGATTGATTATTTTTTTTTTGCGAAAACAATCTTGTAATTTTTATAGTCGAGAGGCAGATTTATCAACCTTTGGAATGAAAAACAAAATACAATACTGTGATGGTATTGGTAAGTAGAGCAATAAATAAACGAGGAAATCGGAAGAAAGTCGTATTATTGTTGTATAAATAAAATATTAGGGTTTAAAATAATCTAAGTCACATTTATATTAAAGTTTTTGTGATCAACAATCAACTTTTTGGAGATTTGTGGTAATGATTTCACGTATGTTAAATATAATATATTTCATTCCGATGATTGGATTGAAAATCATTTTAGTTTTGAATCTTATAATCAGGTTTCATAACTGTTTTATGTAATTTGTCGTACCAAATGAAATAAATGTAACATTTTCAGGCACAATTACGTGTCCATTGGATGAGACCCACGTCTATGTTTATTTGCATTATTGTAAAGATTATTCCTCTTTTGTCTCTCCCCATCAACTCTACCGTGATGACACAGAATGCAAATAAAGTAATCCTTCTTTTCTTTTCATGATTTAAATATTATTCTTGATGCACTAAGAGTTACAGTAATGTTATTGAGCAATGCTATTGGAACTTAATTTATTAATCTAATTCACTATGATATTTGGATTGACTGTAAATTCCATCAAATATTGAAACTTGGTGTTGATTCAATAATTCTTATAAAACTACATCATTATATCAACAAATTATGTCAGATTTTTAGGTCAAAATAACACTATTCAATGTTATTATGTCCTAATGACATTATTCTAAGAGTTATATCCTCGAAGCAACTTAATCAACAATAGGGTAGAAGTTTTGGGTGTGGGGGTGAGGGAGGGGGGGGGGACAATGGCAGTGGTTGTGGATTGATATTTACNGGGGAGGGGTTGGGGGGGGGGGGGGGGGGGGGACAATGGCAGTGGTAGTAGTGGTTGTGGATTGATATTTACTAACATCTAATATACAAATTAAAAAATTTAATCCAATTCATTTTGACCATATCTGTTATGTCAATTCACAAAACGGATTAAAAAGGATTGAAGTTGTTAAAATTTGAAATTAAGATTTCTGAATTTATAGTTCGTCCATATTATCACTTGAATTATTCCTTGGGGTCATGCAATGAAGGATTTATCCATCATAAATACTCTAGTGTCAACATGATTGGTCTGTTTTTAGCCAAATTGGGAAGAGAATTAGTCAATGTATGTAATGAGCCCAGTTCTAACTGGGTCAGACCCAATTAATGAGATAAGCTCAAACCAGCTAAAAGGTAAGTCAAGCACAACGCATGGATTTGGCCTCGTCCAAAGTTCAAGGGATCCAGGAAGATAAGCGCACGTAGGAGTAATTACAGGGATAGTCACTCTCGAATATGAAGACTATTTTTACTTGTACCTATCCTAGTTGTACCTATCCTCTCCAAAAAGCTAGTAGCTTACCCATTGATGAGCATAGAATATTGCATAACAATTGTCTCTTTGCACCCATTTTATACTTGCTTTTGTAGAGAAAATGGGGGAAATTGTGTTTAATCTAACATTTAATGAATTTTTTGTGTCATTGTAGGTAAAGAGTAGGAAATGGCGTGTGTTAAGCTTCCATCAAATGCTTAAAGACAATGGAGAAGAATGAGAGGCTTAACGGGTGGCTCGAGATATCAAGAAATCAAGAAAAAGCCAAAACAGGTGAAAACCTATCAATAGATGTATATCAAAACCTACCGGTAGGTTTAGTGCATTAGAATTCTTCTACCCTTGCCCCTACCAAAAACCTACCAGTTGATTTTGCCTACTGAAAAAAACCTACGGGTAGGTTTTATGATCATTCAATCTGTAGGTTTTGCCCAGAAATGCCAAAAGTTTGCATTCTCAACTCCAACTACTTTATGGGCCCACCTCTACTTCTCCCACACATGTGTTGGCTCATTTAGCATACAAACATGCTCTTTTACACCTAAGGCCTGACTTTGGAAGAAAAATCATGGAAGAGGAAGAGAGAGAAAGAGAGTGGTTGAGGGAAGCACGGAAAAGGCAAGGCATGACATGTGGTTGCTTGTAGCAGTCCCCAAAGACCCTCCAAGAATAGCAATTCAGTCACACAGACCTGGGGGGAGGGTTATGGATGAATTTTGACCAAGCTTTACACAATTATTCAACTGCACACATAGTTTTAAAGAGAGAAGTTCAAGGAAGAAGATGAAATTTTAAAGAGAGAAAGTTAGGTTTTTGTATTTCCTTCTCCATTTCAATTATAGTAAGCTTTAAATCACTTATAATCTTTACTTCTTGCACTTTAATCTCCTTTATTTCAAGTATATTCAAGTTTAGCTACATATTCTTGTATTTACCATGTCTACATTTGGGTTTTTCCTTTCAAGCTTTACATTTGGGTATGCAATGAACTTGTCTTTGTAGTTTAACTTCTTTTTGCATTAATACAAGTTTTAATCTTTATTTCTTCACCATATCTCTTTAAATTGTGTATGTTCTTGCATCTATTATGAGTAGCTAAACTTTTAGTTTGCTAATCTAAGGAAAATTTCCTCTTGGGTATGCTAAATCAACTCTCCTTCATTCTTCATCATAGTGTAAAGTGTTTGGTTTGACTAGGTTAAGTGTGGACGTAGTTGTGGGCTCTTGATACACCATAGACTTGTCACGGGGTATGCTTGAGTATATATCTCTACATTAGTCCCTCACTTCCTACGAATCAATCAAGCACCGAAATACCATTGGTAGAATAAATTGAGTTGATTTGACATTCCCATTGGAATGACCTCTTCGGATTAGCCAACCTTGTTTTCTTGCATTTTTATCAAAATCTCCACTCACCAAAATAAAAACTCAAAAGATTTTTCAATTTTCATTTCTTACAAAATCACCTTCACCACAATTCGATCTTCCTTCCATGAGAAAACAACCTTAATATACTTAATTTCAAGTAAAACACGATATTGCCCGTCTCTCTACGCTTGGGGAGCACTTTTGCACACACACACACACACACATTTTCATCTACACACATGTTTTTTCCATTTCTAACACCAAACTCGAGGGAGAGTGACACTCACTTACTCACATAAGTTATATACACACAATCGGGACCATGTTTGGAGATTAGGGTGAACGCAATTAAGCACTCATCACATCACCGTCTCAACTAATGCTTTGTGCCTGTAAATTATAAACATTTTACACATGAGGGGGCACCCTTTTACACAATTATCTCTCTTATAGCTACCTAGAGCGTATCATCTCTCTCTCTCTCTCCCCCACCTACTACTTTATCAATAAAGTTATTCGGCCACCGTTGCCGCCTTTAAAATGGAATAAGTCACTCTAAACGAACTACTGTATATCTGTGTTGCTTGTGTGGATCTCATATTTGTTGTTTGTGGTATTCCAAATATGGTAAAATCACCTATTAAAATTTTTGATTTTAAACATGTAATGTATAACAAAACAATAATAACCAAGTGTAAAACAGTTACAATAGTCTTACCAAATGTCTTACCAGTTGCAATAGTCTTACCAAATGTCTTACCAAATGTCTTACCAAGTGTAGAAGAATTAACAAAACAGTTGCAATAGTCTTACCAAATTTAAGCAATATAAATACTAATCCGGTTGTAGAATTGGAACTTTTATTGAATTTTAGGTAGATCATGGCTGGTGTTTGACATTATGTCCTTAAGACAGGTTTTGCCCCCCCCCCCACACGGTGCTTATGGAATATAAAATATTTACCTCCTAGGATAAAATGATCTTTACACGAGTAGAAGTAGCACTTCAATCCACTCGTCTAGCGAACCAGAAATTGTGTTGTGTACTCTCCAAATACAGACTGCCTTAATGATTATGAGACTCCCTTAAATGACTACGAATGTATTAAATTTATTGGATGCAAAATGACTATGTGACTGAGTTATTTATAGAGAGAATGGTGACTGATCCAGACAGTCACCATCTAAACGGATGCAACTCAGATTTTAAACTGGAGGAAGCAAAAAAATCCAAACCAGTGCAATCCAACGGATACCAAAAATTAAATTTCAGATTAATAAATTCATGCTCAATTAATTAAATGAATTTTTTTCGAAAAGATAGGGTTTGATCTAACCCACACCCGAGCCCGACCGAATCGTGGGCGGGTGGGCGGTGCACGTGTGTGGTAAAACCAAAAGCATGTAGATGCTCGCTCTACTGATAAAATTATGGTACCCCTTTGGGGCCCAATCCTATAGGGCAAATTTGGCTTATATATGCCCATCTAGAACTTCTTCATCAACCAATGTGGAATTGGTGTTAAATCTCACATTGCACAATTTTTATTTTCACATTTGAAGAGGGTCACTTTAAAATCTATTTTCTTATTCATTTCTTACTCGATTTGAGCAATTGCATATACTACATTATTCTCTTCATGGAGTATAATACGGACCCATAAAAGTTTACTCGAAACAACGAACGAGTCCCACTTTAATTTAGGCTCAAAATCGACCAAAAAATTCAGTTTTTATACTTAAAAAACTGTTTTGGTCCAACAATATTTTTATTTACTGCATTTATTAATCAAATTAATTAATCGACAGGTGGTTAATAAATCCATTTTTATGCATTATGAGTGTATATAAGTTGGTTTAGACACTCGTAACCATTGAAAAAAAATATATCTATCCTTAAAGAGCCTGTGTGTGTGGCTAATTCTAATATCGTTGATTCTATATCACATATTTTCAAATCAATTCTAATCAAATTCAATATGATTGCTGATACCCAAGCGAACACCACAAAACCACCATACCCAAGGGCATAATTAATCTGATTAAATTTTATGTACCATGATGTAAAACACTCACACCCCACCAATAAAGGAGGTTAAACCACATAGTACCAAAAAAATAAAAAACTATGTTCACAGCCATGCAATTGCAAACAAGAAATGAGTGGACCATTGGGGTGCTAGGCAGGCATATAAAGAGGCATATTATGTCTGATCAGTGCATTTGTACCAACAACTTGATCTTCACTTTTATGCAGTCCTGGTCTAAAGATTAAATAATGACACTCATGTTTCATGAAAAACGAAGGACTAACAAATAAAGTTCCATTAGAAAGCAAGCTAATGCCTCCAATAATTGGGGTGAGGTAAAAAGAGAGCCACAAGGAGCTAAAAGAAAAGTGAAAAATCACGGTTGGCTAAGACTTTCTGTGTTCTCATTTTCTGATAATAAATCAATTGGCTTGTAGTCTTGGACATAATGATGTTAGAGATAGCATTATAAAGTTGTTTTCACAATAATCAGATCTTGCTAACAAGCTTTTGTTTTTCCTAACATCATCATGCATATACCTTGGGATATCTTAGAAACTGGGGTTTGAATATGGTACCAAAAAAAACATTCGACACCGTACCACTTATCATTTTTTGGGTATCTATATCACTTTTTGGGTGAAACTTATTAACTTTTGGTGTGCACTCACTTTTTAGGTTCACTTTTAATTTTTTTGATAGAATTTATCACATTTTAGGTTAAACTTACTACATTTTCCTAGAAACTGAGATGGATTTAGGGGCCCATCATTCATCATGATGTCAGTTGGACTTGAACCACAAAAGCTTGTTGGATTAGGCTCTTAAAAGTATCAAAATGAATCGTACAATAGAAGTCTTGAACTTAGAATACATTTTACAAATATTTCATCAAGGGATGTGAGATTAGATCACTGCAACCCACCCCCACTTAAAAATACCAGTTCTCATCAACAGCCAAGCTATATAGGAATCCAGATGATAACTCCTACTACACTAGCCACTATCACCCCCCAAGCCACCTCCCAAGACTAAGGGTGCCCAGAGAATGCGATCTATGTACAAACCACGAAAGTCCATCCGTCTTATATAAAGTATAACCTCTAAAGCCTGTAATTTAAAATATAATCTATTTTGAACTTGGCTTACACGACATTTATATTCATTACGCAATAAAAGTTCAAAATTCACATTTATAAAACCATTCATGTATACTTCAGTGGGCGATGTAAGAGTAGGGTACCACAATCTCCACGGTTTTGGAAGAACATCAAGGGTAGCTGCAATGAGATTGCATGTGAAAGAGGCCAGTAACATAAGGTTGGGCTATATAGCCAAGTAAGAGCATTCCCATTACTTTAGAAATATCAACTGTGTGCTTGTCACTATTAAATGTCTTTGCCACTTTAACGGAATCACGGGGGAGGGATTTGAACAACATTGAACCTGTGAAAGTTCTCTGATATGGAACAAGCTCAACTTAAAAGCAGATATTGGGGATTTCTTATTTTTCCAATGCAAATCCAAGATTTCGTATATCTAATGTCACTAGTAAGCACGTACGTGCAACGCATGTAGACCATCACGAGTTATAATTTTGATAAGAAACAAAAGGTACAAAGTAGGTTTATATTTATTTTTTTAACACTTTTGTTTTAATTTTGATTTAAATCTTATTTATTTATTTATGTAGTGAGATGGTAGGTTATGGAATCTAAAATTTATGCATACAAAATCATAAGGTAAATGTGAGCTGCACATGTTCACATTGTTTCACTTCCAACTAAAGTGTGAGTTGCATGCCTCTCATGTTAAAATATATATATAAGTTGTTTATCCAAACAGAAAAGTTTGCAGAGATGTGACATGTCAAAAACATATACCTAACAGCAAAAAAAAAAAATCATAAAAATGATTAACATGATAATGGGGTGCAAAGCATATGGAAACTATAATGGTGAATCTAAAATCAACATACCATTTGCTTGCTTTAGTTACGAATCATGGTGACTATGGATAATTAACGTAAACATAAAATTTCAATTGTATCACAATAACATGTCTTAAAAACGTATAGAATCAATAGATAATTAAAAGATTGTCAGGATACTTGGTCTGCTTCAAAAATTCTAAAACATTTTTAATCTCCCTCTTGTTCTGCAGCTACAGAAATACCACAAATCAACCGTCTAAAAAAAATAATTTTTAGTGTTTCTACAACAAACATATTTTTTTTTTATTTTTTTTGGTGTGCTATAGCAAAGAGATTGAAAAAATTAATAAACAAATCTATTGTAGTGAGAGTCAATTGGAAAGTTCCATCTGCAAAATGCAACTCTTTTGGACACTAATGAAACATTTAGATTTCTTCAACCAAGCAACCCACTATTAACTTTAGATCAAAACATATGCAATTAATACGAGCAATAATATTATCCTTGGAGTTGCAACTTGAACACAAGAGAAAATTGGAGACGAACACGTCGACAATCACTACATTCACTTCATGACTCCAACAGAGCCATATTTTATCATATGCCTCATGATTTGTCAATGAAAAGTGGAAACCAATCAAGTAGGGACCCCGTCAACACAAGCTTTATTCAAGTACAGACTCTTCTTTGGGATCCTGTATTGATCCACAACCATCCTTCGGTGCTTCCTTTTGATCAAGTGTTATTTCTATAATTAATATTGAGTAAGAAAATCTTGAATTGGCTTCAATCGAGATTGCCCCAACTTCTTTGGCATACGAAGAACCGACCTAACATCTTTTCTATGGAAATCCCAATCAAAGACAAGTTCTACCAAAGGTAGGATCTGAAAGAGAAGATTCATTTTTCGAAATTCCAAATAAATGGAATTTTCCGGTGTCATTGGTGTGAACGCCCTCGAAAGTCTCTTTATTTCATGTGCCATGTAACATGAAGCAAGCTCAATTGGAAACAATTCATGTATCATTTGCAAATGTTTATCTGTTTCACATAAGAATCCACCAACAGATCCTTCTTTTTTTGACCCAAAAAAAAAAAAAATAGGAACAACAAAGTGCACTTATTACTAATAATGTAGTATTTTCTATATGTGTATTGGCTTTTAATCTGGATATTCTTGCTTAGCCTCATATTCTATTTTTACCACGAAAAAAAGAGGAAAAAATTGAGCATGTTGTTTTGAAAACAACCATGCTGTTTCTTTTGTCAATGGTACAAATGTGTTTTAAAACTACAATAGAACTGAATCGCATGTGTTTTGTCCCTTGTCGTAAATTCATGCTTTGCCCCCTAGAGGGGTTTTGTTAACAAGGCACTCAATAAAACAAATGCATACTGATATACTTACTAATGGGGTTAAGGAAAAAATGATGACAAACTATGGACAATGTGGTGCTAGTGGTTTTGGCAACATATTTATGCTCCAACCAACCCGGCCCAATGCAGTTGAATCAAAATAGTATGTTAGCTGATTTTGAAAATAGAAGGAAGTTTATAGTATCAGTAAAGATTCAACAAAATTTTCAATTTTCAAGATTTTCTTCACCATTGTACGTTATGATTAAAGCCACCATAAAACGCAAAAGAAGCTCACACGGATATTATCCATCACAAGCATGACAGCTATTAGAAGTCTGAAGATACAAGGGATACAATCAGTTAACTTGTCAGCATGGTAAAACCAACAACAAATAGTTGTAACCCTTGATAAAAATGGGAATTCATAGCACATAGAGCACTTGTGAAGGAAATTGGTATGTTACCAACTCAAGTATATATTGAGAAGCCCCAAAACAAAAACGATGATATGGACACTCAAATTATGCAGCAAACTAAATTAAATATTATGACATTATTGGAAACTTGTAGCAAGAAACAAACATGCAATATTTGTTGACAGAGAAGCTCGATGGAGGTTGAAGGACAGAGAAGAAGTCTAGTTCTTGGAACTATTATAGATAGATGCATAGGAACTCGTCAACATACATTAATATTGATGGAAGATAAAAGGACACAAGGGATATAATTGACATTGTAATAATAATTTTGGTTAAGTCAATGTGAAAGGCAACTTTATGAGGGAAAGATGAAAAAAATGCAAAATGAATGGTTCTTATCTTGACAATACCTCCTATAAGTATTTTGTTAAGGTAAATTAGAAATTTAAAATTTTTTCCTCGTCTACTCACAATTAGTAATAGTATATGTATATTGAAGTGTATCTACAATTGGAGTGTATATAATAAGAGTGTGTGTGTATTGAAGTGTATCTACAACTGGAGTGTATATAATGAGAGTGTGTGTGTGTGTGTATGTGTGTGCAACTGTGTACTGTGGAGTATGTGTTAAGTTTGTGAAATTTGGGTGAAAAAATATACCCCATAAGTTCAAAAGGGTGAGACTCATCGGTATACCTTCCCTGTCCTTCGAGCTACCTAAGTGTGTTTGCTTCTCTTTGCTCCATAGACTTTCTTAGCATCCTTCCGTTAGATTGAATTTGCTTTAAGTGTGCCTACCTCTATAGTTGTAGAATTGTGGCCTGACTTATCGTGGATCATGAAAGACAATATAGCGTAACGTAATAAATAGGGTCTCACGTTCTCCAAAGAAGAGAAGTCTCTAGCATGGATTTCATACGAACAACTTTTTGTTACTTGCGCGGTCTTCAAAGTTTAGTAGCACCACTTTTAAAACAAAGAACAAGGGCACGTCTTTGCGGCTTTATTTGCTAGAAACTTCAGTTAGTCCCATATCACTAAGGTGCAGGAGAAGCAAAGCCATGGACTAGATGAAGGGATATTTACATTATACCTCCTATTGAATTGTTTTCAAACTTTTGACAAATTACTGAAGCTATGTTGAGTGCGACTCGATTGATTCTTTCAAGTGTTTACATCTCTATAACTCATCTAGGTTACTTTTCGGGGAAAAAAAAACATCAAGGTTTATAAAAACGTACTATCAATTTCTGTTATTTGATGATTTGTAACTGCTTTGTGGGACTTATTTGACATTGTCTTTGATTGGAAGATTTCTTAGTAACCATTAGTTAGATTTTCAAAGCAAGTATGAGGACTTTTGTAAACAATTCTATTCTCAAAGTGTACTCTTGTAAACAATTCTATTTATATTTGAGTTATAATACATGAGTGGACTTAACATAGCATTATATACACTATTAACTTGACATAGAACAGAAGGTAAAGACTAACAAAAATAAATTTATAATAACTGGACAGTCTTAAAAAATGCATAACAAATATCATAACTATTTGTCGATCCAATTAGGAAATTCAACCTTATAATTTTTTTTATTTATTGAAAGGTGTATTTATTTTAGCTTGAATCAATATAATAAATGCATGCAATCCATATACACAATTTCTTTAATTGTCTCGAGAAAAATGTTAGAATTACCCAAAAAAAAAAAAAAAGAAGTTGACTCCAAGAATATATCATATGTTTTTTTAAAAAAAAGTAACCAAACACTACTCATCATAGACTACCTAAATCTAATCCACTCTGATATTAAATTCTTGTATTTTTTTCAATAATACATTTCCTAGTTTAAAACTAAGAGGCATCCATTGTTTCAAAACGGATGGATACTTAACACTTGATCAATAATCAAATCATTAGATAACCCAAGAAATCTAATGCATGCATCAAACTCTAATCCAATATTGGCTTTTGTACCAAAACCCTATCCAAGTGACTTTTGGAGGTTCTGGTGAATCCGTCAGTGGCACAAACTACGTCGTAGATTTTTCCTTCTAGTGATACAAGCTATGAATTCGTCAAATTTTCCTCTTCACCGGAGATTGGCTTATCTAACTCAATCTATTTTAGTCTAAGCCATTATAACCTATTTGTTAGGATAATTTAACACTGAATTGCACCAAATCATGTCAAGTCCACTTCACTCTCCCATTTACAAATGTTAAGCAAACCCATGAATAAAAATGCAACGTCGTGATTTCAAATTTAAAAATTAACCTCTAAAATATAAATTAAAGTTATCTATTGGTCATTGTTCTTTATATCCCACATAAATAGAAAGATTGTATTATGTTCTTCTGCATGATGCACATGGGGACTAGGACTTGGCTTTGCTAACAAAGAGAATCAAAGAAAGCGGCTAGAAAAAGGGTGTTCATTATCAATTTTTAGCTTAAAAAATTAGAAAGATGAGAGACAAATAATTTTTCGATACTTTTTAGTAACGAAAAGAATAATGTTTTGTCACATGTCCTTTGAATTCGTGACTAATTAAAGATAAACTTCGAATGTGTGTTTCATAACTCACAAATGAAGATTATTGGGTAGAATAAAAAATTCTTTACATGATCAGTCACCTAGACAAAAAAATCGACATGAAATTAGTGAATATGAATTTAGACTTAAAAGTTTGGATCATTGAATGAATTAACACGTTAGACTCATTTAATAAATAAAGTGACAGAAATTCGATTAAACACAATCAATATGACTTATACATGACATGAATGTTCAACAATACTAAGCCCACTATTAATGACAAGTACAGGGTCGGGTATGAGTTAAGCTCATTTTTGTACGATATGATTTACATGCTTTAAAAATAGAATTTGACCCATTGACAACCCTAATTAAAAAAAAAATTAGATGTGAACTTGAGGCCTCAATGTAGTAACCTCTGAATTATCTCTTTTGAACTACCATTACTATTGTTATTTTATTTTTTGGATATTTTTGTATTTGATCAACTTGAGTTTTCATTAAAAAAAAATGATAAATTGGAAAGGGTACACTAAATTAGGTATAATTGTAAAAAAGTACAAAAAAAAAAAATATAAAGCAAGAAAGTCCTCAATTTTATATCTTAATTGTGTACAAGTACATAATTTGAAATTTTCGGATTTTTCTTTGACATTTGTATCCTCCTTAAATCATGTAATTATTTTTGAAGACTCTTTTTTTTTTCAAATTATATTTATGCATTAAAAAACTCCTAATTTAATAGAAGATTTGATTCTTCCTTTTATTTTGAGAAAAAATCAATTGGTTTGAGTTTTAAATTAAATTTGATTCTTCCTTTTATTTTGAGAAAAAATCAATTGGTTTGAGTTTTAAATTTTGTAACAATATCATTTGCCGTGTTCTTCTTCGGCCTAGAAGCAATTTATCTGTGCAAATCCGAAAACATTATTTCATCGTTTATCATTCAATCTAAGCAATTACAATGTTTGAATTCATGACTCCATTAAGTTTATATCTGTCATTTTAAAAGTGATTAAACTATTTTTTTATATGCAAACACCATAATCAAAGTTTATCATGTATATACGTTTATAGTGTAAAAATTTACTTACACAAAATAATATACTGCTACATTTTGTCAAAATTATATTTACATATGATTTCATTATAACAGTCCAACTCTATTTTGAATTTGTTACCATATCCAAAAAATAATTAAACATTGTCTGTGTTACAATATTATACTGTCTCTGTTACACTATACGGGAAACACAGACGAACTTATATCTACAATAGCGGACCAGTAGGATTTTCCTTTCAAAATCGAAACCCCTGTAGATGTTCAGGGAACTATTTAGGGCTTCTCGCTAAGGAAGATGAAATAGTTTTTGAATAGGAAGTAGAAGCGGTAACCATTTTTCGAATATGAAGCTTCTCACGAATTAATAGTCCTAAAATTCAGTGGTTAAGTCTTATCATTGTGTTCTTAATTAATGTTAAGATATATTCCTAAAACTGTTTTTAGGAAAGTAATATTCCTAAAATTCAGTTGTTAAATCTTATCGTTGTGTACCTAATTAATGTTAAGATATATTTTTAAAACTGTTTTTAAGAAAGTGAATTTTAGAAAATGGTCAGTTAAGTCTTTGTATCTCAGCAGTGTACTACTTTACAACACATTTTTTCCTATTTACTTTTTTTATAATTATGTTTAATTTAATATACCAACTTCCAAATGGCCAAAAAAAAAAATTACAGGGAACCATTTTAGACAGTTTCTTGATCATTGTTTGGGCCAGTATATGGGTAACTACTTGCGTGGCCTTTTATTTCATTGACAGAAAGCAGGTGACAGCAACCAACTTTGGGCCCAAAGACGGCTGCAACAAACCTAGTGGGCCACCAGCATACACAAATAAACAATTGGGCCAATGGAACCTAATGGGCTAATTTTGTGGATAAATTATGTTTTGGTTAGCACTTTCTCTCACTTGCACATTCAAATTTTTTTTTGGGAAATTTACAGGTCGGTCTCTGTTTGTTGACTTATTTGGTGATAAGTCCATCAAATAAACTTGTTTAATATTAAGTTCATTTTGATCTCTAATATCCAAAATACCCTTATCATTTATATTTAATTACAACAAATTTGAAAACTAATAACTCCTAAATAAATAGTCCTATTTTATATATATATAATAAAGTTGAACCATTTTGNCCAAAATACCCTTATCATTTATATTTAATTACAACAAATTTGAAAACTAATAACTCCTAAATAAATAGTCCTATTTTATATATATATAATAAAGTAGAACGATTTTAAATTTTTGAGACAAAGAGCGGCTGAGATTATTTTGTGACCAAAAAAGGCATCATCCAATTAATGACGTAATCTCAAACTGTCTCAAATTATTGACGTCTCAGATCACTTCAAAATATTTTAATCCTACATATCAAAATGAATTCTAAATTTTATTTTAGTCCAAAATTTATGCCCACGTTAACTCCTCGAATAATGAATTTGACCTCATCCACGCTCTCTCTCTATTCCCTGTTAGTCATCTCTTTCCATTCTGGATGCAAATCACCCCAAATTAACTCCCTAATTTCCCACTTAATTCTTACCCTAATGGCTTCCCAAGATCACTCTCTCTCCATTCAGTCGCAGTTGTCTCTCTCCCTTCTTATTCTCTCTCCTCACTCTTCCCTTCACACCAGGTATGTCTTCCTTCTCTGTATCTATCCACCTCATTATGCTCTTCTCACACACGCGCATACAAACACGCACACAATAGGGCTCGATTTTAGTTTTGAGGTCTTCACAAAACACACACCATCCACTGAACCAATAATCTCCGCTATCTTTCTAGTGTACTATGTCATATTTGAGTTTACACAGGGTAGGGAGTGCTTAGCCATTCATGGCAGTCAATCTGAAATATATTATGGGAGTTAAGACATTTCATGTGACTAGGCATGTCATGGTAAAATCTCCGAAGATTTCATTAAGGGGTCAATGTTCAATGAACATCCATTGTGTTGTCATCTTCTTGAAAAACATTCTGTTTTTTCATCCCTAAATACATTATGTTTCCCATAGTAGCCAAGATTGCATGAGTTTTGGGATTATGTTTGCATAGTTTTTTGACTATTAAAATCAGTTATCGGAACGAAAAGTACACTATAGAGCAGTAGCTAACGTGATTTTCTTTTGGACAAATTAGGAATCGGATTGATCTGTGAACTTCATAATTGTCATCGACAAATCATCTTAAAAGCACTCGAAGGTCTCTTTTCTGAAATCTATTGTAATTACAATATAAAATTTTATCTAATCATATCTAATATAAAATTACAATATAATTACAATACAAATTTTATTATTGTAAGTCATTCTCCCTTCTATAATTTTTTTTCACTATTTTTATACTCTCATGTGTTGATAATATATCATTCCTTTTGTGTATACCAGTATTAGTTTTTGGTGGACAAGTCTTTTGTAATTTGGATTCAAAAGTTCCACGAATCAAATTCTTACTGTTGAAAATTCAACGCTTTTGAGTGATTTGGTGCTCTTCAAGTATTTGTTTTTTTCAGGTGCTAGGTGCGTTTTGTTTTGAATTATAATTATAATAAGCTTTAATTTTTTGATATTGGTTATATGGTTTGATATTTGAGTTGCCAAAATAAATGGCATTCAAAATTTTGTCATTAGTTATATTGTTAATATTAAGACTTGGAAATGTTCATTGAGTTCTGCTCAATATNAAATGACATTCAAAATTTTGTCATTAGTTATATTGTTAATATTAAGACTTGGAAATGTTTATTGAGTTCTGCTCAATATTTTTTTTTTGTGTAGGTGCAAGGTGAGTTTTGTTTTGAATTTTAATAGAAGCTTAATTTTTTTTTGCATTTGTTATATTGTTACTATTTAAAGTCAAAATCATTGAGTTATCCTCAAGATTTGATTTTGGCATTGGTTATATTGTCTTTCATGTATGTTTGACGACTCCCGTACTCTAAGGATTATTTGTTATTTTAGTTACTTTCATCCGAGTAATACTACAAACATGAATCATATAAATTTAATATTTAATGAACAATACAAAGCAACAATCTTTACTAAATAATTCGTGATGTAACAATTTAATGTAGAAATATATGTTATGCATGTAAGTTGATGTTATAAAAAATATTAGCGAGCTCATTTTGTTCGTCATTTACTATAATATGGTATTTTATTTTACATTTATGTATGGACAAAAATTTGTAATTAATTTACAACTAACACCGTGCCTTCAGGTACAGGCAATTGCTAGTATATATATATATATATATAGTAGTCCTATTTTAACAGGTATAATTTGCATCTCCATCCCTGTCCGCGGGTAATTTTCAATCCCTGCCCCCGTCCCCGCCCAAGCCTAAGTTCAAGCCAACATAATCCATTTTTTTAAATAAATCCAACATTTTAAATAATTCAACAACATTCTAAATAATCTAACATAATCTAACACAACATAATATAGCATAACATATTCCAACGTAACAACACAAACAACAAATGTCCAAAATACTACTTGAATTTGAAGTTGGTTGATTTCACCCCGTGTTGCAGAAGTTGCATGAGTTAACATATTATTTCTCACTTCTTCTCCTTCCTTTGCTAGAAACAATAACCTGATCAAGTGCTATGTTACACTCAAGAAATGGCATGATAAATGTTGGACTGGATGAGTACATTTCATGACAAGGACAAAGGACATTTTAACATATAGTTTACCCAGTGAGATTTAACACAATCCAATAAGGCTATTGTTTTCCAAAAATTGGTTACAAAAGTTATAAATATGATGTAAAACAAAGTATCCATCATGACTAGTAAATAAAGTACTCAACATAAAGATTTTGTAATAAGGGAAAAAAAAACCCAATTTATTCTGCCAGTGGTCTACTATCCATCGTTTGCTACGGTTTCTTGACGTCTCCTGGCTTTTACTAATAACACATTTGAAATATCAAAGCTTCAGGTCAGATGGAAAACTGTTGTGTGTGCTCTTTCTCAAAGGATATGTGGAAAAAGAATGAGCTTACAAGGCTAATATCCGCCATTGACAGACAAAGTTATATTCATACACTCTCATTATAGCAGTCCCTCTTTACTAGTCATTATCTACAACAATATTCCTTCCCCATACACCCCTCAGCTACTAAAAAACAATGTGTTTGAATACAATTTATATTAAAAAAAAAAACATAAACGAACAAAAAATACTCAGCAGGATTATATGTTTTTTCAATACCCGAAATACTGATTTGAAGCCAATCCCTTTCTTCCCAATATATCCAGCAGTAGATCCCCTTTTTTTAGAATTTGCAACATCACAAAGTGCTCTGATGTTCTTAGCAGAAAACCCTTGCTCATTATTTAGGACAATAAAGCCTCCCCCCTGAAGAATGAATGACAGAGTTGGTTCCACATTTCCAGGGTACACATTATCATCGGCATTCTGAACCTTAAGCAACATTACAAAAAGAATGATGTACTACAACATTGAAACCATCAAGAAATGGAGGGAGACGATGGAAACTGGGCTGGGAGTATGGAGGTGGGCGACTGATAGAGATTAGAGAGAGTAGGTTAGGGGCCTCAGGGCTTTACTAGGAGTATACATATATATTTTTTTAACTGGTATAATGAGGATGGGGACAAGGCGGGGGTAAGGGTAAGGCCATCCCCGCCTTTATCCCTGTACGGGTTTATACGGGTATCCTTGTATACGTCCACAGTTCAATACGTATAGTCTATTCCTGATCCAAACGGGACATGTTTGGATGAATACCCATTTTTTTCCAGTTCATTATCATCCCTAACTTAAACACAAAAAAAATAGTAACATTCAAAAATAAAAAATAGTAATATTAAATATCAATATTTGAAAAAAATAACAGTAGTGACATGGTCAACAAAAAAAAATAACATTGAATATTGATATTTTGGAAAAATAGTAACATTCAGTATTAATAGTAACATTCAGTATTAATAGTAACATACTCATCAAAAAAATATTGACATACTCAATAAAAAATTGTAACATGCACAACAAAAAAATAATAACATTCATAGTAACATTCAATATTAAATTAACCATAGTCTTCTTAGAAAACAAAAAAAAAAGGGGGAGAGAGAGAGGGGGGGGGGAAATGGTAGTGGTGTCAAATTTAAATTTAAATTTCAGATTTTATGGAAAAAAATCTTCTATTAAGTGTGAATCAAGGATGACTATTTAGGAAACTGATTTAATGTTAAAGATTGCTTTTAAAATCATTAGAAGGACATTTTAGAATTTTAAAATAATAGTAGACTTAACTATTTATTAGTAACATTAGAAACGAACTTACCCTCTAAATAAGTTTTCTTGGCGGACTAAACTCATTATAAGTCTCTTAAGAATGACTCAACTCAATTTTCAATTGCAAGTGAAATACTACTTTGTTACACAAAATTGACCTAATGAAATCAAAAAATATATTCGGTCTCTATACATTTTAGCATACCAAAAAAAAACTAAATAACAAATAATATTTAAAATAAGCTAAACAAGCAAGTGGGCCTAGTATGTTAGTCTTCTTCAACAGACTGGAGAACAACACAACCTCCCATAAAGTGCCTCATAAAGTGTCATCTATATGCTCGCCTGATAACTATTGTTGTAGGTGAACTTCACTAAGAGTAAGTGTTTTTCTCAGCTACCCTTGAGATCTAGGACGCATGTCCATTGCATGTCCTCTAAAGTCTGAATGGTTCTCTCTGACTAATCATCTGTTTAGGGATAAAAAAACAGTGTTCATTATCAACTATGTCCCCATAGCCCATTAAAAACTGTCCCAAAAATGGGTCGTGAACCTGGAATTTCGATCTGATATTATAGATACAGGCACCTCATGTAACCGGACTATTTCCTGTATATACAATGGACAGAATTCCTCCAGTGTGAAGATCATCAACATTGCAAAAAAGTGTGCCGACTTCATAAGTTGGTCCACTATCATCCACACCACGTCATACCCCAGCGATGTCTATGGCAAGTGGGTCATAAAATTCTTCATTACATGCTTCCACTTCTACTCAGCCACCTCCAAAGGCTGGAGCAACCCCGCTAGTCTCTAGTGCTCTGTCTTGACCTGTTGACACCTGAGACATCGACTAACGAAATCTCTGATTTGCCTCTTCATTCCGTTCCAATAGTACTGGCGACGAAGATCATGGTACATCTTCATGCCACCTAGATGCACAGCAAAACGGGAGTAATAGGAACTCCCTAAAGATTTTCTCTCTCAGATCCATAGACTGGGAAATCACAACCCTTCCCCTAAATCGAAAACTACCATCCGTGTGAATAGCTCAACCCTCGTCATTTGTACCCGACTGTATTCGGTCCCTGATGGACAATATCACTGTGTTCTGTCCGTAGGACTCGATCACCCTGCTCAGTAGGGAAGGCGTAGCCACCAAACTCCCTAAAATGCCCTAAGTCTAACTCTTATAGTGTGGCCCAAACTATCTCACAGTCTCGTACATTTGCCACTTATTGGTAGCCACACTGGTCAAGACTCCTTGTGACTTTCGGCTGAGTACATCAGCCACCACGTTTGCCTTATTAGGATGATAATGCAAAGTGAAGTCATAGTCCTCTAAATACTTCATCCACTAGCGTTGCCTTATATTGAGGTCATGTTGTGTAAAGATGTACTTTAAACTCTTGTAGTCCGACAATACCTCAAACTACTCATCGTATAAATAGTGGCACCAAGTTTTCAAGGCAAAGACAATGGTCGTCTGCTCCATATCATGCGTAGGGCAGTTCTGCTCATGGTTCTTTAATTATCGAGAATCATAAGCTACTACTCTCCCGGACTGCATCAAAACACACCCGTGTCCATTCTAAGAGGCATCACAATATACTATGTACCTCTGTCCTTTCTCCTGGACTATCAAAATAGGAGCTAAAGTAAGTCTCTGCTTCAACTCTTGGAATGCCCTCTCACGCGAGTCATCCCACTAAAACTTGACCTCCTTCCGAGTCAGTCTAGTCATAGGTGCAACTAGTCAGGAGAAGTCGTCAATGAACATCTTGTAATACCCCACCAATATCAAGAAACTACATATCTCAAAGATTGATTTCAACCTCTCCTAATTCATGACTGCCTCAACATTCATCGGGTCCACAGACACACCCGAAGCCGACACCACGTGTCTCAAATATTTCACCTCTGTAGGACAAAATTCACACTTGATGAACTTGGCGTACAATTGATGGTCCCTCAAGGTCTGGAGAATAACCCTCAAATGACCCTCATGCTCCTCCTTAGACTTGGAGTAGATCAAAATGTCATCAACAAAGACCATGACAAACTGATCAAGGTAAGGTTGGAACACTCTATGCATGAGATCTATGAATGTCGTTGAGGTATTCGTCTATCCAAAAGGCATCATTGTGAACGCAAAATGCCCATACTGCGTCCTAAACGCCATCTTAGGGATGTCTATCTCCCTAATCCTCAACTAATTGTACCCCATGCATAGATCTATCTTGGAGTAGACTCACGCCCCTCTTAACTGATCAAACAAATCATCAATCATCGGCAAAGGGTATATATTATTGATAATAACCTGATTCAACTGCCGTTAGTCTATACATAGCTGAAGAGTCTTATCCTTCTTCTTGAAAAACAACACCAGAGTGCCCCAAGGTGAGGTACTTGGTCTAATGAAGCCCTTGTCCATCAATTCTTGTAATTGGACCTTGAGTATGGTAAAATCCGTGTGAAAAACTGTGCGGCCTCATTGCTCTGAAGTATTATGCTCCCGCACCCCCTCTCTCTTAAAGGCTCTACGTCCCCGCATTCTGATTGATCCTGCAATGTTGTAATCCTGCTGTTCCTTTATCCCCTGCTCTGAAGTTGCTGGGGACTTAGTAATATTTGGAGTCATTCTATGTGAAATTATAGAAATGGGCGATGTGTCAGGGTGCAACTCAATAGTAAAGTCAACATCCTTATGTGGAGGTAATTCCGGTAGTTCGTCTGAAAAAATGTCCTCATACACACAAACCACCTGAGGTAGATCTAACTTCTGTCACGCCTCGTCTTCTAGGATAAGACTTGCTAGTCAACCCATCAACTGTTTATGCCAACGAAAATCATACATTACTTGGGGTAAAATGTCATGTTTCTCCCCCTGAAACTTGAAACAAACACCCTCCGATGTATAGGTAGTGACCCTCTTCCGATCACAATCAATGACAACTCGGTGTGTCATCAATCAATACATCCTAAAGATAACATTAAACTTTGACATGTCCATGAATCTAAGGTCTATAGTGAGTAGAATTCTCGAGAACTCTAGCTCACAATCCAGATATATTTGATCAATACATACCCTAGCACCTAGGGGAGAACTCACATGCAATAATTTTTCTAAGGTTTTAACCTCTAAGCCCAAATCTCTCACACACAATGAAGAAATAAATGAATGTGATGCACTAGAGTCAAATAATACCCTTGCCCATAAGCGGGAGAGTAAAAATGTACCCTGAAAAACTCATTAATTAATCCACTGGCTCAATCTGATGTGTGATGGCACAAACTCGTCCTTGGGTCCCCGAAATCCCAGCTTGTAAGCCATGTCCTCAGCCTTAGCCCATGCCCTGGCCCATCTGGCCTGATTGCGAAGTCCTTACTTGTGAAGTAGTAGGGGTCTGTACAGTACCTTAGAACTAATACTGGCTTTCCTGGCCATGGTAGGGTAGGGAGGAATGGAATAAGTTTGTGTATACCCCACTGATGAGTGGGATGGAAATGCTCCATAGCTTTGGGATCCCTGCTTTTGAGGACAATCCCGCTTCATGTGGTCCGACTTGTGGCATATATAACAAGTCCTCTGGCATGCCTGATATGTAGTCCTGAAGCTTCTCTTGCCTTGGGAGGATTGACCTTGGCCTTTTCCTTGATAGCCGCATCCCTATACTTGAAACCCTTGTGGGGTAGATGTTTTTTGCTTCTTCCCCGACGTAGAAGAAGAAGATTGACCCTCTTTCTTCATATCCTTAGGACTTACCTCCCGGATGTTCTTTGCATCATTGACTTCCTTCTCAATGGTCATAATTGTCTCAATCATCGAGTCTAAATCTTGTAGGCGATGGCCAACAATCTTCCCCTGAATGGATAATTTCAAACCATCCTCAAACCTCATCACTTTGCCCATGTTCATGGCCACATAATCATTAGCGAAACGGGCTAACTCAGTGAACTTAGCCACGTATTTCATCACCGTCATAGTCCCCTACTTCAAATCCAAGAATTCTTGGGCTTTTGCATGTTGAACAGCCGATGGACAGTACTTGCCCATGAAAAGCTCCCGGAACTCTCCCTATGTCATTGCTTCTAAGTTCTTCGAGGCCCTTGTCCAATCCCACCACAAATGGACTTCTCCATCTAGCTGGAATGCAGCTAGTCTTATCTTAGTGGCATCGGAGATGATCTTCATAGCCTCTAAAATCTTGTTGACTTGTTGAAACCAATGGTCGGCCACCATCGGATCTGCCCCTCCGATAAAAATTGGAGGCTTGTGTGTCTTGAACTTTTAGAGGTTACTTAAGCCCCCTTGGTCCATATTAGCGATAGCCTGTGCAAAAGTAGTCGTCATCGTGTCAATAGCCTCCATAAAAACTTGTTGGTCAAAGACCGGTGGTGGTTGGTTGTTGTTCCTCCCACCTTCTCGGTCGTGTCCTCTTCCTTTATTTGCCATCTACATAGATGTCAAATAGTAATACAGAACTAACTTAGTATCCCAAGATAGGGATTAATTTAAAACTTTGAAATTTATCTCCTTGTCTCACTAGTAAAGCATGTGCTACCAGTAGTAGACATCTATACTTGGAACCAACCCGTTCATTCTTTTTTCGACCCCTAAGGTTATGTTCTCTAACCCTAGTGTCTCTTTTTCATACATATTTTATTATGCATATTGTTCACATAACATATAACACATAACACGTAGCATTTAAAGCACATAGCATGTAATGCATATTGAATACAATGGTCTAAACTCATGCCCAAGCCTTCGGTAAATCGTAAACCTAGGCTTTGATACCAAGCTGTGATGCCCCTAAAACTAGGGGTCATTTATCAACCGTTGATCACCCATCAACCCACGAAATTACCCATGAATGTCGCATAACCTGACATCACGACAACATCCCTTATCTGGGATCATAACCCACACAGATAAACTTTATACCCTTTATCATTTACCAATCAGTGGTCCTTTATACATCAATTTATAGTCATTAATATCTCATACAACCTTTTTGAGCATGAAGAATCAATGCCCAAAGACTTAATAAAACATTTAAAAATTTTGAAGTTTAAAGCAAACCTACCGGNGGATCATAACCCACACAGATAAACTTTATACCCTTTATCATTTACCAATCAGTGGTCCTTTATACATCAATTTATAGTCATTAATATCTCGTACAACCTTTTTGAGCATGAAGAACCAATGCCCAAAGACTTAATAAAACATTTAAAAATTTTGAAGTTTAAAGCAAACCTACCGGTAGAAGTGTTCAAAGTTCTACCAGTAGAAGCTGTGCACTAGACTTCAGTTTCAGAAAAAATTGAGAAAAACCTACCGGTAGAAGAAATCCATGTTTTACCGACAGAAAATACTTTCTGGAATTCTTCTACCGATAGGAAAAGTTACGATCTACCGATAAGAGAACCCTACTAGAAATTTTCTACCGACAAAAAGTGACGTTCTATCANACCAGTAGAAGCTGTGCACTAGACTTCAGTTTCAGAAAAAATTGAGAAAAACCTACCAGTAGAAGAAATCCATGTTTTACCGACAGAAAATACTTTCTGGAATTGTTCTACCGATAGGAAAAGTTACGATCTATCGATAAGAGAACCCTACTAGAAATTTTCTACCGACAAAAAGTGACGTTCTATCGATAGAACCTACCTACTAGACTACACCAGTAGAAGTGCTCAAAGTTCTACCAGTAGGTGTGCACAGTTTTCTTCCAATTCATCCATTTTCGATTTCAACCCACTCCAACCTTGTACAACTTCAACCCAAACTCACACAACATTGNACTAGAAATTTTCTACCGACAAAAAGTGACGTTCTATCGATAGAACCTACCTACTAGACTACACCAGTAGAAGTGCTCAAAGTTCTACCAGTAGGTGTGCACAGTTTTCTTCCAATTCATCCATTTTTGATTTCAACCCATTCCAACCTTGTACAACTTCAACCCAAACTCACACAACATTGAGTTCTTACATCAAACATGGTTTGCATGAGTTCATTTATAATCATTTGCATATAACTACATGTCCAAAATCAAATTACATGAAAGTTTCACAACATATGGTTTTAAAGCCACAAGTCGGCTTTTATTCTTCATTGAGAGCCCATATGAGTGTCACACCCCATCCTGAGAGACCCTCTTAGGTTTCCCAGAAATGGAAGCGTAACTCAACACGTGGCGCTACCTACATTTATAATGCAGTAATGCATTTAAAAACCAATAATGTCACATAATGTCACAACCAAAATNTTTTAAAGCCACAAGTCGACTTTTATTCTTCATTGAGAGCCCATATGAGTGTCACACCCCATCCTGAGAGACCCTCTTAGGTTTCCCAGAAATGGAAGCGTAACTCAACACGGGGCGCTACCTACATTTATAATGCAGTAATGCATTTAAAAACCAATAATGTCACATAATGTCACAACCAAAACAGAAAACTATATACCAAGTACACAACAGTGTCATTTTTGTCAAAATAAAAGATTAGAGATTTCATCCCTTTACAGAAAACAACAGGGAAAACAGACACTCTTGTTTAGTATGTACATAACCAGTTTCCTTAGTTTTTTTCCCATCTCTACCATGCTACTACAGTAGTGGACCTCACTCTAGACTTTGGTATCCTGAAACCAATAATTTTCTTGAGTGTATTGTGTATCATAATAAATGAAAATATTAAAAATATGGATCAAATATAATTTCACCAAAATATGTTCACAATCTGAAGAGAACGTCAGAATCAAAGTATTTCCAACTCCNTTTTCCCATCTCTACCGTGCTACTACAATAGTGGACCTCACTCTAGACTTTGGTATCCTGAAACCAATAATTTTCTTGAGTGTATTGTGTATCATAATAAATAAAAATATTAAATATATGGATCAAATATAATTTCACCAAAATATGTTCACAATCTGAAGAGAAAGTCAAAATCAAAGTATTTCCAACTCACTTTGAAATCTCATAATCTCTGCCAATATAACAACATAATAAATAGTCCACATGTGTTATGTGTCAACAACAACTTTTAAGCAATGTCAAACTATCAACAACATTTAAACAATGTCAAACTATTTACAACATTTAAGCAATGTCAAACTGTCTCACGACAACTGTGTAGTGTCCAAATCAACAATATGTAAGTCATGTCAAGCTATCAACAACTCTAAAACAGTGAATACTNCTCTGCCAATATAACAACATAATAAATAGTCCACATGTGTTATGTGTCAACAACAACGTTTAAGCAATGTCAAACTATCAACAACATTTAAACAATGTCAAATTATTTACAACATTTAAGCAATGTCAAACTGTCTCACGACAACTGTGCAGTGTCCAAATCAACAGCATGTAAGTCATGTCAAGCTATCAACAACTCTAACACAGTGGATACCGCTCAAATTACAAGATTTTCAACAAACCACAAGTTGCTCAACAAAACATTTGATCCATAGCTTAAGCAACTCAACTCAAATCAATTCAACAAAAATGATTTCTCACATATAAGAGAATAAAATTGGTATATCATATACTTTTATTTTCAAGTATTATGAAGCAATACACTTCACCTTTACCGCTGATAGATATCCTTCCTTTCTTTACGGTCGATCCCTATGTGTAACTGAGGTAGTAGCCTCCGACCCTACTAGTTAACACATGGATTAATGCAAATGAGTATCGAATCAAAAATAGCTTAACTAATGCAAATCAATGCATAGGAATGTGTTTCGTGACGTTTCATATTCACCACAATATAACTTTCGTACTTAAAGTTCGAAGACAATTGGCCTCTCATGCGTTTACAAACTCAGTGAGTATCCTCTACAATCTCAAATTCGAATATAAATCCTTATTACACTTATAATTAGTTTAAAAGGAATCAAGCATCACTTTTTATANAATTCGAATATAAATCCTTATTACACTTATAATTAGTTTAAAAGGAATCAAGCATCACTTTTTATATATTCAAATGCATCGTTTCGGACCACTGTGCGTTACTGCACACAAATCCCTAATTCGGATCCCTGATTTTCAATCCAAATTCAAAATAATCATAAGTTTGAAAATGTGTTAATAATTCATAAATAGTGTAATACATGATTTCAAAATAAATTTANCAATCCAAATTCAAAATAATCATAAGTTTGAAAATGTGTTAATAATTCATAAATAGTGTAATACATGATTTCAAAATAAATTTAAAAAACTTCGACTGATCTGGAATTGAGAAACTCTATCTTGCGTTGATTTTCGATCTGAAATAGCCAAAAATAAAATGATGTTATTTTTCAATGAATTTTCATACACATACTTAAATAACCTACCTAGAAATGAATATAAAATTTATTTTCCCAAAATCACCCAAAAACTGGGTCAAATTGGCCCCAGAGACCAAAATAGTCATTTTAATCCTCATTTTGATCCGACCGTTGGATTGGCTTGAAATTTTACCAGGACCTCCGCACAGACGTTACGAAACATTTGGCACCAACCAAAGGGCAATCAAAATCCAAAAGCTCCCTAATGCGCTGTTGGGGTGCACTAGTGTACCTCCTCCTCCTTCATCTTCTTCCTTGGTCACTTTAACCAAAATCCTTGGCTCCTTCCATTAGCCTTAACCTACTTACTTCTCACCCTTATTCCTCCCTACTCAATACACCTTTTCACCTAATTTTTGAACCTAAAAATTCATCACACATCACTCTAACAAACCCCATAATTCTCAAGCTTCGAATTAAGCTTAAACCCATAAACATAACCGGTCAAATTAAACCAAAAATAAGATTTCTAGTTTATGGCCAGACCTGTAACTTGCATTTTAACCATCTTAACAACTTATAAATCCATTTCTAAGGTCACCAAATGATTCTTAAGGTCCATTTTAGCTAGGAACAACTTTCTCTCCAACACTTATGCTCCAAAACCAAGAGATCAAAAATCCACCATGGCCGAAACTTCATCACCACCATCCCACCATCTCCACTCATGGAAAGCTTTGAAATTACCACAAAAATACTCCTATACCTCCCCACAACACTCCTATGCCAACCAAATTAACCAAAATGACCTTAAACTCAAAACTCATTTCATAAAAACCTAAAACCCGAAAATTTAAAACATGAATTCGAGCAATTGTAGTGCATGATATGGAATTCTAATGATACTAGGAGATTTCTAACCCTANGAGCAATTGTAGTGCATGATATGGAATTCTAATGATACTAGGAGATTTCTAACCCTAAAATTAGTCTAGTAGCATACCTTTAATTGTTCAAAGTAGCTTCTTCCACAAATCCAAAATTTCAAATTTGAATTTCTCTGTCTAGCTCCTCTCTTCTCCCTCTCTCCTCTCTTGGCGGTTCTCCCTTATCCAGAAACTTGTTGAAGTCTTAAGCATCTCCTCCACTACTCTAGAAACTTGGAGAAGGCGGGGGAGAGCTCTTGCGCTGCTAGGCAATAGCTTGGGAAGAAATGTCATGTAATGGCATTTTCGTAAATAACTCAATTTTTTTTTACTTTAATTCTAATTTTTTTTATAATTATATACCTATTTAAAACATGCACTATATAAAAAAATATTTTTCTATTTTTTTTTCGTACACATGCATGCTTGGGTTTTACAATGAGAGTCTTCCATCGGTGTAAACCCTACCCCTGAAATATTTTTCCATAAGGGTGAGCCACGCTCAAAAGGGTATCTCCTAAATAGGCTACTCCTCAACCTAAATGCATATAAAATGTTTACATGCACAATTCAACAAGCAACAATATTTCAGTCAAGAATATGCAATTCAATGTTCAAAATCACCATATCATGTCATGATATGAGATAAGACTCACTCATGTACTTCAACCCCAGCCTTCACCAGCTCTCTCAACACATGCAAATGTCATCCGTATGATCTCCAGGTATTCCAAGTCTCTGCCATTAATGTTACACATCTAATGACTATTTAAAATCTCTGGGTCTTTCTTGGGGTGGGTATTTATAGACTTTCACCAATGGACACCCAACCGACATGAAATTCAAGAACTTCCACCAACGGTTCTGCGTACACCGACACACTTTATGGACTAAACCAAGGGAATGCGTATCCTAATCATCGGGTCTTGCACCCGATGGAAAGTCTAGCCCTTCTTACTAACCCCGACCCTATTTTCATTGCAAACTATACGACTCAGTCGAACCTCGGTCCAACTATCCTGAGCCCACGTATCATCCACCAAGAATGGTGTTTGATCAAACCATGTACACACACCCACACTCATGTCAAACACCCATGAATTCGATGTCTCCGTGCATATGCAATGTAATGTGCAATTCCTATACAATTTTATGTTCAATATGTTATGAGTGTCATGTGAACCAATTCAACCACTTTTTCACATATTTCATGGTCAATTATATCATGTGCATATAATTACCATAAATCATCTTAATGTCAATATATCACCAAGCATATATCAATAATATACCCAACAACAATTTCCAAGCATGTTATCACATAATCATATAAATAACACAGTTAACTCACAAAAGTATAATATAAACATATAGCATGTCCACATAACACCATTTTTCAAGAAATTAAAAGCTAGTAATTTCTATACACCAATTCAACCTAGAATTGATTTTTACCCATTTTCAATATACATTTCATCAATTTAACAACAATAGGCAAGTGTTATACATCTCTAACAACCTATCCATTCCATATCACAACTCTATGATATAAATAAACCTAGTTAGGGAGAGAACCCTACCTCTTAAAGCGTAAAACAACGGTAAGAAGCTTCATGAATCTCAAATCACGTCTAAACCGTTGATTTCTCCAAGTCCCATTTTTGAAACTTCGCCCAAATTCGTGCTTTTTTGGTATGGTTGCGTAACCCTCAATGAGAATGACAACTTTTGTTATTGGCTTGAGTCGAATCGAGCAACATAGAGACGTAGATCGTAGAGAGAAAGTGTGAAACCCTTGCTCTTTTTCTCTCTTCTTACTTTCTCTTTTTTAACAAGTAAAAGGCTGAGAATTGGGGAAGAAAATCAGATTTTCTTCTCCTTTTATGGTCTTTAAATACTTGGGTCTCATTCTGCCACACGTTTTCCTTTCCTAGGTCTGTTTTTGACCCGAATTAATTAAATTTCGTCCTGGTTTAAGTTCAAAATATTTTTACATGGACTAATTTTAAATTATTATCCAATTTTTAAAATTTAATTCCTGGGTTCGTTTATGTGGTCACCCGACACCCAGTCGCCTCATAAAATGTAAAAAATTTGATTATATCAAAATTCGATGAAAATTCACATGGTAGCTAGATTTCGCGAGAAGAATTCAACGCTGAGGTTCGTTTCATCATCTGAGTTCTAGAAAAATTAAGGTTTTTAACCCATATTGTAATGACAAATTACCGTTTTACCCTTTTTCATAAAAAAATTCAAATTTATCTGGATTTTACAGAGAATGGTGTCGAGGAATGTTTTAGATAAAAAAGAGATAGGGAAAGTGAAAGAGAATGAGAATGAGGGAGGCAGAAGATTAGTGTAAGGAATGGGGAGATTGAAAGTGTGACAGAGGGATAGGGGAAGGGAATTTTGGTAGGGTTGAGAGAGGGCAGAGTTTGGCAGAGAAAAAAGACGGGGAGAGAGTTACTTGAGAATGGGAGAAAAAGCTAAGTGATTGTGGTCATTAGGAGTTGTTGGTGATGTTTGGGCAGCTACAGTGGATTGGCAAAGGTGGTGCCTACTAGAGAAGAAAGCTGGTAGATGGAGGGAGGAGAAAGAGAAGAATGAGATTAGGGCATAATAAATTTGGGGATCTTTGAATTTGGGGAGAGAGTAAATGTGGCATTAGGGCATGAGAAGGGTCAGAAAGGAGTAAATATTTAGTAAATGCACGATACGCCATAAAAGTATGAAAGTTGGACCTAATTATGAGGGAATTCAAAAATTAAAAATTTTTGGCAGGATAATCAAAAGTTAATTTGGTGTGTTGAATCAAAAATTTTGAGATGATTTGAGACGTGAGGAGCTCTAGACAGTTTAGGATAGTGTCGTCTGTTAGTTGAGAAACTTTTTGTTTTGTCATCAGCCGCCTCGAGATGAGGGCTCACAGTTGCTTTTGCTTCAAGCCATCAAGAAATTCTGCTAAAAGTCGAAGAAAAATACAACGATGAAAAGTGGAGTGAACGAAAGAAAATGAAATAAAATATATTTTTGTGCATACATATGGTTAGCATAAAAACCTTGCAAGAAAATTTTTTTAAAAATTCATTCTATTGTTTCAAAAAAAAGGAAAGATTTTTTAATTGTCTAAATTATCTTTAAATATATTAAATTGGTCTAGAGAAGAAAAAAAATATGTATTATAATTAAAAATTAAATTTTTTTTCAAAATGTTACTCCTAGTATAATTTGGACAACCATCAACACAAAGGTCTCTAAGTCAAATATAATGGTTAACTAAATTCATACCAAAATTTTTTTAAAATTAATAACCAATAAAATATTTTAAAAAAAATAAGAGTAAAATAAGAAATTAGTTATACATCACAATTTTCTTATATTTTCTTTTGTTTTTTATAAGAAAAAAAGTTGATTAGTTATGAGGAAATGTAAACACGGAAGAAAATTATTTTTTTCTATTATTTTATATTTCATGCTTATCAAACATAAAAATTTAAAAAAAAAAAATTTCTTACATTTTTTACAATAATCCTACTTAACAAACAAACTCGAAGTTATATGCACTAAAGAGAGCAGCGTATATATTGAATGCAATGCTTAAGTGGTTTCACCAATCAATAACAGACAAAAGGGTAACTCCAATTTTTTTTTCCTTAAAGCCTTAAAAACAATGAAAATTTATTTGGTTAAAGCTTTTGTTTTCAATCTTTTTGGAAAAAAGTGAGAATTAGAGCAAAAAAAATAGAAAACAAACCACACTTGTTTTCAAACTTTTATACCAAAAATTTTTAAAACACAAAGAACAAAACTCTTTAATGAGGTCTGTTTTTCAAGTCTCTTTAACAACAAATCTAGTCATAGTATATATAAGCTTCCTTTTTTTTTTTCTCTTTTCTCTCTCTATCTTTTCACTTTGCCCATCAAACAAAACAAACAGACACCAAGCTAGTCTTCTCTAGCTCTTTCTCTCCACTTTGCCTCTTAGATGGAACGAACACACACACACACACACACACAAAGAGAGCTCATTTTCTCTAGCATCTTCTTCTTCACCACAAGCAAAAACTTCAAATCTATTCTCTCTTTCGCAACAATTGAAACTTCAAATCTAAGCATAAATATATATATATACACAGATCTGTGTGCGTCTATGCATGTGTTTGCATGTATATACATCAATATGTATGTGTGTATGTCTCTATATATGTGTTTTTGTATATGCATCTACATGTGCATGTGTCAATGTGTGTGCGTGTGAATATATTTTTTGGAGATAAAGAAAGAAGAAAGAGCAAGATGAGAATTATAAATTATTATTCAAACAAATTTTATAATTTTTATTCTTTAAAACTATTTTCAAAAATATATAATCAAACAACTTTTCCAATCTAATAAATTTTTAAAATTCTTTCCAAAAATAATTTTTAAATACAAACTAAACATGTCCTAGCTCTCCCATTAACTTAATTGTCTTCAAACCTTCATCAACATTTCGTATTATTAACTTCGAGAGCTGCAGATCAGACTACCCAAACATACATACAGAGAGAAAACCAGTAAATAAGCGAGGGTAGAGGAAAACCTAAGGCTATTGATGCTACTTATACTGCAATTTCAAAATTCCAAAATCGCCCTGCAAAATTATATAAACCAAATTACCAAGTTAAACTCAATCCTAAATTAGAATACCAGATAATCTCACACCCCCATTTGATAAACGATGAAAACACTGAAAAGAGATTGCCATTTACACAGTAGTAGAAACACATTTGAAGGAGGGCTTGGAAGCATGAGATTCTACAATTAGAGACCAAATATCAGACAAATTCATTAAAAACTAACTGACAAACAACCCCCGAAGGATTGTAATACATTTAATAAACTGAAATTAGATCCTAAAACACCAGTACTACCTAACCTTACCCCCCCCCCCTCCAAATTTACCAATTCAAAACCCCCAAACAAACAATAACACAATCAAAATCAACCACCGAACCCATACAGAGTCCTTCCCTGCCTCTTGAGAGCATAGACCACATCCATGGCAGTCACCGTCTTCCTCCTAGCGTGTTCTGTATAGGTAACAGCATCGCGAATCACATTCTCAAGAAAGATCTTGAGAACACCGCGAGTCTCCTCGTAGATAAGCCCACTGATACGCTTCACTCCACCTCTACGAGCCAGACGACGAATCGCTGGCTTTGTGATGCCTTGAATGTTGTCGCGAAGGACCTTCCTGTGACGCTTCGCTCCTCCCTTTCCCAAGCCTTTGCCACCCTTCCCGCGTCCAGACATTTTCCGATGATTGAGAAGATGAAATGAACACGAATTCAAAGGAATTGAAATTAAAAGAGAAGCGCAATTGATTTGGAGGAAGTTAAAAGGTGACAGTGGGTTTATATAGGAAATGATTCGGATATAAAGGAGGATGGGGACCGTTGGATTTGGAGTGCAGATCGACAGTTGAGAATGGCGATCCGCGTCATTAGGTTTAGGTGGTTCTGAGCCGTTTACAAGGGTTGAATCGACGGTGGGGAATGACAGTAGTTTGATGACACGGATTGTGCTTTTTCGGCTGCAACGCTTGTCGAATATTCCTATATAGTCGTCTGCTATGAATCTGAATCTATAGTGGTTGTTCCTTGTTTGTCCTCCTGCACCTGCTAGGCCCGGGTTACTTGGGCCGATCCACGTGTGTTGAATTTGAACCCCGGGTAGGATGTTAATCGAAGGGAAAATTAAAAGGAGGCATACCCAATTAGATTTAATTGTAAAAAAAAATATATAGAAAAAACGTTGGGTAATTAAGTTCTTAATTTTGATACTTATTTGTATCTAAGTACATTATTTAAATTTTACTGATTTTTTTGTGATATTTTTGCCCTTCATTAATCTATGTGTATTTAATGCACCACTTTAAAATGGTGCATTAAACATCTCTTATTTTTATGGGAGAACTTGAATACATATTTATATATATATATATATATGATTGACACTATTCTTCTGAGACTATAGTCTTCAGCCAATGTTTATAGTGTCAATTATAATGTCAGTCATTAATTTCAAGGATAAGATGGAACTTTAAACTTATTTTTAAAGATTCTTTTTGTTGTCTTGCAATTCTTAAGAAAAAGATAGGTATATGATTAATTAATTGATCTTTCATAGCATTGCAATAGAGACACCAAAGTAAAACTTTGCAATTATTAGTATTCCATGTGGAGAAAAAGCTATAAACATTTTCTCCTCCATAATCACAAAAGCAGTCAAGAAGTTCAAGTGATTTGGCAATAAGATCCAAAGAGAATGAATCTGAGTTATGACTGATTTCTGTAACTTCTTGGACTTTTTCTGCAAAATAAAAATCACTTTTTAATATGTTAGAAGAGGATGGAAAATTTAATTGATTTTCTTTATAAATCAATTTTTTTTTTATTTGATTTGTCAGTCTCACTTGAGAAGAAGTATTAACAGGTCGATATATACCATGTGGTATATTAATGTTTTGGAAATTTTCCAACATAAATGGGAAACACTTGATGGAAAAATTATAAACAGTTTTTATTCTCTAACTACTAAACCAATAAAAATACCCTTAAATAATTCTGAAGAAATTCATATAAACGCTTGTTATACGGGCAACACTATAGGTCAACATCTCACTAAAATTGAGAATTTAATATATTCACACCAAACTTCAACTTTACAGTCCCGTAAGGATAAGGAAGTTGAACAAGTCAATATAAAACCATCAGTTGACATTTCCACATTCAATTTGCATAATAAAGTGGAAGATGAGTTCATAAATGCACTCAAAAATAAATTGAAAGGCTTGACATTAAATGTCAACTCTAAAACCCAAGATGAAGAGCAATCTTAAACTGAAATCCAACAATATGAAGATTCTTTACACCAAATACAATATAAAGAAATAAATAAAATTAGATTTTTTAAACCAAAATCTCAAGCTAATATTTATGCACAAGCTCATCCCATGAGGGCTTATTATCAGAGGACAACACCTCAAAATATTATATATGAAGAAAACTTGTTTATTGATCAACAAGGATATGATGCTTCCTCCATTTATGAATGGAATATTGATGGTATGTCTAAATATGTCATTCATCAAGTTTTACATAAAATTTTAATGTATGCTTCAATATGTAAAGCTAATCGAAATTCTGATCATGCTACTACTAAATTTATCACCACCAGGTTTACAGGCTAACTAAGAGGATGGTGGAATAACTATTTAAGTCAAGTTCAACAAAATGAAAGTTTAAATGCAGTCAAGGTAACACCAGCAAAAAGTGAAACTATAATTACTCAAGAAGATGTTGTATATACCTTGGTTCAATCTATCTTAAAACACTTTGTTGGATCCAATTTTTAAAATTTGGATAAAAACAAAGAACTTTTAATGAATTTAAGATGTCTCACCTTAACACATTTCAGGTGGTATAAAGATGTGTTTTTGGCTAAAGTTTTGCTAAAATCATATGTTAATAATGAATTTTGGAAAGAAAAATTTATATTAGGATTGCCCAATTTATTTGCTGAAAAAATAAGAATTCGCTTAAAGCAAAAACATGGAGGATTTAAAATCCCTTATGAAAATTATACTTATGGGGAACTAATTTCTGAAGGTATTTCGGAAGGTTTAGCTCTCTGTAATGATTTAAATCTTAAAACTCAACTTAAGAGACAAAGATTAACTGGTAGAAAAGAACTTGGAAAATTTTATAATCAATTTACTTATAATCTTGATATCCCAAAAGATAAGGTTTCTAAAAAACCTTATGCTAAGCCTTATAAATAAGGTAGAAAATTCTATAAAAAAAAGCTATACTAAGGAACAACTCACTAAAAGAGTGAAAGAAAAGGACAAGAAACATTTTCTTAAATGTTTTAAGTACGGAAAGGAAGGTCATATTGTTTCCAAATGTTTAATTAAATAACATATAAATGAATTAATTAATGATGAAGACCTTAAAGAAAAAATCTTTTTAAACTCAGAAAATGAGATTGAAGATAATTTTGAAGACTACAATATTAATGAAATTATTGATTCTTCTTCAGAAATCGGTTCTTTAGGACAGGATAAACCTTGTTCTTCACACTGTAAAGCTGAAAATAATTATTATAAAGATATTCTAACTATGAATGGATTAAGTATAAATAGTTTGACTAAGTCACAAATTTTTATTCTTGATCTTATAGATAAAATTCAAGATCCACTTTCTAAAAGAAAAGCTATTGAACAATATTTAGAGATAAATCTAGATGAAAAAAGACCTAATCTGTCTCAACCATATTCATTAAAGGAAGTCCTTAATAGAAATGAAAAGGACATGAGTAATAGTCCACTCCATATAAAGGAAGCTTTGCCTATTACAATTCAAAATATAGAGATAGAAATCAATGAAGTCAAAGAAGACATAAAAGTCTTAAAGTCTAGATTATTAGCTTTAGAAAAACTCCGATCTAAAGAAAGTGACATACATGATGATATAGCATCACCATCACTATCTAACTTTGATGATAAAACATCACCAAATGAAAATATAAATGTTTTAGAAAAAATAACTTATCATAAATTGTATATGAAAATTATTTTAGTTATAAATTCTGAATTTACTGTCGAAACTATTGTTTTAATTGACAGTGGAGCAGATATGAACTGCATAAAGACATGATTAATTTTGACAAAATATTTTGAAAAAACTACTCAGTCAGTAAGTGTTGCTGATGGATCAAAATTAAATATTAATTTTAAACTTTCTAATATTTTGGTTTGTAATCAAGGAATTTGTATTCCTACTACTTTTATGCTCATTGATAATTTAAATCAATTGGTGATTTTAGGAATACCATTTTTATCCTTAATCGAACCTATAGAAAGAATCGATTCTAAAAAAATTTTGACTACCATAAATGGTCAACAAATATTATTTAAGTTTATAACTCCACCTCAAGTGAAACTGATAAATCAAATAAAAGAAAATTTGATTTATAAAGAAAATCAATTAAAATTTTCATCATCTTCTAACATATTAAAAAGTGATGTTTATTTTGCAAGAAAAGTCCAAGAAGTTACAGAAATGAGTCATAACCCAAATTCATTCTCTTTGGATCTTATTGCCAAATCACCTGAACTTCTTGACTGTTTTTGTGATTATGCATGAGAAGATATTTATAGTTTTTCCTCCACATGGAATACTAATAATTGCAAAGTTTCATTTTGGTGTCTCTATTGTAATGTTATGGAAGATCAATTAATTGATCACATACCTATCTTTTTCTTAAGAATTGCAAGACGGCAAAAAGAATTTTTAAAAGCAGGTTTAAAGTTCTATATTATCCCTGAAATTAATGACTGACATTATGATTGACACTATAAACAGTGGCTGGAGACTATAGTCCTAGAAGAATTTTGCCAAGAAATGGTAAATAAACTTGGTGGTATAATTATTAGAACCCAAGTTTTTGTATATAAAATACATATTATTCTGATGACTATAAAAATGATTTTTATGTATATAGAAGTGCATATTACTTTAATCCATATAAGGATACTTATTATTTTAATGCATATAAAAATGCTTATTATCCTCTACTCTCTATAAAGTCATCATCACATAAAGGTGATATAGATAATAACCTTTCAAAACAACTTAAAGTTGTCACATCTTTGTCAAATAAAGTTGACAATAAAGATAAGTTGTCAAGAGATAAATCTCTCTCTGATATTCAAAGATCTTTAACTTTGTCTCCATATATGGAGCTTAATTTTTCATTTGTCTCTAAAATTATTGAAAGGATATATCCTTACGATGTTAATAAAACCAGAAAAATCAGGGAGATTATTGATTCCAGACAAATCAAGAAACATTTAATCCACTTTTGTAAAAATTGTCTGCTTGAGTTTAAAAGTAAAATCATAGCAGAATGTCTTAAAGACATTAATAAAGAAGAAGATAAATCTTCAACTGATAAAGCTTCATCTTCTACATATATTATTCCCTTTACCAATATAAATATTGGAACTAATTTAAATTCTATGAAAGTTCTTAAAGAACTAATTAAAAAAGAAAAACCTTAAATAAATCCTTAGCATCTTAAAGCAGTGGTTATGGAGGAATGCGGTTTTCAGATCATGTCTAATTTTGGCATGAGCAAAACAGAAAAGATGCATCTCGTTAACCCTCCTACAATTGCTATAAAAGGCAAAGCGAAAGATAAAGTTGAGGAAAAAAATAGGAAATCTCCTACTTCTATTAATTCTGATGACGACTTTATAGATTTCTAGGAATATACCCCTCTTAAAGGTGACATTGAAATTAACGAAGAATTGTTAAATGTTGATATGGAGATAAATCTCCATGATGACAGAGATAATGTACTGTCTACTTTATTTTATAGGAAATGATCAAATAAAATTGATTTCTCGGATAAAGCCGACTCGGAAGCAGTGATGCACGCCCTGACCTCACTACGAAGAAGTGATGTATGCCCTTACGTTATTACAACGACTGTGAATAGTGTACAGTAATTATGATGTAAGCAATGACATCATTATAAATTATTAAAGTTAGGAACAGTATAAAGTTGTGAATAGTATTTTTTATTTTGAAATCCGAATTTCATGTCCGACTTTATATATAGGGGTGCAGGCCTGACTTATGGAGCACCACCCCCAAGACCTTCTCCATACCTTATCTCATACCTCTACCAACTCCCTTGACCATCTCCTTCCTTCCTTCCCTCTTGCACCCTCGGTGAACCCTTTTCTTGTATAACCCTCCTTCTTTCACCTCCTACTCTACTACTGTAAGTAGATTTTACTTTGTAAATACACTTTTGAATTAATAAAAGTTCTTTATTTTGTAGATAAATCAAAACCTTTATCAAAGTCTTCTTCCTGAGAAGAAGTATTAACAGGTCAATATATACCTTGTGGTATATTATTTTTGAAAATTTTAATTCCTTCAATTATAGGTTCTTTATCTCTTCTTCGATTTTGGACCGAAGAAGTGGATTTTCTTATAGGTATAAAAGGAGTTAAAGGTGTATTATAATCTAATGAAGTTTCTGATTTATCAAAAGATTGTAAATAATTTCTAGAGTTTATCCTAGCAAATTTTATGGTAACATCACCTTGGGATGATTGGGCGATCTGGGTTATTTCTTCATTTATTTCTGGTTTTTTAGGAACCACAGACTTCAATTGTCAGGAGTCCAAAAATTGGATATCTGACTATTTAATGGTTTTAGGGACTTCAATTTTATTTTTAACCGTGTTGGTTTCAATTAAGGTGGTTTGACCTTTAAAATTCAAAAGCTTAGCTTCAGGACATAGAGTATTCATAACTTTATAATATATCCTATAAGCAAACACAATTATTTTTGTGCCTTCTTTATAATTATAGCCACGAGATTTTATATGATATGTTAAAACATCCAAAATATTTTTATCAGTCAAAGATACAGATAGATTTGGAAAATAGTTAAAATAAACTGGACCAGTACTTAAACTGGACTGCATAACACCCATTAAAGACTGATCAAAATTAAGACATCTAGCATCTTGTAATACTAAATACACTTTTGAATGATATATATATATATATATATATACTTATGTATGTATGTATGTATATACTTATTGTTAAATCTCTTATCTAAATTTTGAATTATCTTTTAATGCACCTTGATTCATGCATTTTTTTTTTCCAAAGTGTTTTTATTTTTAAATTAATTTAATATCTGAATAGTGTAATAGTATAACAATAACAATGTAACAATAAAAGTGTAACAGTGTAATACTAACAGTGTAACAGTATAACAATAATAGTATAACAAACTATTTACACAAAATATTGTACTATTATATTTTGTCAAACATATAATTTCATTCAAAATAGTTCATCTCCGTTTTAAATTTGTTATCGCATACACAAAATTATTGAACACTTTTTTTGTTACAGTGTATTTGTTACACTATTACATTATTCGGATATTAAATTAATTTAAAAATAAAACCATTTTTCAAAAAAAAAATGATTGAATCAATGTGCATTAAATATAATTTGAAAATAAAAATCACTTTCCAAAAGAAAATATGCATGAATCAAGGTGCATTAAAGATAATTCAAAATTTAGATAAGAGATTAAACAACAAGTATATATATATACATGTTTATATGTATTAACATATACACATGAATTAAGGTACATTAAATACGTATTTATATGTATTAACAAACACACATGAATCAAAGTGCATTAAAGATAAAAGATTTTGAATTAAATGACCCTAAAATGGGCATTTATGTCTTTGTAACTTAGTTGTGTACTTTTTTTCATAATATTTTGTTCTATGTATTTTTTGCCAAATAAGTTTAATTAGGTATATCAGCTTCCAAAGAACCCTTAATTGAATTGAAGCTTATGACATAACTATAAAAATGTATAAAAGTGTACTACTAATAAATGAGTGCAAAAGAATTTATAATTCAAATACTATTAATAGAAAAATCTAAAATAACTTAAAAGTCAAATAGGTATATGAAATAAAAAGTGTATGAAAGTGATAAAGAATTTATATGAAATAAAAAGTGTATGAAAGTGATAAAGAATTTAAAATTCAAATATTGTAATAAAAGAGTCTAAAATAACTTAAAAGTCAAATAGGTATAGGAAATAAAAATGAAATGAAAATAATATGTGGGCATTATTGACTTTATAATAATAATTAAGGATAAAATAAGTAATCAAAAGTTTTTCACAAATGTTGACATTGATAAGTAAAATATAGATATTCATGTTGGATTCAATTTGTCCTTATAATAAAAGTAATTGAACTCAAACTCAGATTTGCATATATCAAAAAACACTACATTAATATGACATGAACTCATAGTATGCCGATTAGAAATCATCTCATCCAATTCATCGATGATACTACTATTCATTCAACGTGTTAAAATTCTTAGTCGATACGAATGAATTGAACTTGAGCAAGCAAACCTAAGTAAACATATGACTTGGGCACAACCTAAATGTCAAATGAGCTTAAAAATTTGATACTACTTAGTTCTTTTCAAGTAGGGTTAATTGCGGTTGTGGTCCCCAAAGTATTCATTTTATCTCATTTTGGTCTCTAAGCTTCTAATTGCATTGATTTGGTCCCTCATGTATTACATATGCACTTACCTAGTCCCTGCCATTGACGCTGTCCACGATTCTGGTGGTTCATAGTCATGTGTCATCCGCATGACCCAGGTGAGGGGCTTATATGACATTTACCCTTATCCCATTCATGGAGGAAAACGACTAATCAGGATACTCTTCACTTGTTCACTTGTTCTGCAATAGAGAAGATTCTTTAGTTAGGGCAAAATACAATTAGGGCAAAACAAAGCACCATTTGAACAGGTCAGAACACCATTAGAGCAAATCAAAACACCATTAAGGCAACGTAGAACAACATTAGGGCCAAGCACAAAGATGGTACGTTCCAAATGACGGAAGACTGGGAATCAATGTGCAGATGAAGACATTTCCCATCTTGGTATGTACTCATTCTTATAGATTTGAGTCTAAGGTTTATGGGTAAGACTAATTTATAAAAGTCAGTATTCAATAGTAGATAGTTTATGTGTTTGTTCGAAACCATTTGTTTATGCATTGAAAACTCTTTGTTAATAGTTTATGTGTAAGTTGCAATATTTTATAGTTGATGTGGTCCTTGAAAACCATTTGTTTTATGCATTGGAAATTGTTCAGTAATAGTTAATGTGTTAGTTGCAATATTTTATAGTTGATGTAGTCCTTGAACATGATCTTATTATACAAGAATCACAACGGAGAATCATCTGGTTGATGGTGATGTCTCAGTTGATAAAGGGAAAAGGGTAGCATCAGAGTCTGATGAATCAANCAATATTTTATAGTTGATGTAGTCCTTGAACATGATCTTATTATACAAGAATCACAATGGAGAATCATCTGGTTGATGGTGATGTCTCAGTTGATAAAGGGAAAAGGGTAGCATTAGAGTCTGATGAATCAGACAGTGAATACAATGTGATGACATTGAATCTAGTGAGTATGATATGTTGGTTGACAGTGATTATGAAAGTGAGTATGATGACATGTTGTATGATAGTTATGTTGATAATGAAGCTAAATGGACTGGGTTGAATAGTAATAGGCAGAAAGAAAAAACAACAGACAAAAGGCAACAGTTAGAACTCAGTGATACAGATGTTGATTCTGAGGAGATTTTAAGCTGCNGTTATGTTGATAATGAAGCTAAATGGACTGGGTTGAATAGTAATAGGCAGAAAGAAACAACAACAGACAAAAGGCAACAGTTAGAACTCAGTGATACAGATGTTGATTCTGAGGAGATTTTAAGCTGCTTTAGTTCATCTGATGGAGAGAATCATGGAAGAAAACATAAAAAAATTCAAGTATTTAGGGCAGAAAATGATGAGGAAGACCCATATTTTAAAATGGGTATGTTTTTTAGTACATCTAATGAGATCAAGGCTGCCATTAGACAACATGCCATCAAACATCAGAGAAATGTGAAATTAGTAAAAAAAAAAATGATAAAAGGAGGGTGAGGGCACAATGTGAAGGGGCTGCAGTTGGCTGGTTTATGCTTGTAGAGTGCATGATGAGAAAACATACCAAATAAAGACATACATTGGTAAGCATACATGTGGAAAAACTTACAATAACAAAAATGTCGCCTCAAAGATAATAGCATTGAAGTATATGGATGAACTAAGGGTCAATCCTTGTTGGCCTACAAAGGCTTTTAAAATGAGGGTTAGGAGAGATTTTCATGTTGATATATGAAGGAATCAATTGTATAGGGCAAAGAAAAAGGGCAATGTTGTTGATACATGGTGATGAAATTGAACAATATGGTAGATTGCGGGATTACTGTGAGAAACTAAGGAAGACTAACCTTGGTTCCACAATTATCTTGGATGCACCTAGTGATGAGGAAAATGGTGAACCTATATTTCAGAGGTTGAATGTATGTCTTGCAGCATGTAAGAAGGGATTTCTTCAAGGGTGCAGGAAAGTGGTTGGATTAGATGGTTGCCAACTGAAAGGGCATATAGTGGACAATTGTTGACTGCTGTTAGGATTGATGCCAATGATTCTATGTTTCCCATTGCCAACTANCCACAATTATCTTGGATGCACCTAGTGATGAGGAAAATGGTGAACCTATATTTCAGAGGTTGAATGTATGTCTTGTAGCATGTAAGAAGGGATTTCTTCAAGGGTGCAGGAAAGTGGTTGGATTAGATGGTTGCCAACTGAAAGGGCATATAGTGGACAATTGTTGACAGCTGTTAGGATTGATGCCAATGATTATATGTTTCCCATTGCCAACTGNGGATTACTGTGAGAAACTAAGGAAGACTAACCTTGGTTCCACAATTATCTTGGATGCACCTAGTGATGAGGAAAATGGTGAACCTATATTTCAGAGGTTGAATGTATGTCTTGCAGCATGTAAGAAGGGATTTCTTCAAGGGTGCAGGAAAGTGGTTGGATTAGATGGTTGCCAACTGAAAGGGCATATAGTGGACAATTGTTGACTGCTGTTAGGATTGATGCCAATGATTCTATGTTTCCCATTGCCAACTATATTGTTGAGATTGAGATGCAAGAATCATGGGCATGGTTCTTAACAATACTATGCACTAACTTAGGCATAACTGATCAAAACCATGAGCAGTGGACCTTCATCACTGATAGGCAGAAGGTATGTTTTAATCAAAATCAACAGCAATGGTTCTTAACATTTATTTATCAGTTTATATTAACATGTTCTAAACATTTTCTGTGCAGGGTTTGCTTCTAGCATTGACTGAGAGAGTACCAACATATGAGCATAGGCATTGTGCTAGGCACATACTAAACAATTTCANTCACTGATAGGCAGAAGGTATGTTTTAATCAAAATCAACAGCAATGGTTCTTAACATTTATTTATCAATTTATATTAACATGTTCTAAACATTTTCTGTGCAGGGTTTGCTTCTAGCATTGACTGAGACAGTACCAACATATGAGCATAGGCATTGTGCTAGGCACATACTAAACAATTTCATTAGACACTTTAAGGGATTGAGTATTAGGAAGAAATTCTGGAAATGTGCTAGGGCAACACATATTTCATAATTTGACTATGGGATGCAAATGATGAAAGAAGAAGATGAGAAGGCATTTGATTGGTTGGCCCATGAACCACCAAGGTATTGGAGTAGGTCACACTTTAGAGAAGAACCTAAGTGTGATATTTTGTTAAACAATATATGTGAGAACTTTAATGGGGCAATTATAGAGCAAGAGATAAACCCATCTTAGAAATGCTACAATGGATTAGATGCTACTTAGCTCAAAGAATGTTGAAGATAAGAGAATGGGTTGGGAATTATAAGGGTGATATATGCCCTAAAATTCAAACGAGATTAGAGAAATGTAAAGGTGGTAGCTTTGATCGTATTTCTGAGTGGCATGGTGAGTTGAAGTTTGAGTTAAGGTGTATGAATGGAGAACAATATACAGTTGATTTGAAGGAGCAGTCTTGCTCATGTAGAAAATGGGACTTGACAGGGATCCCATGCCCACATGTCATTGCTTGCATTCAAAATAGGGGACAACAACCAGAAGATTATGTTATTGGGCAGTACGAGAAGGGGGCATTCATGCAGGCATATGAACCAATCATAAACCCCATTAATGGATATAAGATGTGACCTAAAAGTGGATTGACCCCACCATTGCCTCCATTGATCAGGAGACAACCTAGTAGGCTAAAAAAATTACGAAGGAAGGAACCAGATGAGTTGCTTAGTAAAAAAACGACCACATAAGTTAAGGAAATGTGGAAATGTATCAGTTAATTGTAGAAGATGTGGTCAAAATGGGCAAAAGAGGAGGACTTGTACTGTTACACTGCCAGAAGGAAACCAAGCTGAAAGGAGCCAAGCTGGGGGAAGCCAAGCTACTATGAACCAAGCTGGAGGCAGCCAAAATGTTGTTAGCCAAGGGGGAGAGAGTCAAGCTATTGGGAAAGGTAGCTCTTGCTTTGAACAAGTAATTGCTGCAAAGTAATTTCAGGCAATCCATTGAAGTAGTAAACAATTTCATTGAACTTTTTGGCTCATATCTTACCTTTTTCTCTATATAGCTTCAAGGTTTAACCATTAGTTCACCATCAACTATTAGCATTGTCTTCTTCATTCGTACTCGAAGGGATAAAATACCATTCAGGAGGAGCAAATCAATAAGCACCCATACCTGATCTGCAACTTCTTTTTTTTTTTTTTTGGAGACAAGCTTATATGCAATGTAAATGTGTTGCTCTCTTTTAGGTTTGTGATGAGAGTCTAAATCTGGCTTATAAGCTTTTATGTACTCTTTCTTGCTCTCATTTTAAGTTTGTACTGAGAAACCAACTTGTAATTATGGACATCTTTTGTTTTGATGCTAACAGGTTGTTACCTTAATGAAAATCATCATTACCTTTTGTTTTGTATGGAGTTTGGCTCTAATAATTACCTTTTGTTTGTATAGAGTTTTGCTCTAATAATTACCTTTTGTTTTGTGTGGAGAGACTTTTGTTTTGTATGGAGTTAAGGTTGGTTAATGTTTGGTGGGTGATTGGTAACTGTAATGTTTTCTTGGATTTTGTGGAGAAAGAAGACATGTGGTAAGGGCTAGAAAGCATAATAATTCCATCAAAAGGTGTTGTGGACTGAGCTTCTTTGAATTTTAACATCATCTTGGTTTGGAAGCTTTGATTTGTATGTTCATCTTAGAAGGTTGATGCTTTTCTTGAATAATTGAATTTCTCTTTTGATCGGTGCACACTTTTAGTGTAGAATTGGGCCCATGGGACTTTCGGTAAACTGGAAAGGTGATCTGATCCTTTGCTTTTGAGAGGAATTGCAATAAGCTTCCAATACATTGATCTTCTAAAACAGTAGTGCCCAGTAGTTTCATGGGGCAAGTCTTAAAGGAATGCGAAGTGGGACAAGGAAAACCTAGTGATGTTCAGTACAAAAGGCATTGAAAGTCCGAAGACAGTATATTAAACAACAGGGCACCTCCTACACAACAAAAACAGGGCACCCTCATACACAACAAAAACAGGGCACCCTCCTACACAAAAAAGGAGCACCCTCCACAGACAAACAGGACACTCCTACTTATAGTATATGCCACACCCAAATAGAAATAAAAAAATGTCCAAGAACAGAACAAAGCAACCCATAATAATTTTTCCCTAGCTTTTGTCTTTCGTTGTTGGTTCTCCTACCTTTGCTTTGATCACAACAATCTGGGTATCACTTGTTTTGCTCTATCGCACATTGGTGGATCATACCAAGCAAAAAATCCACACTCTCCCAGNATCACTTGTTTTGCTCTATCGCACATTGGTGGATCATACCAAGCAAAAAATCCACACCCTCCTACAAATGCAACATTTTGTTAAATTCATTCAAAATCGAAAACTCAGTAACAAAATCTAGAACATCTTTTTTACCCCATATCTTTCACATCCAATGAACCTTCTTCATGGGTTGGTATTGGTTCATGAGATCCTCATTTTGCCTATTTGTCTACAGTAGCATGATGTTGCTATCATTCCAGCCGATATTGATCCCTTTCCTTCCCTTCCATTCCCTTCATTTTGTCCCTATCTTCTCCTATGCTCTATAATAGACAATGGGATATAACCCAAAACTGTTGGCTGTTGGCGGGAATGTTTCCCTCTAGGAATGGGAGGAGGGTAAATATCATATAAGCCCCTCACATAGGTCATGCGGATAACACATGACTATGAACCGTTAGAATCATGGACGACATCAATGACGGGGACTAGGTAAGTGCATATGTAATACATGAGGGACCAAATTGATGCAATTAGAAGGTTGAGGACCAAAATGAGACAAAATGAATACTTTGGAGACCATAGCCGCAATTAACCCTTTCAACTAAAGTGAGTTTAAATAGCATCCAAGTCTAATTCAAATGGGTCGACTTGTTTTAAGTCATTATTTCAAGGCTATAATTCTAGTATTTCAAATGACAGTTTGGATGCTAGGGGATCAATTTGAATGCGTTGGACAGGTTGAAAGGTCAATCCTAGCCCAATTCCATATATAAAATTTTCAACCTTAACTCTAATCCCAACCCGACCTCTACCCGAGGTAATCAACCCAAATATATCGGGTTTAATTGAATTCAAAAGTTGAATTCGAGTGGGGCTTGGGTTGAATTCGGGTTTAAATTTAAGTTTGATTTGTTCAAGCCTGAAATTAGCCTGTTATTCTAAATCTTGTACATTGTTTTTAGGGGGGGAGGGGGATTTGAACTCTTAACCTCAAGAACGCAAAACCTTCATAAGTTAAGGAGTACCATTAGATCAAAGGTCCATTGGTTCTAAATTTGGTATATACTACATAATATTCACCTAAAGTAACAACTAGTAACTTCAATCAAATATTTAACATAAAGAAAATAATATTTAAAGCATAAAAAAGTATAGACAAAAATCAAATTATACTTTTCTTAACATCTATATAATAAAACACTTAGAAGTTTGAATTTTTATCTCACACATATTTTTCCCCCAAATCATCTCATCACCCAATTCTATCACATGTTTAATCATTTAATATTTGATTAAGGGTTAATTGCACTAGAGGTCTCCAAAGTATGAAGTTTGTTTCTTTTTGGTCCCCAATATTTTTAATTGCATCATTTTGGTCCCTGAAGTATTGAATATGCTTTTATATAGTCCCTTAAGCAGACAATATCCAAATTGTNCTTTTTGGTCCCCAATATTTTTAATTGCATCATTTTGGTCCCTGAAGTATTGAATATGCTTTTATATAGTCCCTTAAGCAGACAATATCCAAATTGTTAATAATTTTTTATCACAAACTTGCCACATGATACTTAAATGTGGACAAAAAAATAATTTGAATAACTCTTGACCAAATTTTTACCCAAATTTTAGATAAATACCTACTTAAATTAAATAGTTTTGATCATGAACTATCCAAATTTTGATCAAAAATTACTTATATGACATATTTTTTTATCAAGAGCTACCCAAATTTTGTTTAAGAGCTATCAATATTATTTTTTGTACATATTTAGCTATTACGTGACAAGTTTATGATAAAAAATTGTTAGCAATCTGGACGTTGTCTGGTTGAAGGACCATCTAGAAATATTTTCAATACTTCAGGGACTAAAACAATGCAATTGAAACATTGGGGATCAAAAGGAGACAAACTTCATACTTTAGGGACATCTAGTGCAATTAACCCTTTGATTAATTTATAGTTTAACATAATTATTATTTCATACACTGTCTATATACGATAATATATACGTGTTATAAAAAATTGTCGACTTATACATTTTGAAAAAAATTTGATGTCATTTTAAAAAAAATTAATAGATAGAAATTAATTTTAAATAATGTAATCAAATAAATAAAGGAATAAAAAATTATTATTTAGTATAGTAGGATTAATTTTTTATACGATTAAATCTTATGTTTTATCGTGCCTGAAGGCATGGGTTATAACTAGTAAAGACATAATAATCATAATTATCAAATTAACATAATAACCATAATAGTCAAATTAATATAAAAAATCATATTGAACTCAATTTTTAACCATAATATTGAACTCAATTTTTTTTTTCATGAAAAAAAAAATTCAATTTTTAACCATAATATTCTGGTTAAACTAGATAATCCAAGACTTCAATCCTTTTATTGCCCAAATTTAATTCGAATTGGTATTTTTCAACTCTTGCCCAACCTAAATATTAAAAATTTAAAGCCAAACTCTTTTTTTTTTAGTTGTATTGTGGTTGAATTCAGGTGGGTCGCTCAAGTTACACTTTTATTGGATGCTAACAAGACCCAATATAGCAAATATAAAACCCATGGTGTTGGTGGGCCATGGGCATTGAGAAGTTTGAATGAATGGGCTGTTTTTTGTGGTTATATGTAGGGTAAATTGTAAGGGAGTATATCAAATTAAACTTATTTGGCAAAAAATACACACTAAAAAATGTAGGGTTATTAAGTCATTAATTTTGATACTTATTTGTATTTAAGTAAACAATTTGAATTTGCCTAATTTTTTTGTGACATTTTTGCCCTCTATTGATCTATATGTATGTTTTTTGGAAAGTGGTACATTAAATATCTCCTAGTTTTATAGGAGAACTTTAGTATTTAATGCACCTTGATTCATATGTATTTATTAATATATTTATATATGTATATATATAATTGTATATATATAAATACATATATATATATTAACATATACATATATAAGTATTTGTGTGTATATATATATGTATGTATTTATATGTATACAAGTATGTATATATGTATAAATATAAATATATATGTATTTATATATATACAAGTATGCATATATGTATAAATATAAATATATACATATATATATATATATATATATATATATATATATATATGCACATGTAAAGTGTAACATTGAAAATGTAAAGTGTAAAGTATTATCTTATATCTCTCATTTCTTAATGGAAAGTGTGAAGTGTTATAGGGTAATATTGAAAGTAACCATAACAGTATAGCAATAATAATGTAACAAGTTATTTACACAAGGTAAGGAGAGACATTACCTAAAGTGTTACACAAATAGAATATACATGTCTCATCTTACAGTAAAAATGCTAATTAATTGAGAAAGTATGAAAGTGTTACATAACATGTAACATTTTACACTTTTCATTAAGTAAGGTGAGACATAAGGTAATACTTTACACTTTACACTTTCAATGATACACTTTTCACGTATATACATACTTGTATATGTACTTTTATATATATATATATAAATATATACGTATATATATATGTATTTATATACGTATATATTTATATTTATATCTATATATCTATATATATATATGTGTGTGTGTGTGTGTGTGTGTGTGTATTTATATATATATATAAATACATACATATATAAATATAAATATATATATATACACACAACTATAAATATAAATATATATACATATAAATATAACTATATATGTATATATATATATATATATACGTATTTATATATACTTGTTTGTATATATATATTAACAAATACACATGAATCAATGTGCATTAAATATTAACGATCTCCCATAAAACTAGGAGATATTTAATGCATCACTTTCCCTAAAATGGGCATTTATATCTTTGTATCTAACTAGTGTACCTTTTTCTAAAATATTTTTTAATATGTACTTTTTGTCAAATAAGTCTAATTAGGTGTACCGGCTTCTAAAAACCCCTTATATGTACTAGAGGATTGATCAATATATCCACAGTACGTACATTTATTAGCTGTATGTAGATGCATAGAATCCATCAAATAGAAATGGGTGGGGCTATTCTACCTTGTAAATCTCATTTTTTACCTCATTTAATCATCTTCTTTCAAACTATTAAATTCAACCTATTTGTACCCACATTTTTAGTTGCTAAGACCACATTGTCTATATTCAGTAATTAAAAATTAAATTCATTCAACTTTATGTCAACTTGCTATATAGGCAATTATCAAAATTTTATTTTGGTGTATTATTTCGGTATGAAAATATTCAGAAACATAATAAAACTAAATAAAATTTTTTAAAATATTATTTAAAATAATCAAAATATCTTACAACACATCAAAATAATCTAAAGACATTAGTGAAAATATATCAAAATATCTCAAAATACTTCAAAATAATATAATTACCTCAGAACATTGAAATTTCGCTTCAATTACTATTTTTATTTTGAATTCTTTGACATATATTTAATAATTTAATTGAATAGGTATAAATAGGGTGAATATAATAACTAATGGAATGAGTATAGACGAGTGAACTTCATAATTTAAAGTAAAATAATTAAATGGGATAGGAATAAAGATTTTAGGAGTGGGAACAGCCCCACCCAAAAGAAATTAGCAGTTATAATCTATTTTTCTCTTAATTAAATTCACTACTATAAATTTTTCATAACTTAAAAATCCATTACTAATTTTTTTTTAACCCCAATTTTCATTCCAATTGATGTGGTAGAATCACAACCTTAGATAACAATTTTACATTTTGTGAATTTTTTTTGGTAGAAGTGAATAACAAATCTCTAATAAAAAATTATGATTAATTACATTGGAGGTACTCAAAGTATAAAGTTTGTCTCATTTTTATCTCCAATATTTCAATTGCATCATTTTGATTTCTGAAGTATTGATTATGTTTCTATGTGGTCCCTCAAGCAGACAACATCCAAATTGCTAATAATTTTTTATTATAAGCTTATCACATGATATTTAAATATGAGCAAAAAATAATCTGGGTAACTCTTGACAAAAAAATGTGTAATATGAGTAGTTCTTGACCAAAATTTAAATAGCTCATGATTAAAACTATATAATCTGGGCTCTTTGACCAAAATTTGGGTAAAAATTTGATCAAGAGTTATCCAAATTATATATATTTTTTCATATATAGATATTATGTGACAATTTTATAATAAAAAATTGTTAATAATCTAGACGCTGTCTATTTGAGGGATGATATAAAAATACTAATTATTGTTCGTGCCTAAAGAAACATAGTAATAAAAAAAATGGTTAACAATAAATATATTTGTATTTACACCTAAAATAAAATCACAAACATAGATGAGAGAGAACATAATTTAAATACCGGTTGTAGTGTGGATGAACAGTGGGAGTGGTAGTGAGAGACGATAATGATTGTGGTAGGTGATGACGAGCGTGGTGATGGTGGTAATCGTTGGTGGCAACGGTAATGATGGTGGTGAGTTTTGAGTAACGATGGTAGTAGTGGCAGCCATAGGTGACGACGATGGTGGTTGTGGGTGTGGGTGGTGTTAGATAACGATAATAATGGTTGGTAGTTGTGGTGGTGGGGTGATGACGATGTCGATGGTGGGTCATGGTGGTTGACGACGACGACGGGTGCTTCTTGGCAACAGTGTGATGGGTGGTGGTAAATGGTGGTGGTGGAGGTAGTGGGTGTGGTGGGGGTAGCGATAATTGTGGGCGATGACGGATGGTGATAGGTATGGTAGGGGTAGGTGACATGGCTAGTAGCAAGGGTGGGCAATGATAGGTGGAGGTGGGTTGTGGTATTGGGTGATGATGAGTGGTGGGTTGGCAACAATGATGGTGGTGGGTGCTGACAATGGGCGACAGTGGTAGTGAGATGATGATGAAAGTGGTAATAAATATAACAATAAGATGACAATGGTGGCTCTGGACGATGATGGTAGAAATCGATGGAGGGTGATGATAGTGGCGGTGATGGTGGTGGTGGTGACGACTATGGTGGAGATGAGGGTGGTAGTGGTGATGGTAGCGAGAATGGTGGTGATAGGGATAATGGTGGGACAGTGTCGGTAGTGGAAAGATGGGGGCAACGGTGATGATAGCGATTGTGGTAATGTGGCAACAATGGTGGTGGTGGTGGGGTGGTGACGACAGTGATGGTGGTGATAATGGTAACTGTGATGGTGATGGGGGGTGAGGGTGGTGGTGGGGATAATGTGATAGACCTAAGGTCTTAAATGGATCCAATAGAAAACTGATCTTGACTCTCACGGGATCCATAACGAAGATTCTTGATAGAGATATGCAACAAAAATCTCCATGAGAAGAATACCAATTATACCGAATATTATCATGAACTTGAATCCCAGTAGATTGCAGATAGGTGTTTCTAAAGAGTGAGAGATATTGTAAGCGTGAATAAGAGATGAAGTCTCTTAGGTAATTTATATCCTCCTCACTGGTAACCAACTGCCTCACGTCAAAATAATCATTAATTGTTTCCTTTCATCAAGGTAATTGTCAGAAAATTGACTATTTGTTAAACATGTTTCCTTGTACCTAAAACACTACTTTCACAAGGAAGCTACCCACTGACCTAGCCAACATGTGTTAGGTTTTTAATTAGGATATCCTTATCCCAAAACCCAAGTTTGTACCTTGTTAATTAAGGTCCAAATGTGGGTTCCATTAAATAGGTTCCAACATTCTACCACTTGGACTGAATTGACAAGGAAGTTGAAATAAAATAATAATAGTAGTAATACTTATATTTTGAAAATAAGCAAATATTTGGGTTCGGTAAAGTTATGCATGCTCTTTATCAAATTATCCCAACATAAGTGAGCTTAACTTTGTTCTTGATTACTTGAGCCTAGTAATATGAACCATGGCGGATATACACCAATAAATAGTATACATCCTTCCATGATCACAATATCATCAAACCCCATAAACAAGACTTTAGGCTAATTTCTTTATGAATGGATTTCCCATAAAATCCATTTGTTGGTCAAAAATATTCTGGTAAGAACATATTCGTACCACAAAAAATATAATAAGTAGAATAATATAATAATGTGATAAAATAAACTGATAGTGCTTCAAATGTGCACATGTAGTACATCAAGCAATAACATTATTTCACTAGACCCATATGATTTACATGATCTTTGTACAATCCTGGAGCTATAGCTTTGGTCATAGGGTTTGCAACCATAAGTATAGTGCTGATGTACTTAACTGACACTTTATTTCCATCTTCATGACAAGGTATTTAATATCCATGTGCTTGTTACCATTAGATACCTTGCCATTATTTATTGAGAAAATGGTTTCTGCATTATCACAAAACATCCTAATAGGCCTCGAAATAGAATTAACAATCTTAAGCCTAATGATAAAATTCCTCAACCAAATTGCATGTGTAATCGCCTCATAGCATGCAACTAACTCAGCCTCCTAGTAGAAGCTGCTGTCAATTTCTGTTAAGTACTTCTTCAAGAGACTGNAGTAATAAAAAAAATGGTTAACAATAAATATATTTGTATTTACACCTAAAATAAAATCACAAACATAGATGAGAGAGAACATAATTTAAATACCGGTTGTAGTGTGGATGAACAGTGGGAGTGGTAGTGAGAGACGATAATGATTGTGGTAGGTGATGACGAGCGTGGTGATGGTGGTAATCGTTGGTGGCAACGGTAATGATGGTGGTGAGTTTTGAGTAACGATGGTAGTAGTGGCAGTCATAGGTGACGACGATGGTGGTTGTGGGTGTGGGTGGTGTTAGATAACGATAATAATGGTTGGTAGTTGTGGTGGTGGGGTGATGACGATGTCGATGGTGGGTCATGGTGGTTGACGACGACGACGGGTGCTTCTTGGCAACAGTGTGATGGGTGGTGGTAAATGGTGGTGGTGGAGGTAGTGGGTGTGGTGGGGGTAGCGATAATTGTGGGCGATGACGGATGGTGATAGGTATGGTAGGGGTAGGTGACATGGCTAGTAGCAAGGGTGGGCAATGATAGGTGGAGGTGGGTTGTGGTATTGGGTGATGATGAGTGGTGGGTTGGCAACAATGATGGTGGTGGGTGCTGACAATGGGCGACAGTGGTAGTGAGATGATGATGAAAGTGGTAATAAATATAACAATAAGATGACAATGGTGGCTCTGGACGATGATGGTAGAAATCGATGGAGGGTGATGATAGTGGCGGTGATGGTGGTGGTGGTGACGACTATGGTGGAGATGAGGGTGGTAGTGGTGATGGTAGCGAGAATGGTGGTGATAGGGATAATGGTGGGACAGTGTCGGTAGTGGAAAGATGGGGGCAACGGTGATGATAGCGATTGTGGTAATGTGGCAACAATGGTGGTGGTGGTGGGGTGGTGACGACAGTGATGGTGGTGATAATGGTAACTGTGATGGTGATGGGGGGTGAGGGTGGTGGTGGGGATAATGTGATAGACCTAAGGTCTTAAATGGATCCAATAGAAAACTGATCTTGACTCTCACGGGATCCATAACGAAGATTCTTGATAGAGATATGCAACAAAAATCTCCATGAGAAGAATACCAATTATACCGAATATTATCATGAACTTGAATCCCAGTAGATTGCAGATAGGTGTTTCTAAAGAGTGAGAGATATTGTAAGCGTGAATAAGAGATGAAGTCTCTTAGGTAATTTATATCCTCCTCACTGGTAACCAACTGCCTCACGTCAAAATAATCATTAATTGTTTTCTTTCATCAAGGTAATTGTCAGAAAATTGACTATTTGTTAAACATGTTTCCTTGTACCTAAAACACTACTTTCACAAGGAAGCTACCCACTGACCTAGCCAACATGTGTTAGGTTTTTAATTAGGATATCCTTATCCCAAAACCCAAGTTTGTACCTTGTTAATTAAGGTCCAAATGTGGGTTCCATTAAATAGGTTCCAACATTCTACCACTTGGACCGAATTGACAAGGAAGTTGAAATAAAATAATAATAGTAGTAATACTTATATTTTGAAAATAAGCAAATATTTGGGTTCGGTAAAGTTATGCATGCTCTTTATCAAATTATCCCAACATAAGTGAGCTTAACTTTGTTCTTGATTACTTGAGCCTAGTAATATGAACCATGGTGGATATACACCAATAAATAGTATACATCCTTCCATGATCACAATATCATCAAACCCCATAAACAAGACTTTTGGCTAATTTCTTTATGAATGGATTTCCCATAAAATCCATTTGTTGGTCAAAAATATTCTGGTAAGAACATATTCGTACCACAAAAAATATAATAAGTAGAATAATATAATAATGTGATAAAATAAACTGATAGTGCTTCAAATGTGCACATGTAGTACATCAAGCAATAACATTATTTCACTAGACCCATATGATTTACATGTTTTTTTACAATCCTGGAGCTATAGCTTTGGTCATAGGGTTTGCAACCATAAGTATAGTGCTGATGTACTTAACTGACACCTTATTTCCATCTTCATGACAAGGTATTTAATATCCATGTGCTTGTTACCATTAGATACTTTGCCATTATTTATTGAGAAAATGGCTTCTGCATTATCACAAAACATCCTAATAGGCCTCGAAATAGAATCAACAATCTTAAGCCTACTGATAAAATTCCTCAACCAAATTGCATGTGTAATCGCCTCATAGCATGCAACTAACTCAGCCTCCTAGTAGAAGCTGCTGTCAATTTCTGTTAAGTACTTCTTCAAGAGACTGAACCATTAGCAATCAAAAATATATATCCTGATGTTGATCGCTTGCTATCTGGGCATCTTGCAAAATCAAAATCAGTATATCTGACAACCTCTAGAGAATCATATCTGATATATGTAAGCATATAATCTTCTGCTCCTTGCAGATATCTAAGCACCTTCTTTGTAGCTCTCCAGTGATCCAAACCTGGGTCACTTTGGAATTTGCCTAATACACTAACTACAAATGCAATGTCGGGTTTGGTGCAAATTTGGGCATACAATAAAGTCCCAACCAATGATGCATAAGAATATACTCTCATCTGCTCCCTTTCAAGTTTATTTCTCAGAGATTGAGGCTTACTTAATCTGTCACCTTTAGACATAGTTGCAGGGCATGGTTTGGAGTTTTCCATACCATACATCTCCAACTTTTTCTTGATGTTGGTCCTTTGAGATAGATAAAGTTTCCCTCTAGATCTATTCCTGTGAACCTCTTTGCCTATAACGTACGAGGCCTCACTCATATCCTTCATTTCAAAATGACTGGAGAGAAAATGCTTAGTCTCAATAAGCAATGCCAAATCAGTATTAGCAAGCAAAATATCGTCTACATATAGGACTAGAAAAATGAATCGACTCCCATTGATCTTAAGGTATATACAATGATCAACGATGTTTTCTACGAAACCAAATGAAGAAATCACATTGTTGAACTTAAGATACCATTGACGGGAAGACTACTTAAGTCCATATATAGACTTATTTAGCTTGCAAACCATATTTCTCTAAAACAAAACCCTCAAGTTGTTTCATGTACACCTCTTCTTCCAGATCTCTATTAAGAAAAGTTGTTCTCAGATCCATCTGGTGAAGCTCTAAGTCAAAATAAGCCACAATTGCCATAATTATCCTCCAAGAGTCTTTCTTAGAAACAAGTGAGAAAGTCTCATTGTAATCAATGCCTTCTTTTTGAGTGAACCCCTTGGCAACAAGTCTGGTCTTATGTTGTTCTACCTTTTCTTTACAATCTCTTTTGGTCTTATAAACCCATTTACAACTAACTGATGTGGCACCAGGAGGTAGTTCAACTAAATTCCAAACATTGTTTTTATCCATTGAGTTTAACTCTTCTTTCATGGAATCATACCAGCCGGAGGAATTCAAACTATTCATGGCTTGTGAGAAAGTAGTTGGATCATCACACTTTCCAATATCAAAATTGGACTCCTAAAGGTACACAATATAATTTGGTGGAATTGCAGATTTCTTAACCCTTGATGACCTTCTTAAATTTTTTTCTTGTCTCACTGCACGTGATGGTGAAACAAGATTCTCATTGACAGTGGGTTCAGTTATAGATGGTACATTAATAGTTGACTCATCCTCCATCAAGTTATTATGAATAATAGGATGAGGAATCATTACCAACTCATCTAAAGTTTGCATAGAAATTGGATGTTCCTCAAAAATAATATTTTAAGATTGTATACTCCCACTAATTTGGTCATTTTCAAGAAATTTTGCATTATGTGTGTCACACCCCATCCTGAGAGACCCTCTTTAGTTTTCTAGAGATTGAAGTGTAACTCAACACATGGCAATACCTGTATTTGTAATGCAGTAATGCATTTAAAAAAAATCAATAATGCCACATAACGACACCATCAAAATAGAGAATTATATAACAGGGTATATAATAATGTCATTTTTTGCCAAAATAAAGGATTAGAGATTCCATCCCTTTACAACAAATAATAGTAAAATAGACACTCTTGTACAATATGTACATAACCAGATTTCCTTAGTTTTTCTCCCATCTCTACCATGCTAGTGCAATAGTGGACCTCACTCTAGACTTCGGCATCCTGAAACCAATAATTTTCTTGAGTGTATTGCGAATCATAATAAATGAAGATATTAAAAATATGGATCAAATATCATTTCACCAAATATGTTCACAATCTGAGGAGAATGTCAAAATCAAAATGTTTTCAACTCACTTTGAAATCCCATAATCTCTGTCAATATAACAACATAATAAATAATCCACATGTGATATGAGTCAAGAACAACATTTAAGCAATGTCAGGCTATCAACAACATTTAAGCAATGTCAAGATATCTACAACATTTAAGCAATATCAAGCTATCTCACAACAACTGCGCATTGTCCAAATCAACAACATGTAAGCCATGTCAAGCTATCAACAACTCTAGCACAGTGGATACTACTCAAATTACAACTTTTTCAACAAACCACAAGCTTCTCAACAAAACATATTTGATTTATAGCTTAAGCAACTTAACTCAAATCAATTTAGCAAAAATTGATTTCTCACATATAAGAGAATAAACTTGGCATATCATATACTTTTACTTCCAAGTATTGTGAAAAAGTACATTTCACCTTTACCACTGACAGATACTCTTCCTTTTTTTACAGTCAATTCCTATGCGTAACCGAGGTAGTAGCCTCCGACCCTAATAGTTAACATATGGATTAATGCAAATAAATATCGAATCAAAAATAGCTTAACTAATGAAAATCAATACACAAAAATGTATTTCTTAACGTTTCGTATTCACCACAATTGCATCATTTTGGACCACTGTGCGTTACCGCAGTCAAAATCATAATTCGGATCTATGATTTCCAGTACAAATTCAAGATCATCAATCATAAGTTTTAAAATATATTAATAATTCATAAGTAATGTAATACATGATTTCACAATGAATTTGAAAAACTTCGACTGATCCAGAATTGAAAATTTCTATTTTGCGCTGTTTTTTTATCCGAAATAGCCAAAAATAAAACNTTCCAGTACAAATTCAAGATCATCAATCATAAGTTTTAAAATATATTAATAATTCATAAGTAATGTAATACATGATTTCACAATGAATTTGAAAAACTTCGACTGATCCAGAATTGAAAATTTCTATTTTGCGCTATTTTTTTTATCCGAAATAGCCAAAAATAAAATGATGTTATTTTTAAATGAAACTTCATACACATACTTATTTAACATATCTAAGAATGAATATAAAATTTATTTTCCAAAAATCACCCAAAAACTTGGTCAAATTGGCCCCGGAGGTCAAAACAATCATTTTAATCCTCATTTTGATCATGCTGTCGGATGGATCGACTTGAAATTTTACCAGGACCTCCGCACGGATGTTATAGAACATTTGGAACCAAGTAGAGGTCAATCAAAAGTCAGACGCACCTTCACGTGCCGTCGGGGTGCACTGGTGTACTTCATCTTCTTCCTTAGCACTTTAACCAAAACCCTAGGCTCCTTCCTCCAACCCTAACCCTCATACTTCTCACCCTAACTTCTCCATACTCAATACACCTTTTCACCTAATTTTTGATCATAAAAACTCACCACACATCACTCTAACAAAACCCATAATTCTCAATCTTCGAATTAAGTTTAAACCCAAAAGAAAAACTGGTCAAAATAACCCAAAAATAAGATTTTTAGTTTATGGTCAGACCTGCAAATTACATTTTAACCATCTTAACAACTTCTAAATCTATTTCTAAGGTCACCAATGTATTCCTAAGGTCCATTTTAGCTAGGAACAACCTTTCCTCCAAAGCTTAACCCCCAAAATCAAGAGATCAAAAATCCACCATGACCAAAACTTCATCACCACCACCCATCACCTCCGACCACGACAAGCCTTGAAATAACCACCAAAATACTCCTCTACCTCCCCACAACACAGCCATGCCAACCAAGTTAACTAAAATGACCTCAAACTCAAAACCCATTTCATAAAAACTTAGAATCCGAAAATTTAAAACATAAATTCGAGCAACTGTAGTACAACATTTGAAATTCTAATGATACTAGGAGATTCCTAGCCCTCAAATTAGCCTAGTAGCATACTTTTAATCATTCGAAGTAGCTTCTTCCACAAATCCAAAATTTCAAATTTACTTTTCTCTCTCTAGCTTCTCTCTTCTCCCTCTCTCCTCTCTTGGCGGTTATCCCTTATCCAGAAACTTGCTGAAGTATTTTACACCTCCTCAAACACATCAGGAATCATGGAGAAGGCTGAGGAGAACTCCTCTTGTGCTACTAGGCAGCAGCTTGGAAACAAATGTCATGCAATGACATTTTCGTAAATAACACAATTTTTTGTTTTTTTTTTATATAATTTTAAACTTAATAAAACATGCATGCTCGGGTTTTATAATGTGTTTCTACAATCTGTAGAGAATGATCAGGATAATAAAATTTGTATCCCTTGGACTTCTCTAGGTAACCAATGAAATAACCACTTATGGTTCTAGGGTCCAACTTTTTCTCTTGGGGGTTATACACCCAAGCCTCAACTTGATAATCCCAAATGTGTAGATGTGCTAAACTGGGTTTTCTACCTATCCATAACTCAAAAAGTGTTTTAGGGACAACCTTAGTAGGAACTCTATTTAGAATGTACACAACGGTTTTCAAGGCATCATCCCAAAAAGAAACTGGGAGAGTGGAGTAACTAATCATCCTCCTAACTATATCCATTAGTATTCGATTCCATTTTTCTGCTACTCCATTTTAATCAAGAGTACCTAACATGGTACATTGTGTCACTATACCTTGTTCCTGAAGGAATCAAGCAAAATGGAGCTAAGTGTTGTTTGGATTCAGTGTACTTACCATAATACTCACCAGCCCTATCTGACCTCACGATTTTGATCTTTTTATCAAGTTGTAACTCTTTGTTTTAAAAATCTTGAAAGCATCTAAAGCTTGGTCCTTATAAAACAAGAAGTATAGACAACTGTATCGTGAGAAATCGTTTATGAAAGTGATGAAATATTTATGGCCTGTAAAACATGGGGTCGTGAATGGGTCACAAATATCTATGTGTATGATATCCAACAGATTCAAGCTTCTTATGGCACATTTCTTGAACTTGTTAATCTGTTTACCCTTAATACAGTCTACTCAAGTGTCAAAATTTGTGAATTCAAAGCTTGGTAAGATCTCATCATTTATCAATCCCTTAATTCTCCCTATGGAGATGTGTCCAACTCTCCTCTGCCAAAAAAAGGAAGAATTTTCATTCAAAATATCACATTTTAATCCATAATGTTTTTTATCATGCAGGGATAACAAAGATGTTGCAGAAGATGGATCTATAAATAATTTAAATAAACCATCCTCTAAAATACCATTACCAACCACAACATCATTCAAACACAAACTAACAGACGAAAGTCCAAACATAACATGATAACAAAAAGAAACGAGTCTAGATACTGATAAAAGGTTTCTAGAAAAGCTAGGAACATAGAAAGTGTCATGCAAATATATGATGTGGCCCCGTCTTTAGAACAAGTCTGAAACATCCCATCAGCTTCCACATGTGACCGCATCTTATTTCCCATAACGATGCATCGTTCTCTTTCCGTTGGGGTCCTTTTGTTCAGCAATTCTTGCTTGGTGTTACATATGTGGACAGTTGCACCAGAGTCAATTTACCATGTTTATGAGGTACATTTACGAAATTTGATTCATAACACACTAAAGAATGAAATGTACCTTTCATCTTGAGCCATTTCTTATACTTGATGCAGTCTTTCTTTGCATGTTCCTTTTTCTTGCAGAAGAAAAATTTGAAGTCCTTTTTGCCTGTCGATTTGGTTGACACCTTCATGTTCTTTTTCTTAATTGGAACATGGTAGATGCTACTACCTGCTTACACCTGTTCTTTCCCTTTATGAGAGTTCAAATGGACACTTTCTTGCCTCTCTTGCTTCAGTCTCTGTTCTCCATTAGCACACATCGTCAAAAGTTGATTCATAAACCATTTATCCTTATATGTGTTGTAAGTGATTTTAAATGGAGCATACTCCGAAGGTAGAGTATTAAGGACAAAGTGGACAAAAAATATCTCAGACATGTCAACGTCCAGTGATTTGAGTTGGGTAGAGATGTCACGTAATTTCATAATGTGCTCGCATATGTCACTGTGACCATTATACTTAAAAGAAGCAAACTTTGATATCAAGGTACTAGCAAGTGCCTTTTCAGAGCTCACAAATTGCTCATCAACTGCAATTATGAATTCTTTAGCAATTTTGGAGTCCGGAATGGAGCCCCTGATTTTCCTTGAGATATGACTTTACATGAGTAGGAGACTCAGACGGTTAGACCTCTCCCACTTCTCATGCAACTTTTTCTCCTCAGGGATAGGTGGTCTATCCTCACGAAGCGCCGTGTCAATTTTCATACACCTCAAAGTAAAAATAATTCTATCTTTTCATTTCAAGAAATTTGAACTATTAAGCAAAGGGAAATGAGATGCAGATTGAGACATAAAATTAAAAAGTAAAGCTACAAAATAAAATATTACATGCTTACAATTAATATACATACTAATAATCATGCTTACTCTTTATCCAAATTACTAACTCATATTAGCAATTGTAGTGGTAAATCACTTCATACAACATTATAATGATTTACCTGACGGTGAAACTAACGACATAAAACATCATAGAAAAGTATAATTCAAGACTTTTGGGCAACAATAATTCAACTTAGCCACAATACCTTAAACCATTCTTTCACCCCACCTATCAATTATGATATAATACCTTTCCTTTGAGGTATAGTCATTATTTAAGATGGTGTAAGTTTTCAATGTCATGGATAAACACATAAATATTCTTATATTTTAAAATTATGGGATGCTTTAGCTCGTCACCATAAAATTAAAATAAATATAATTTTATCAAACATAAGTTTCCATTCACAAGATGCTTTGGCTCGTCATTATGTATAGAATACTCCGAATCATGACATATGAACAAATAATTTTATCCATATGAATCCAATAATTAAAAACAATTTATTTTGACCAAAATTGGATTCGAATAAACTTATGACCAAAGTATCACAAATTGATTGTGAACAGTATCATGAACTAGGATAAATCTATCCATAAATAACACAATTCGCATTAATTCCAGTGTACTTAATGAATAAAAATTTGAACTATTCCATAAAATCATGCTTTGATTTTTCAAAGTCTAACAATCAAGGCATTCAATTGTTGTCTTCAACACGTAGAAACTTCTATCGTGTGGATTATTATGTGTCTTTCTTCTGTCCATGTTCTGTCCAAAAAAAACAAAACACGTAGATACTTCTATATAATATTACTTTCGTTTAAGCAGTTCGCCTTTGTTTGTCATACAAATATTCAAACATATAAAAGTGCTCATTGTATGACGTTTCACGCTTTGTTCTTTCATACATTGCCATTCAAGACACACAAAAAAAGTCAAACACCATTGGCAGATTATACCGAAACACAGTATCGATAGGTAACAAAATTTTCTTCTCGTAAATTCAATTATAAGAATAAAAAAAAATTTAAGAATTAAATCCCATGACCTGCTTTGATACCAATTGATAGACCTAATGGTCTTAAACGGATCGAATAGAAAACTAACATTGACTCACGAGATCCATAACAACGATTCTTGATAGAGATATACAGTGAAAATCTGCACGAGAGTAATACCAATAATACCAAATATTATCACGAACTTAATTTCTAGTAGATTGCAATAGGTTTTTCCAGAGAGTGAGAGATACTGTAATTTATATTCCCCTCATTGGTAATCAATTATCTCATGTTAAAATAATCAGTAATCGTTCCCTCCCATCAATGGAACTGCCAGAAAACTGACTATTTGTTGAACGTATTTCCTTATACCTAAGACACCATTTTCACAAGTAAACTACCTACTAACCTTACCAACATGCGCTAGGTATTTTAATTAGGATATCCTTATCTCAAACTCAAGTCTGTACCTTATTAATTAAGGTCCACATGTGAGTCCCATTAAATAGGTTCTAACATAATGGGGATGGTGATGGGATGGTGGGGGTGATGGTGGTAATGGTGATGGTGATGGGGTGATGATGGATGGTGGTGAAAAGGTTTCAAACACTACTTTTTTTTAAAGTATTTATGAGAAATTATAAGTCATAGAAAACACTTTTAAAAAGTCACCCCCAAACAAAAGAGCTATTTTCTCGTGTGAATATTATTTGAAAGATTAATTTTAAAACAAAGGAAACTGTCAGGAAACTGACTATTTGTTAAACATATTTTTTTATACTTAGGATACCATTTTCACAAGTAAACTACCCACAAACCTAACCAACATGTGTTAGGTATTTTAATTAGAATATCATTTATCTCAAAATTTAAGTCTGTACCTTATTAATTAAGGTCCACATGTGGGTTCCATTAAATAGGTTCCAACATAGTGGTGATAGTGATGGGGGTGATGCGGGTAATGTAATGGTGATGGTGATGGGGCGACGGTGGATGATGGTGAGAAGGTTTTAAACACTATTTTTTTTTAAAGTATTTATGAGAAGTTATAAGTCATAGAAATATTTTTAAAAAGTCACTCCTAAACAAAGGGCCTATTTTCTCGTGTGAATATTAATTGGACAATTAATTTTAAAATAAAATTTAAAGAAATTTCAATCACAAAAAATAAAGGTCATTTTGTTTATCTTTTAAAAGTTGGATTTTTGGAATTTTTTGTCATAGATGATTAAATGTTTTAGCTATCCTTTTAATCCCAAAAATGCCTCCGACGTGAACAAATACTATTGGAATTGTTAGAAACTGCTACTTGTAGAGATTCACGAATACTAACGCACGCAAATGCAGAGTTGCAATTGAGAATGCTGGTGTTTAGAAAAATGTAAATGTGATTTAAGAAATACCACAAGTAAAAATAAACCACTCACAACTACTTTACCCCGTCAAATGCTTTCAAGTCCAAAATTATATTAGACATTAAATAATGGTACTACTACAACTCTTGTGGTTGGTTAAGCTAGAGGGTCAGTCAATACGACAATTTAGGGTACCTTCTCAATAACAGTAAATTAAGAAAGGGATTAATTTTTTTTTTAATGGGATTCCTATGTACCTTTATTACTCCTTTGTGTGCGCATCCGCTTGTATTTTAATTTTGCAGTATAATGTTACCTTGCCTGTCTTTAAGGAAAGACTTGAAAATTGGAATGCCCGTTATGAACATAATTGGGACTTTACTTTTTTTGCTGCCTGATCAATGCATTGCTGTTCAATGTGGATTTTAGGAAGACACATGAAATTAGGCTACTGAGTTTATGAACATGTCATATCACCTGTTAGTTTATCTGTTGTGATCAAACAAGTTGTATAATAGTTACTAGTTCTTCTATTAAGTTGTTCTTACTATCTTTATGTTACTAGTGATCTAATCATGAAGTGTTAGTTGTTGTGGGGTACCGAAAACCTTCTGCTGCTGAGATTTTTTACTTTTCACTTGCATAATTTAAAAAAGTATGTGCCAAGCTTCTATATGTCATATTTATATTATCCTTCCTGCTAACAACAAGAATATTGTTGAGATGCTCTTGAAAATCCTGCTAATAATTTTTTTAAAAATTTCTGCATGTGACTTTTCAGATGATTGATGATCAGGACTTGGGTCTTTTTTTTTTGCCAATTTTCTTGGTATCTTTATATTCGTACTGGTAATTGCTTATCATTATGTGATGGCAGACGCAAATTATGAAGGCAACAGTGGCTTCTTCAAGTATCTGCTTATCAATATTGTTGGTAGAGCTGCTTTCCAAATGGATATAATATGATGTGTTTGGACCTTCATGGCAACATCACTTGCATTTGACTGCTTTCAATTCATAGACAAATTGTGGACATGTTCATCATAATTTCCCCACCTGTTCCCATTCATAGACAAATTGAGGACATGTTATTATCCTCACCTTTTTAAATTATTTCTTATTTTATTGCTTACTATTTAATAACTTCAACATCTCTATTTACCTTCATGTGCTGTGGAGACAGTAATTTGTTGGATATGGAAGTGGTGTCATGATGGAGTTCTTGATGGTGGGGGGGTCTAGATAAATAATAGGTGCTGCTAAACGATTTATTGTTATAATTGTGTACTATTCTCATCACCCATACTTCACTTCAATAATAGGAAGAGATGAGTGGTGGTACTGCCACAGTTTTACTATAGGTACAATTGGATGAATCTTACAGAAAATCTTGGAGAAATCAATCTGGCTTTAAGGATTCTCCCATCGAACCAATTCTATTATTCCTTTTTCCAGCTCTCTAGTTTCTCTCATCAAACCCCTCATGCAAAACCCAAAGGCACTCAAACAAAGAACCATTTTGCCTTCAAGCACCTCATCACCATCATCATTATGGATTTTGTTAATTATCTCTTGTGAGCTTTGAAGAAAAGAATTTAAGATCTGCTCAGCCTTCTCATCACCTGTAGTCCAAATGCTAAGTCTCTTTGCAGGCGGCAATTTCCCTGACTCGAGGTCATTGAACGTTTTGTCCTCTTGCAGTTCTTTCTGGAAGACTTCAAGCAATTTGATCAAAGTGATCTTTTCCTGATATTGTAGTGAAGAGCTTATATATTCCTTGAAAAGCTCTAAATCATTGTTCAGGTGTTCCTGGAGCTCTCTCCAAGTAACACCACAACTCTGCAACACTGGTAGAAGGAATTCCATAATATAAGCCATAAACTGTAATAGATCTACCATCCTGGACAAAGACCCATGGAGCTTAGTGTAACAAGAACGACGAAAAGGCAAAAACCAGAAATCTGGCTCCAACTCGGCACCTTCTGTGAATTTCTCAAAGTCATTGACTTGGGATTTCAGTTTCCTCTGTTTCTTTCTTAGAGCTAGAAAATTCAAAGCTGGATTTTTTTCCTTGCTCGAATGAGGAACTATTTGCTCTATGCAATCTTGAAGTGTCCCCAAGCTCAGAGAAAGTTGTTTTTTCACCAGAGTTGCGGCTCTCATCGGTTGGATGAGAAGCTCTACCATGATCAACCAAAATAATCCGATAAAGGTCTCTGTGAGTCTTGCAATGGCAAATGCATCCGCAGGTCCATAGTTTTTTCTGCCTAAAATCAGTAGTGCTCCTAAAACTGCTGAAATCCCGCCTGCTTGGCCATACATCCGGCTATGCCTTAAAAAACTAGTAAAAATAATCCAAGGCAGAAGCAGTAGGAACCTTATCTCTGCAAAGTTTTTAAAAATGAAGCAACCCAGAACTCCATAGACTGATCCCATTGCTGTCCCTTGTGCTCGTGTATTCGCAACTGTAAATGTTGGTTGTGTTCCTGTTGCGAAGCTGATGGCAATGGAGAGCCCTGCCCAGTACCCATTTTCTTTGTTGAAAATCAGACCGGAAAACACAGCCAGACCCAGCGAAAATGAACACTTGATTGCAAATACAAGTCTTTCATTACTTGGTGTCAAGTTCCAGCCACAGGTGATTCTTTCGAAGTTACTCTTAGCTTCTTCTTGTGAATTCCTTGATTCTTCAGTGTTAGTTTTCCAACTGCTATCTGAAAGATGGTCAGGATTTTGAGTGATGGTTGAGTCATGTTGGAGGAACTTTATACAGAAAAAGAAGAAATAAGCAGGTAGGTCTTTGTGAGTTGGGATGATGGTTTTAGTGAGCTGGAGGGGTATGTCTAATTTTTCGCCCTTTGTCTCTGGAGCTGTAGTTGCATCTAAAGGCAGAAAGCACTTAGCCTGCTCTAGTTTTAGGCCAAGTTGTTCTTCTATTCTCGCTAAAACCTCCCTGAGTTCATCATTAATAAAGCTGACGGGAAAGGAGGGGCCAGAAGTTAGGGCCATCTCCATCCCTCTTATCCATATTTCAATCTCCTGCAATCTATCTCCTGTATTGATGAAATGAGGTCTAATAGGAACTCTCTCCCAGTGCACAGCTTCCTGTTCCAGAAAACAGTTTTTTAGCTAATGAAATTAGACAAGGCCAACATGACAAGGACTACCAGCAGTGTGCACTAGTTAATGCTACTTTGCATGTGTGATTAGCCCAAGATTTCTTTGTGTCTTGTTGGCACTAGGATTTTAATGGGTGATGAATTTTAAAGTCGTGCAAAGTGTGTCCTGTTAAAATTTGCTTGGTCTATCTATATCTGACACATTCATGCTTCTGTGTCATTGGATTCATGAGACCCATTTATTTGATGGGTTTAGCACTTCAACTTGTTTACCATCCAAAGCCGCTAAGGATAAACCCAAACTCACTACCTCGATTTTGTATCAGGTTCTTGAGTCGTGTAGAAATTGCCGGATTTAGTTAGTTACAGCCGTTTCGAGTGTGTTCTTACCTGCATGAGTTCGATGTTTTCAAGAAGCTTGGCTCCTGTTTCAGCTAAGGGCTTGCCCTGAGAGATTAGCTCAAGTGGAGTCAAGTTGTCTTGGGCAGAGAAGGCCTTCACAAATAGAGATATCCTCTCTGAGGCATTTTCAGCATATAATCGGCATAGCTTTCTGACCTGCCAAGCATCGAAATATCAGCCACTACCACTGGAATGGGATATTAGCAATAAGAATCATTTCTGCTGTACTCAATTTTGGAGTAGAACAGTTCCCTCTGTTGGTGAATGCATACGTTTTGTCTAAATGTTAATTTTTTATATTATATTTTATTATTTTTAAATAAACCCATGCAAGGTCTAAGGCTAGGATCAATTTTTGGGTATGGTATTTTTTTTTGGGTGGCTACCGTAGACTTATCCATCCCTATAATGAATACATGGTTGTTGTTTATTTGATCAGGGAATAATGTGAACACTTGTGGACCAAGTGTGGGGACTTGTACTATCTGATTCCTGATTCTCTAACTTTGGGGTAAACTTTTAGACGATTTATTTTGACCAAAGACGGTCTTACAATGAAAATTGAGTGATTAAGATTTTGGTTATCTCAATCATGAGATTTAACGAGACACTAAGAAGTTTATGCGATAAAGTTGTTGAATTTTGATCGCTAGATTTTGATTTTACGGCTGTGTTTGGGGGTGAAAATTCAGACGATGAATTTCGGTCCATAGGATTCAACTTGTATGCAAAAAACAGGTAATAGATGGACAATTGGACAGCATTAGTGGGTTGAAAAGAAATCAGCTTGGGGGGAGCATTTTATGCTGATTCTTATCATCATATCATGGACATCCCATCAACATTCTTCTTGTCGTCAATCAAATTTTAGAATCAAATTAAGAATTCAAATGACATAAAAATATATTATTTGGAATCTTTATTGTGATTCAAATGACATAACACTAAATAAAGAAGTCCAAGTTAACTGTCATGTCATTTGAACTTTTAATTTGATTCCAAAATCTAATCAGTATAGCATTACTAGTCGCTAATAATCCTAAAGTTAACTACACAACAAGCAATCACACTTTACTACACCGTTATGGTGAGTTATAGTCTCTTTTTTTTTTTGGGTGAAAGGAGAGTTATAGTCAAAATAGGGCACATTCACATAATTCACAATATTTAGCATATAGTATAAGCATATATCATTATCTACCTTTGGAATGCAATAATTTCGATACAAGGATAAAATATTCAATACACATCAAACACCTCGTGATAGTGTCATATGATGTACATCACTTACAAAATACCATATATTCCTAATCAATAATTATCACTTGAAAGTTAAATTTTTTTTTTTAAAAAAAAAAAAAATAGTATGACATTGATACGTAGTGTGCCGTATAAGCACTGCATATTTTTCTTCTATACGCAGCATAAACAAACTGGATAACGAATCAATTCAAAGTTTCATATGGACCAAGTAACCAGCTTGCATGCATGCACCAATAGTTCTATGGTTGGATATGGGTACAAATCTAAGAGATATTCTAAATTCTAGAGAAATTCTATTTACGAAAGACGATTCGTGTAGTTGACTGTAAAAAAAAATGTTGGAATAAATTTTAATTGAGTTGAGATGAGAATTTACCGTCATGCTGGCATGGGTTTACCTCATAATAGGATAGCCGTGGGTATGGCAGCAGCAAAGCCACGACGGAAGCCACAGCCCCGAGGGCTGTGCTCGATGCAACTCGAACAGGGTCAATGATGGCTCCAGTTTGCTGTCCATGTATAACAGCACTTACATACACAATAACCAGTTGTCCGAAAGCAATCCGTTTAGATACCAAGTGTGTGGACTGCGGCAGCGCCACCACAAAAGCACTCACCGCCACCCCTAGGGCGGCACTGCCTGCCGAGAACCAGGCAGGCCCCACAAGCCACAGGGACAATATAGAAGCTGGCACCACCTGAACTGTAGCATACAGGGCATGCCAGCAACCCCTTATGGTGTCACCAAGTGTCGAGTCGGACACAATCAGTATGGCAGTCACGTAGGAAAAAGCTGGATATGCAAGTTGAGTCCGGAGAGACTGAGGACCATAGAGGGTGGTGCAGCCCACTATAGTGCATGCCATCACCGCCCGAAAGGCCGAGCTCAGGCGTGTGTACCACACCGCCTGGGCTCGGTGGGCTTGGTTTTCTGGCGTTCTTGCGGCTACCAGCATTTTGTCAAGTCACTAAGGGTGCCGAGAGAAGATGGCTAAAAATGGAGGCAAAGAAAGGGACCGTATTAATAAGTTGGCAAGCCTGGGATTTGCATAGAAAAGACCGTCACAAAGTGCAGGCTTGGTTTGAAAAGCTGGGATGGGGATTTGTAATTGTAGGAGATGAGAAAAACTTTTTCTGGTCATATGTGGGGCAACTTTTTTATTACTTGTGCTAAAAAGTCTTCAAATGTCATTACTGGTAATAATACCTTGTAAGGTTAGTTATACGTCTCAAAATATGAGATTTATCTTATTTTAATTCATAATATTTTAATTATATTATTTTAATTCTTGAATTATTAAATATATTTATATATAATTTTTCAAGCAGATATCGTTTAAATTATTAATAATTTTTAATTATAAACTTATCACATAATATCTAAATATGAGTAAACAAATAAATTAGATAAATCTTGACCAAACTAAATTTTTATTCAAATTTTGGTCAAAGAGCTATTGATATTACATATTTTTACTCAAGAGCTACTCAAATTTTGGTCAAGAGCTACCAAAAATATTTTTTTTTCTCAAATTTATGTATTACCTAACACATTTATAACAAAAAATCGTTAGTAATTTTGATGTTGTGTGCTTGAGAGATTACATAGAAATATATTCAATACTTCAAGGACTAAAAATAATGCAATTAAAATATTTTGAACCAAAATAAGACAAGTTCTATAGATAATTGGGGATTGCTAGTATAATTAATCTCAATTTTAAATACGCATCAAGACAACTTTACTAGAAATTATAATAAAATTTGATTATTTTTGGATTAATTCTAATATTTTAATATTAACTTTGTTTGAATATATACTTGATCTCATTGAGTCAAAACTAATCTGATTGAGTTTGTATCTTGATCTCAAATAATTATAATTTAATATAAATTTTAGTATGGTATCTAACTCGAGACGTAGTAGGTTCTTATGTTAAAATCCCGGGAAATACAACTGTAACACGGAGAAAATAGGCCAATGTGGGGGATCGATCTACGAGGGTAGCCAGGCTTCTTTATTATTGTGCTACTTTCCCCAAAACATGGGAAAGATTAAGATTGCAGTTTGCAGCCGTTTATATTAAAATATAGTATTGCTAGGTGTCACTTTTTTCACAATGCTATACCATTTATTTATTTATTTTGGCATAACAAGAAACAATAGTAGGCAGGGCTTGCACTTTCTTTGTTGTGTAAATTTAGTTATCCAACCCTCCCCCCACTCTTTTCCCCCCAAAAAATAGTCCAATGATCATATCTCAAAAAGTATCTACAATATAAAATTAGACAAATTTTAACAAATCTATCTGACGGTTAGATAAATTTATCCAATAACTATCAACATTTTCTCAAAACCTTTTATATTGAATTCTCCCTCAATCCTCCAAAATTCACCACTTCTTACAAAGCGTGATTCTAAAAAGAGAGTGGAATAAAACCACAGTTCTATTTTGATGACAAAATGTTATTTTTGACTATGTGAAAAAGTTATGTATGTGGTGATTTAAACAAAATGTGTTCACAAAAATCAAAATTCAAATCCTTGTTTCTTATATATTAATAATATAAAGCAGTGCAGGCTTCAATAAATTTATCTGACGGTCTCAAATAAACTTATTCGACAGTTACCAACATCCATTTCAAAACTATTCATATTGCACCGTACTTTCAGGTACGTATTACTCCTAATATATATATACTAGTTATTGTCTGTGCCTGAAGACACAGAGTAATAGAAAATGGTAAATAATAAACATATTTGTATTCATATCCAAAATTAAATCACAAATATAGCAAAGAGATAGAAGAATTTAATCATCGATTTATAGTGGGGGTGAGAGGTGGTGGTAGGAGACGGTTATGGCTGTGGTGGGTGGCAATGACGGTGGTGACGACGAGGGCCACGGTGATGGTGGTGGTGGTGGCAGTGACGACAGCGACGGTGGTAGTGATAGTGGTGGTGATGGTAGCGGCGACGGTGGTAGTAGCGGTGGTGGCGACAGTGGTAGTGGAGGCGGTGGCGGTGGCGGTGGTAATAGGGGTGATAGTGACGGTGGTAGGGGTGGGAGTGGCAGTGGCAATGGTGGTGGTGGTGACGATTGTGGCGGTGGTTGCAGTGGTGGTTGGGGTTGGGGCGGTGACGAGGCTGTAGCGGTAGTGGCGATGGTGGTGGCAGCGGTGACGGTGGTAGCAGGGGTGGTGGTGGTAATGGCGACGACCAGGGGCGGTGATGGGGGTGGTGGTGCCGGCGACGGTGACAGCGACGACAGTGGGTGTGGTGGTGACGGCGGTGGTGGGAGCAGCGACGACGATGGCAGTGATGGTGGTGGTAGTGGGGGTGACGACGACGGCAAAGGTGGTGATAGTGGTGATGGTGATAAAGGTAGTGATAGAACGGTTTTAAACATTATTTTTTTAAAAGTATTTATGAGAAATAATTTAAAAATACTTTTAAAAAGTCACTCCAAACACACCCGTAGGACCCTATTTTTCTTATTAAATTTAGGGTGTTAATATTAGCCGTTAGATTAACTTTAAAGTAAAATTTAAAGCGTTCTCAACCGCGAATAACAAAAGTCATTTTGTTTATCTTTTGAGATTTGAATTGTAAACTACTTTATTATATAAATATACTAGTTATTGTATGTGCTTGAAGACATAGAGTAAAAAAAATGATAAACAATAAATATATTTGTATTCATATCCAAAATTAAATTACAATATAAAAAAGAGATAAATGAATTTAAGCATCGTTTTGTAGTAGGGGTGAGAGGTGGAGGGCTACAGTGGGAGTGGTAGGAGACGGTGATGGTTGTGGTGGGTAGCAATAACCGTGGTGGGGGTGGGGGCAAGGGCGATAGGGGTGGTGGTGGTGGGCATGGCAATGGTGGAGGCTGTGCTAGTGGCGATGGCAGTGGTGGTGGGGTGGTGGTGGTGGTGACAGTGGTGGTGACGGTGGTGGTGGTGATAGTGGTGGTAACAGCGGTGATGGTGGCAGAGTTGGTGATGGTGGCGATGGTGGTAGCGGCGACAGTAGTGGCAATGGTGGCGATGGCACTAAAAGAGGTAGTGATGAGACGATTTCAAATACTATTTTTTTACAAGTATTTATAATAAATAGTTTATAAAAGTAATTTTAAAAAGTCACTTCAAACACACTCTTAGAAGCCTATTTTTGTTATTAAATTTATAATGGTAATATTAACGGTTAAATTAATTATAAGCTACTTTATTAACCGTCAAATAACAAAAGTTATTTTGTTTATCTTTTGAAATTTGAATTGTAAGCTACTTTATTATATAAACTAGTTATTGCCTGTGTCTGAAGGCACAAAATAATAAAAAGTGCTAAATAATAAATATATTTGTATTCATATCTAAAATTAAATCACAAATATAGAGAAGAGATAAAGATATTTAAGCATCGATTTGTAGTGAGGGTGAGAGGAGGTGGGCAATAGTGGTGGTGGTAGAAGACGATGATAGTTGTGATAGGTGGCAATGATCGTGGCGGTGATAGTGGTGGCGACGGTGGTGTTGACATGGCGGTGGCGGTGGGGGTGACGGTGGTGGTGAGGTGGTTTCAAACACTATTTTGTTCTTAAAGTATTTATAAGAAATAATTTCTAAAAGTAATTTTAAAAAATCAATTCAAATACACCTTTAGGGACTTATTTTTCCTATTAAATTTAGGATATTAATATTATTCGTTAGATTAACTTTAAAGTAAAATTTAAAACGATATTAATCGCGAATAACAAAAGTCATTTTGTTTATATTTTGAGATTTGAATTATAAGCTATTTTAATATATATATTCAACTGGCTCAAGTTAAAAAGGTTGTTAATTTGATAATTGATTTAGGTCCAAGCATGCTTATTTGAACCGCAACTCCACTCCCTGTTTTAGCTTGCTCACATCCAAATTTCATACTTTCCCCAAGTAGAGCTCACCTTCATATTTGCACAAAGGGCCATTGATTGACACATCAGGTTAGGTGATAATCCTCTATACTCAATGCCGACAAGCTTTTCCAATTCTCCCATCAGTAAGTCTAGCATCCCTTCCATATAGATTTTTTGTACTTTAAAACAGGAAGCTGCTCAACACAAAATACAAAGACGGTTTAGATCATTTAAATTTAATGATTTATCTTATGATTTATATTTTAATTTTTTAAACACGGTAAAACTGTCCGATTTACTAATCACCTTTTCGATCTAGTCAAAAACAAGTCATCTATCCCAAATTAGGGTATAAATCTTTCATGACTTGATCTTAAAAAATTATCAAAATTTAAATTCAAAATATCTAAATTTATAGTTCGTCTCTGTTTCTACATAAATTAGCTTGGGGTCTGCTATAATATTTTTTATATTGCAGAATGAAGTTCACATTGCTANAAAATATCTAAATTTATAGTTCGTCTCTGTTTCTACATAAATTAGCTTGGGGTCTGCTATAATATTTTTTATATTGCAGAATGAAGTTCACATTGCTAAAACAATTAATAAATTCTTTTTCAATGATTCCTATAGAGCAATTTCTCAATTAAGTTGCCCTTTGGGTCTGATAACAAAGTACGAAGAACAGCACCCGAGAGGAAACCTGGAAGTGGGTAAGATTCGATCGCCATGTGACATGTTTTGATGAGAAATTGAGAACTATATGTTTTTTTTTTAAGGAAACTACAAATACATTCATTAATATCTTTGAAGATCGAAGGGCGACAACCGGGAAGAAGGTAAGATTCGATCCCATGGTGATCCTAGGGTGTGACAGGCACCCAACCACTAGACCATCCTAAAAATATTTCTTGAAACAAGACTCCAACATCTTACTTGCATCTCCTATTATCTGTTGTCAACTCAAAAAGACATACGTTTTGTACTTGATCTTACTAGGGCAACTAACAGATATACCCATTACTTTTCCTTTTATTTTTGGGTAAATCCACTAATTACTTTTTAATATCCACTATAGTGGTGTTTGAATAGACATGCACCCGTTCTATTATGGACCTTCCCATCCATTCCTTTTGCAAAGTAATCTATAATGCCAAACCAAGCTAACCAGTATTTCATGCAAGAACATAAAAAACCCACTTTCTGTTAATGTTGAACAATACAGCCGAACAAAAGGACTTCTATTGGCAGGCCTGCCAATCATCATTCGGAATTGTTGTAACCATCATGAACTTGAATAGAATTAACACTCATTGGTCACAACGTTGTGGAATGGTATTCAACGATATGATAGAAGAAAAAGTTGAACATGATTAAAATTTTAGGACAAAATGTCTATTTGATAATACCTCAAAATTGACTCGAAACTCGAGGTTTACACGAATAGTTTTAATAGTATCAAGGATGAGTTCTACCTGCGATTACATAACAGAAACTCAGCCAGGCATTACATCAAACAGAACAAGAACTTGAACACCAANTAATAGTATCAAGGATGAGTTCTACCTGGGATTGCATAACAGAAACTCAGCCAGGCATTACATCAAACAGAACAAGAACTTGAACACCAACCCATATGTCCATGCTTTGAGAAGAATCAAAAGCAATTAGGAGGCTACAGCCAAAAAACTGAATCAATAGTAGCTCAAAGAACTTCTACCAAATCAATAGATGATTTCCTAAACAATTCGCTATTCAAATTGTCGAGTGTTGATTACCAACTTCTCTAAATGCTTAAGCTCTAATACTATGTTATCACCAATGACTCCAAAAGCTTAAGCACATCGAGAAGAAAGGGTCCGTAAGAGTATCAACTTTCCTAATGAGTACTCAATTTGCACTGTTTTGATCAAAGAATCTCCATTAATTGATTCCATCTGTTCAACCCTTTATTCCCTTAAAGAATAGGTTCAATCAGATGGCAACTAAATCCACATTCAATCCTATTATAGATCAGTTGGCAGTATAAAAATGGTACACAAATGGCACACTTGCTAAAGGGTAAGAACTGATTAAACGAGAAAAACAGGGTGAAGCACAAAAAAACCTGTTTGATGCTGTCTTACTGGGCAACACTACGCAACATGAACAAGACATCAATTGCAATAAGTCACTTCCATCCAATGGTACTCCTTATCATGAAGACTTTGTCTTATCGAGGTCAAAGGTTCAAGCTCCATTACCCCCTCCCAAAAAAAAAAAAAATTTTCGACATTCCAGATGCTATCATATCCTTTTCTATGTGGGAGAATCCTATCGTACCACAGAAAAAAAAAAAAAAGTTTTGTACGGCCATTAGTCAAATATGAATTGATATTTTTCATGGATAACTTGAACTTAAATTAATCTGTTATCTTATATTTCACGGATTCGTATTTGAATATACATATATCCGATCCAATCCGAAAACTGGATTTATTTTTATAAGGATAATTTGAAAAACTTTTGTTGAGATTTTGAGGTAATTTATTAAATTTTAGTTAAATTAAGTTTTTTTGGATCAAATTTCGTATTGTTAACTGATTTGGATNTTTTTATAAGGATAATTTGAAAAACTTTTGTTGAGATTTTGAGGTAATTTATTAAATTTTAGTTAAATTAAGTTTTTTTGGATCAAATTTCGTATTGTTAACTGATTTGGATATAAACCATGGAAAAATTTATCAGATAATTGACTTGAACTTTTAAAATCAAATTCGAATTTGGATTAGTCAACCGATTTGTAGACAGGGCTAACTATATGTACCTTTTTATGAATTTTTGAATAATTTTTTTGGGATTATTTATATATTTTTGTGATATATTGCGATCAATCATAAAGATTCAGACACCTCAAAAAATGATAACTTGATTTTAAAAAATAGTAACACCGCCCAGAAAAAATATATAATTTTTTAGAAATGATCTTAATCTTGTTAGTTGTAACCAAACTCTATAAAGCTTATATTTTAACCTAAAAAAATTGTAAATTTAAATACTATATCAAGGTTCATACTTCATACCAAAGTCAAATTCTTTCTATTGACTGAAATAATTGAAAGGCTTCATCATATCATATGCCAATAAGGGAGAAAATGGTGTCTTCTTGTGGAATAGACTTTTTGGTTTGCCACACAAAGTCAAGTCAATTATTCCACCATGGGATAGTGGTCTTAGCTCAATAAAAAGTGCTAACAAAAAAGGAACTCATATATTCATTCCTTACATACATAATTAGCATTGTTATTATGACTAATTAAGTAATTTATCCTTAATTCCATTTTCTCGACAAATGTTGATTATGTCATTTACTTTTAAAAAACTTTAACTTTCACATGTTGAAGTTACTTAATGAAAAAGTAGTCAATCCCTAAAATAAACTNTAACTTTCACATGTTGAAGTTACTTAATGAAAAAGTAGTCAATCCCTAAAATAAACTGTAGGAGTATGGGATGATATTTTCTAGAGTTTTTTTATTAGCTCNAAAAAGTAGTCAATCCCTAAAATAAACTGTAGGAGTATGGGATGATATTTTCTAGAGTTTTTTTATTAGCTCTATTATCATGGAAGCGTATACTAAAAGAGGAAGGCAAGGGGTGGGTGCTATTGTGGACGATAATTAATGTTTGTCATACGAGTAAAAAATAAACAAAGTCACACATTGGGCAATGAAACAGGCAGCCTAGGTTTATCAATGGAATTACAAGAAATATGTGCCCAACTACCTATTGACATATGATGGATTCAAATGCATAGCTATGATGGGTTAGGTATGCTAATACTGGATATAAATTCTGAAGGGGTTGGCCCCCATTATTACACGTGTTATAGCATTAAATGAGTTCATGTGAGGTTGACAAGAAATGACACATGACAGAGATATCAGCTGCTCGGACAAATGGTCCTAACCGAACTAACTAATATGGTTTGGCAGAGCAATGAAAGAGCTCGGCTCCTACCAAACCAAGTTGATCAATGTGTTCGGCAAGTATCAAATGAGCTCGGCTCTCATTACGACCGAGCCATTTAAAACAGTAGACAGAAAGATAAAGATAAGTCTTAAACTTAGGCATTTTGAATGAATCAATCAACAAAGCTACAAACGTCAGAAGGAATTGTTGGAGAAATATCAGCAACTTCCCAAATTGAATCACTGAATTGAAGAAAGGTGTGCTACCTTGAATCAAAAATTACGGAAACCCTAATGGGATAACCATCTATAAAAAGTAGAAGAAATCAAGGGGAAAGGTACGCTGAACTCACCTTTTCTTCTAGCAATTACCTTTGTTCCATTACTGACTTAAGCATCAGAGTGCCTTCGATCGAAACACTTCGATCTTGGGCAGTTTGTTCGTTTTGTAGGAAGAGAAGATTTGGAGATCCAGTTCAGAAACAAACTTTACTAGAAATATCCAATCCAATTCCATTTAGGGGTAATTCATCTTTTTTTTTATCCCTTACATTTTTGGCGCCGTCTGTGGGAAGATATTCATCATTCGCAACAAAAAGGCTACGATGTCAAAACTCAGAAGTGCCATTGGATCACCTGTAGACAGCTTTGCCATGGAAAATTCTGATCCTGTATCACTTCCATCTGATAACAATAATAGGTTGCATATTAACAAAAAGTCCACCTGGGCCCCTTGAGGATGACGAGGTATCCTCAGCAAGTCACTAACGAACCACGAATCAGAAACATTGTGGACAAGATCGTGGTGAATCCCTCCGTGCCGAGGGGGAAAACCACTCTTTGACAAAGTTGGTCCAATCTCTGTAGAACTGACTCGATGCTCATGATAAGTTGGTCAAGAAATCTTATGCCAAGGAAAAGGACCTGATGAAGGAGAACGAAGAATTGAAAGCCAAGCTGAAGGAAATGGCCAAGAAAGATAAGCGAGGGAGAAATAGCCAACGGGAAAGTCCCAAAAAGAAGCATGTCAGAACCAAGAATCCTAATGACGATAAGTACCAGTAGAACAAACCTCGGATCCAGGAGGAGGACGCTTGGAAGCAGTATATCACCGAGGAACTCAACAACCGTCTTAGATGACCAGAACAGAAGTCGGCTAGGGACCTAGCTAGAAGGGCAACAGGAGAATACGGAGACGGCTCGGAGTCGTCACCTTCCACTGCATGGATCGAAAGTGGTCGAATCCCAAGCAAGTTCGTCATCCCAAATTTTAAGCTTTACGATGGAAAGACCGACCCGGCCTCTTATATTAGACATTTTAGACAATTGATGACCATTCACTGAAGAAACGAGCCCTTGCTCTTCACCATTTTTCCTAGCAGCATTGGGAAGTCAGCCATGAAATGGTTTGATGGTTTGCTGAAGGATTCAATTTACGGATGGTCACAATTCGCCGAGCAGTTTACGGCTCGGTTCGTTACGAGTAGTAAGCAGCTTAAGAATGTTGGGGTTCTGTTGACTTTGAAGAAAAAGATTAATGAAACCTTGCGTGAATACATTCATCATTATTGGGAGATAATAAATAAGGTTGAGGGGTGCAATCCCGAAATTACAATTACGTCTTTTAAAATTGGGTTGCCAAAGGAGAAATCTCTATACCAATCACTCACCAGAGGGCCAGCCACCGACCTGGAAGAACTGATGGCAATAATCGAAAGGTATGCCAAAGTTGATGACGACTTATCGAGAGATGTAGTTAAAAAGCATCAAAGCAGGAGACAGTTTGGACGTGACAAACAGGTCGAGCCGAATAGAGGGAGCGAGAGGAAAAATGAGAAGAAGGTATACCCTCAGAAGTCCCCATTTCTTGGGGTAAATACACTATTCAAGGAACTGATATACAAGATATTGAACCAAATCAAAGCAAAGTCGTTCTTCAAATGGCTTAACAAGCTAACTAGAGATCCTTCGAAGAGGAATCCAAATTTCAGGTGTTCATATCATCAGGATATAGATCATATGACCGAGAACTGCCGATCTCTGAAGCAACACTTAGAGGAACTGGTCTAGGTTGGGCATCTCGTTGAGTTCATCGAAGGAGGGGCAAGAACCGATGGAGGGCGAACCGAACCGAAAGGAGATTAGAACACCCCAGTTGGGGTGATAGATGTAATACACGTTGCGACGAATCCGCAGATGTCGATGAACAACTCTATGAGGGCTTACATTCAAAAAGCTGCCAAGGAAAAGGAAGTCTACCATTTGCGATTAACACCGGAGATTAGGAACAAAAGAATTAAGATGGAGGAATCAGCCGAGGCTATCTGCTTCACCAAGCAGGATTTGGTTGGGGTTCATCAGACACACAACAACGCGTTAGTAGTCACTCTCAAGATTGCCAACTACGATGTGAGGCGAATTCTGATCAATCCAGGAAGTTCCTCAGAAATAATGTACATGGATCTTTTTGAGAAGCTCGGCCTCAAGCAAGCGAATCTAAAGTCCTCAAATACTATATTGATTGGTTTTAGTGAAAAAATAGTTCTTCCTAGGGAAAAGATCACGTTGCCTGTAAAGACCGGATCAGTTTGCATTATGACTGAATTCCTGGTAGTGGATGCAGTCTCGACTTATAATGTGATAATAGGCCAGAACTGGTTACATAATATGAAGGTAGTACCATCAATGTACCACCATATGCTACAATTCCCTTCATCTAAAGGAATAGTACATATCCGAGGAAACCAGGATAGTTCCAGAATGTGTTTACTGGCCTCAGTCAAAACCAAAGAAAGAATAGAGGTTCGAGAGAGGAGTCCGATAGCCAAGGAGGTGAAATAGCAATCAACACCTGATAGTTCGGTAGACTCTGCCAAACAAGCTGTCATGAAAATCCCTAAAGTACCTTTAGGCACAGAAAAGGAAGTGACAAACCAAACAATAGAAGACTTGACTAAAGTACCTTTAGACAAGGATAGAGATCTAGAAAAGTACTTTCTATTGGGAGCGGCTCTTACTCCCGGGCAGAAAAAAAAGCTTGTAACCTTAATACGAGAATATGCCAATATCTTCACATGGAGCACGAGTGATATGCCCGGCGTACCGCCTGAGGTGGCATGTCATCGGTTAAACGTCGACCCTAGCTTCAAGCCAGTCAAGCAAAAGCTCAAGAGGTCAGCCCCATAGCAACAGAATGCAGTCAAGGAAGAAATAGCTCGGTTGCTAGAATCCCAAACAATTAGGGAAGTACAGTATCCGACATGGCGTCAAACATTATGGTAGTAAAGAAGAAGAACGGGAAATGGAGAGTCTGTGTTGATTTCATCGATCTCAACAAAGCCTGCCCTAAAGACGGCTTCCCCTTGCCAAATATAGATTAGTTGGTCAATGCAACTGCCGGGCATGAGCAAATGAGTTTCCTGGATGCCTATAGGGGGTACCACCAAGTCCCCCTTGCCGAAGAAGATCAAGAAAAAACTGCCTTTATAACGCCAGAGAGGACATACTGTTACAGGATAATGCCCTTCAGGTTGAAGAATGTTGGGGCGATATATCAAAGGTTGGTAACCAAAATATTTTCACACATGATTGGTAATGCTATTGAGGTCTATATCGACGATATGGTGGTGAAGAGCCGAAGGGCCACCAGTCACTGTTCTGACTTGAAAAGTTCATTCAATGTTCTACGAAGATACAAGATGAAATTAAACGCTTAAAAGTGTGCATTTGGGGTCGGATCGGGGAAATTCCTTGGCTTCCTGGTACACACCTAGGAATTGAGGTGAACCCCGATCAGGTAAAGGCAATTGTCGAACTGCAATCACCTCGGACTATAAAGGAGGTACAAAGTTTGTTTGGAATGACAGTTGCACTCGGGAGGTTCCTATCCCGAGCGTCTGATAAGTGCAAACCTTTCTTCTAATCAATCAAAGGAAAGAAAGGGGCACTCTGGAATTAGGAATGCGAGGAAGCGTTTTTAAATCTTCGAGCATACTTAGCTTCACCACCGATCCTTTCAACCCCATTGCCCGAGGAGAAGTTTTTCCTCTACCTAGCTGTATCGAAACATGTTGTGAGTGGGGCGTTGATGAGGAATGATTGCAAAAGGCTGAAACCCATTTATTACATAAGCAAAATGTTCTTAGATGCCGAGTTGAGGTATACTTCGTTGAAAAAGCACGCTCTCACACTAATAAGCTTGGCTAGGAAACTCAGACATTATTTTTAGACCCACCAAGTCACAGTGCTCACCGACCAACCATTAAGGTCACTCTTTCAGAAAATCAACCTATCAGGACGCGTTGCAAAATGGGCAGTCGAGCTCAGAGAATTCGACGTTGTGTTCGAACAAAGGAAGGCGATCAGGGGCCAAGTAGTGGCAGACTTCATCGTAGAATTTCAATCTAAAAATAGCTCGGCACAGAGCGAACAAGTCAATGTCAATCAGAAAGCAGGGCACGACGGCGGTTGGACCCTATCTGTTGACGGGTCTTCAAACCAAAAAGGTGTCAGCATTGGCCTCACTTTAGTAAGTCTAGATGGTTGTTTGTTGGAGAAAGCCATCAAGCTCAACTTTCAGGCCTCAAACAACGAAGCTGAGTATGAAGCTTTGATAGCTGGAGTAAGGTTAGTAGCTGAACTGGGGGCAATGAGGCTCCAGATATTCTCTGATTCACAACTGGTAGTGAATCAGATAATAAGGGAGTATGCGGCAAAGGATGAAAGAATGATGGCGTATCATGCCTTTGCAAAAAAAGAACTAAGTAAAATACTAAAATACTTAATCCAGCAGGTTGAAAGAGGAAAGAATTTTCATGTTGATGCTTTGGCTTCACTAGCCTCAACACTTGACCAAGAAACTGAAAGAAATCTAACCATTGAGTTCCAACCCGAACCTAGCATTTTGCTGATCAGTTTTGGTGAAGTGTTACATAATAAATTTGAGCCGAGCTGGATGGACCCCATAATTGGCTTCTTGAAGAACGATGACCTGCCCGAAGATAAGAAGGAAACTCATAAGCTACGTCTGAAAGCTGTCAGATTCTGGTTATCTCTGAAAGACGAACTGTACCGGCGCTCATTTGGAGATCCGTACTTGAAGTGTGTACACCCGAAAACAGTACCTGACTTTCTATCCAAAATTCATGAAAGAAGTTGCAGAGCACATACAAGTGGAATATCTCTGGCACATCAAGCTATCTCTCAAGGTTTTTGGTGGCCATACGTGCAGAAGGATGCTCAACAGTTTGTTAGGCGGTGTAAAAAGTGTCAAAAATTCTCACTGATACCGAGAAAACAATCCCAGGAGCTGATTCCATTGGCGAGCCCGTGGCCATTAACGCAATGGAGGTTAGACATTGTGGGTCCTTTACCTCAGGCCCCTGACAATAAGAAGTACCTTCTTATTGCAACTGATTATTTCACTAAGTGGGTGGAGGCCGAACTGCTAGCAAACATCAAGAATACTGATACAAGAAAATTCATCTGGAAGTACATCATCACCAGATTCGAAATCCCACATACGCTGATTTATGATAATGGCACAAAGTTTGATAGTAATCCCTTCAAAGCATTCTGTCAACATTTTGAAATTCAGAATCACTATTCAACCCCGACTTATCCTCAGAGTAACGGACAAGCAGAAATTTCTAATAAGACAATCTTAGATGGAATCAAGAATAGATTAAAAGACTTCAAGGGAAGATGGGTGGAGGAGTTGCCAAGTGTTCTATGGACGTACCGAACCATACCTCGACGCTCAACCAGAGAAACCCCCTTTGCCCTAGCCTATGGAATGGAAGCAGTAATTTCGTTGAAAATCGGTTTACCAACCCTAAGGACCGAGCTAGTTGAAAGCAATAATAATGATGTTGTTGTCGCCCGAGATCTCGATCTGGCAGACGTAAAAAGAGAACAAACAACTATAAGAATGGCTTCTTATCGACATCAAATGTTCCGAGCTTACAACAGAAATGTCAATTCTAGATCTTTTATACTAGGATATTTGGTTCTTAGGCGAGTATTAGGATCAACTAAAAACCCAACTCATGGAAAACTTGGAGCAAACTAGGAAGGTCTTTATAGAATAGCCCGAATAGGGGCAGCAGGTATTACGAGGTGGAGACCCTGGACCAAAAGGTAGTGCCATGCCCCTTGGAACATCGCTAACCTTAGAAAGTTCTATTTCTAAAAAGTACCTTTTTAGATAGAGCTTCGAAGTACCTTCGGAAACTTAAGGGTGCCCCTTAAGAGTTGGTAGGTGATTACCAAATGTACCAAACTGAAGATTTTAATAAAAAAAATTTCATATTCTTGCTCCACTTTATATACGTCCTACTATTAAGGTAGGGAGACAAAAAATCCTGATAGAAGCTGTAAACTTAAATCAAGCGCAGCCACCCGATCTGATCTAGGCCCTCAGCTAGGCATGACGATGTAAGCTGATTAGGGATGAATTCGAATCCAATTAGATTGGCGGGTCGGTGTGAAGTAGAAATTCTTTTAGATCCCGAAGGGGACTAAGAGTAACTCTACTGGGAGATCGAACTCTTTGAAGAAGGGCTGAGCAGGGCTATAACTTCAAGAGTTATCAAAATTTTTCTAAAGTGTATAAGGTCCTTGTTGGGAGACCGAGCTCTTTAAAGTAGGGCCATAACTTCAAGAGTTATCAAAAACTTTTCTAAGTGTAAGAGGTCCATGTTAACTGACCGATCTCTTTGAAGAAGGGCCGAGCAGGGCCATAACTTCAAGAATTATCAAAATTTTTCTAAATGTAAAAGGTCCCTATTGAGGGACCGAGTTCTTTGAAGAAGGACCAAACAAGGCCATAACTTCAAGAGTTATCAAAAATTTTCTAAGTGTAAAAGGTTCTTGTTGAGAGACCGAGCTCTTTGAAAAAGGGCCGAGCAGGGCCATAACTTCAAGAGTTATCAAAATTTTTCTAAATGTAAAAGGTCCATGTTGAGGGACTGAGCTCTTGAAGAAGGGCCCATCAGGGCCATAACTTCAAGAGTTATCAAAATTTTTCTAAGTGTAAAAGATCCTTGTTGAGGCACCAAAAGAAGGACCTAGTAGAAGTATTTGTACTTCGAAAGTTAAGTTCTTTCAAGCATACAGTAAACATAAACAAAAAATCCAAAATGTGTTTTGCATTCATACTTCAAAAAAGAAATTACACAGGTCATTGAACGATTACATCAGAAGTTGCAAAAAAGATGATCTCTTAATGTATTCTCAGGAGGAGGGAGGCTATGAAGAACTTGGAAGGGAATGCCTTGAAAAGAGCTCATAAGAAGCAGGAACCCCAGCAATAGTTAGGGTAGCATGCCAGCCCTGACTAAAGCACGTTTCTCGAAGCTGAGAAATCTGCAGGGTAAGGTCATTTTTCACCTTCTCAACTCCTTCATCATAAGCAGTGTCTTCTTTTGCTTTTGCTTTGGACTTATACTGATCAAATTCCTCAAGGAGAGTGAAGTAGTCGAGCTGGGATTGTGAAAGCTCAATGTTGGACTCATGCTCGGACTCCTTCAACTTTTCAACCTCTGAAGAAAGCTTCTGGTTCTCCTCGGCCAAACTTTGATTTTGAGTCTACAGAACCTTAACTTCTTCACATAGTTTAGCATACTCCTCATCCACACTCTTTTTCTTAGCCAGGGCTAAAGCTCGGGCGTGAATAACATCCTTCATAGCTTTGTCTTTTCTGGCTATCCTAGCCCCGACCTCATGAACTTTTTGCAGACCCTTGGTTGAAAAAAAGGAAAGCAAACTTAGAGAAATTTTGAAGAAAAATCTTGAAGAAAAGAAGGGAGGCTTGAAAGAATAAGACTTACCAGGACCGTATGTAAGATGGCTTGGCGAGACACCTCATCATCAGTAAGGGCCTCGTTTATAGCCAAATCCCGGGGCAAAATCATTCCCTGAACAATTCCTACTACAACATTGAAATCATTTATTATAGAGTCCTTTGTAGTAATCTCTCTCCTTTTAGCCCTGAGAACTGGTCTGAAATGAGGATTCACAGGTTTAGGAAAGGGACTCACCTTGGTCTCGACAATCTTTCGCTTCTTTGGAGCTGGATCTTCGGCGAGCTCAAAAATTGAATGGTCTTGTGGAAAAGGGGAACGGAAAGAATCTGGAAGGTCTAGCTCAAATGGAATTGAAGTTTCAATGGTCTGAACTAAATCTGCTTGCCCATTGGTCAGCAGATCAGCATTATTAGGTAGAGAAGTTTCAGCTGGAACCTCGGAAGTAGGTTCCTCAAGAACAGAAATCAGAATCACTGGAGTAGTTAGAGTCGGTTCGGTGGAAGGAGTCAGTTCGACAGTTGATAAGAAGTCCAGCCCAGAAGCCGCAAAAGAAGAATTCTTCTTGGCGCGAGGAGTGATCCTGAGCAGACTAGATTGCCTCCCGATCTATGGCCAGAGTGGCGTTGGGTCGGTTTGGCACAACAATGAAGGAAGTGTAGGATGGTGAGTAGCCAAGCAATGTATAAGCAGCTCGACAGAACAACGTTTCATTGTAATCCCAAACTTTCTTGAGCTCATCAATCTTCGTAGAAGATTCAGGAACTCGGCCCTTCACAATCTCCCCTTCACGCAGAAATCTTATGTCAGAAAAGCATTTAAAAAAAAAAATTTTGGATGGGTTGAAAGTTCAAATACCTGGAGCACCTTTTTCATAAGGGCAACGATAAGATGAAGTGGCGCCAGTAGCATATTTCCAATTGCCAGAAACAAAAATCACATCGTTCTTATGACCCTTGTTCGAGTTAGGAAGATGAGTTACCAGATATCGCTATTTCTTCCTCGCCGCCAGATAGTAGTTGTCTCCAGCAGGCTTGAGTATATAACAGTACAGTATTTCCCATAATCCCAAAATCAAGTTCAAAAGCTTGTTTAGAGCTGATACGCCCATTACAATTCTGAAGAAATTGGGGTAGCGCTAGATGAGGCATAACTTCATGGCAAACAGAACCCAGAAAAGTAACCGGTGAAGGGGGAAGCGCACATCACCTTTGGTGATTGCTCAAGTATATATTGGAATCCTCTCTTTCGACCCAATTAGAGGTTCGTCTTTGCCAGCAACTTTCACTTCAACATCATCTGGGATGTTGTATTTAGTTTTGAAAGCAGGAATTTTAGAGGGTGTGAGAGGAGCCATTGAAGAAGGTGAAGTGCAGAAATAAAGAAGATACAGAGAAAGGTTTGGAGGCAAGAAGGCAAGGTAGAAGAAGATACGGAGAGAAACTGTTTATAAAAGGGAAGAATTCTAAAGAGCAATATTTAAATGTCAAAATGTGCCGCCAATACTAGGGGGGATGGCACAAGTACATGCAATGATGATAAAAAGGAAAAAAATGGCTGAAAGACGAAAAACGTCTGTCAGACAATTTCTGGGGACAAATGAAGGGGTTGGCCCCTATTATTACACGTGTTATGACATTAAATGAACCCACGTGAGGTTGACAAGAAAGGACACGTGACGGGGATAACAACTGCTTGGACAAATGGCCCTAGCCGAACTAACCAATATGGTTCGCCAAAGCAATGAAAGAGCTCGGCTCCTACCAAACCAAGTTTATCAATGTGTTCGGCAAGTATCAAATGTGCTCGGCTCTCATTACAACCGAGTTGTTCAAAACAGTAGACAAAAAGATAAAGATAAGCCTTAAACTTAGGCATCTTGAATGAGCTAATCAATAGAGCTACAAATGTTAGAAGGAATTGTTGGAGAAATATCAACAACTTCCCAAACTAAATTACTGAATTAAAGGAAGGTGTGCCACCTTAAATCAAAAATTATGGAAACCCTAATGGGATAACCATCTATAAAAAGCAGAAGAAATCAAGGGGAAAGGTACGCTAAACTCTCATTTTCTTCTAGCAACCACCTTTGTTCTATTACTGACTTAAGCATCGGAGTGCCTTCGATCGAAACACTTTGATCTTGGGCAGTTTGTTCGTTTTGCAGGAACAAAAGATTTGGAGATCCAGTTCAGAAACAAACTTTACTAGAAATATCCAGTCCAATTCCATTGAGGGGTAATTCATCTTTTTTTTTATCCCTTACAAATTCAATACAAAATCTGATCCAATCCATCAAATAGGATTGAGAACCAACAAATGTTTTTATTTTCTTTTTCAATATGCATATATATAGCATGGTGGTGTTGAGTGACCATGATGGCCACAATTCACCAACTAATTAAAACATAAGCCAACTTGGTAGAAGTTTGGTACTAGTCACTTGCTCCAACCTTATTCCCCTATTAATCAGACTGCATTACATTGGTGGGCAAATATGTTATCACCTTCTACATCAATTCCTGTTTTCATATATGCAAGCAAGCTCAAGAACCACTATTTTTTCCATTTGGAGAGAGAGAGAGAGAGGGGGGGGATCTCCACATGGAAGATCTGGTAGCAGGCCTAAAATGAGAGACTGGGCTTGACTAAGGGAGGAAAATAAGAGAACAGATAAACAATTTGAATCCAATCTGGTAATAATTTATTTGCTGATAACTTTACATTAAAAACTAGTAGATGGTTTTACTACCCATTTTATGGATATTGATTCTTGGATTCAAATATGTGACTTACGGTTGAAAACTTGTTAGTTGTTTCTGGTTCGTTCGTGGTTTGTTAATTAAAGAGGGACTTGACTATAGTACTGAAATTTAAAATTTTGGTATTATGCTAAAATTTGTTATATTTATGGGTATTTTTATTATATTTATAACTACTTTTATCATTGTTGTGATAGCCAAAATAATAATAAAAATAGTTATCACAATAGTGGTAAAAATATTCACACAAATGGTAAATATATACACAAATATAAGTTTTTTTGTCCCAAAAAAGATGGTAAAAATAGTTACCACAATAGTGATATATCACCTATGAAAGTAATAATTTTTTTTGTTGTAAAATAACTTATAAAAATTATAAAAATATTATTTAATGTAATAAATTTTAGAGGTACAATATTAAAAAATTTTAACAGTACCATAATCTAATCCATTAAAGAGAGATATAATCACCTTTGTGATCACTCAATGATTTCACTTTACCCATTATGTGGGATCCGGATCCCTTTCATTACCCCTTCCCTTCAATTTCCCTTAATACAGTATTAGACGAGTGACATGTGTAAAATTTTGAATTTCAATAGACAAGATTTTTTCTTTGAGAGAAAATTCTTTAATAATGAATAACACTCCACTAACAATAAAATGAATGATAAAATCTTACACATGTTACTCATCTAATACTGTATTTAAGGAATTGAAGGGAATAAGTAATGGATGGGGATCTAAATCCCATTATGTGGATATAGGCTACACAAAATCGTTTCCTTAAGTACGGAAAATATGCCAAATTTAGCCACTCCAATCACTCAATTCCACAAATTTCTGGCCTTGAGTGATCTCTTACCTGATATGTTTTACAAAAGCATCACCCCCACCCCCACGAGCACGAGCACGAGCACCACCACCATTATCATTGTCACCTATCATTAAATACAATAACCGTCATTCATCATCACTATCCATCACTATCGTCATCTCATTCTTATATTTATTATCACTACCATCATCATCTCGGTACCATCGTCGCCCACCATCAGCACCCATCACTACCATTGTTGTCCACCACCACCCATTCCCACCCACTACCATAATCCATCACCACTTGTCGTCGTCAACCATCGTCGTCAGCCACTGTCCCGCACCCCCACCACACATTAACACCACCACCTCCACTCGCCACCACTATCATTGTCACCACCCACCACCACCCACACTCACCACTACCACCACTGCCGTCACCCATGGCTGGCATTACCTCCATCGTCACTTATATCATCCACCACCATCACCGTTGCCACCCACAACTGCAACCACCACCACAGTCGTCGTCACCCACCATAACCATCACAATCTCACACCACCACCACCACTACCACCACTCATTTCCACTAAAATTGGTGCTTGAATTCGTTTCTCTTCTTTATGTTTGTGATTTGATTTTGGGTGTGAATACAATATATTTATTGTTGATCATTTTTTTTTATTATTCTGTGTCTTCAGGTACGAGCAATAACTAGTCTAAATAATAAATAATGACATGCAAAATGATTTTTATTTTTTTGCAATTGAGATTAATTTAAATGTTACTTTAAAGTTAATTTGATAGCTAATATTAGCTTCCCAAATTTAATAGAAAAAATAGACCTCCTAAGGGTGTGTTTGGGGTAACCTTTCAAAAGTGCTTCTAGGTTTTATGATTTCTCATTAAGGGGTGTAACTTGGGTGAGTTGGACGGGTTGAGGGGTCAACCCTAGTCCAATTTTAGGTATATAATTCTCAACTCTAACTCTAACCCTAACTGAACCTTAACCTAAAGTACTCAACTCTAGTATTGCCCAAGTTTAATTCGGGCAGACTCAGTCAGGTTATTTAATTCGGACAAATTTTGAGTTAGAATTCGGATTGGGTTCTAGTTACGTAATTCGAATTGGTCTCGGGTTAGAATTCTAGTTGGTATATGTCCGAAATCAGTATGTTTTTCTAAACCTAGTACATACTATATAATATTCACCTAAAATAACAATCAACAACTTCCATAAAATGTTTAACATAAAGACTATAGTATTTAAATTATAAAAATTAATGTTTAACATAAAAGACATAATAGTCAAATGTTTAATATAAGATTGAACCAGAAGACTAATCTTTAATGTTTTAACTTATAATTTATATTGTTATATTGATTTATATATTTCTTTTTAAATATGTTTGGGTTGAGCCCGATTTATATATTCGGGTTGAATTCGATTTGATATTTGGGTTAAGCCCGATTTAGAATTCGGATTGAGCCCAATTTAGAATTCAGATTGAGCCCGATTTATATATATTCGAGTTGAACTCGGTACCCTAAGGCATCAACTCGCGTATTGCCCGGATTCAGTTTGGGTTTATGGTTTTCTGCTAAGGCGCAACCCAAGTATTAAAAATCTCAACTCAAGATCAATTTTTCTTGGGTTGGGTTTGGTTAAATTCAAATTAACTTACCCAAGTTGCACCCCTACATGACAAGTGCTCATGATTTTTTTTTTTGGGCCAAGAGCTTTTGTCTTGAGTTGTTCACAAATCCATCTAATAATATCGAAGTTAGTTTTTTTTTTTTTCAACAGTCAGGGGTATCCGAGTTAATTTATGCGAACCTCAATTAATCTCTTACCCGGTCTGTCAAAGACAGGCCATCTACACCGAGAATAAAATATTCATGAAGAATAAATCTCTATTACCTAACTTCAACTAATTGTCAAAATTCGATATCAAGTTAGTTTTGCTTTCACCTCCAAAACTTCAAGCCTTAAATTGTTTTGGAATTACAAAATCAGGTTAATGCTTTCTTAACAAATAATCAACAAGGTTAGAACTTCCCCAAAAGGCATGGAATTCAATTAGATAGATTATTTTGCTCGGCTCAATAAACTACTAAGCATTCAATAGTTTATATCGACAAATGGAATTCGGAGTTCTTGGTTAGAAGCGCATCAAAGATCAACCTATTAAGATATTATACGTTTAACATTGAATTTCACTTCGATCCTTGCCAAGGTTTTTGAGTTGAGCTAGAGTAACCTATTATTCAGCTCATTTGACATATTGGGTTTGTATTCATTTGTATTTTTAAACACTTATTCGATCCATATTATTTTCATTTCATACGTAAAAACGTCAATCTTATCAAGCATCAACCGCATTGTGCAATGGTATGAAAGGGATGAGTTTGAAATTGGACTACATACGCTACACTAAACTTCAGTATCCGGTACAATTTTACAAACATTTTAGTCATGCAGTCCAATCTGCATTTTAATGGGCCTTAAAGGACAAACCGGAGTATAAAGACATAAATGCCCATTCGGAATAACTTGGTATCATTCCAACGTTGACATTCAAAAATCACAAAATACTTCATAACCGACATTATCAAGTGGGAAATTTAGTTAATTTTACACTCAAAACACCAATAATCTTAGAAAATTGCATAAATCGATTAATTGTTTTAATAATCTACTGAATCAAAAGAACACAAAACAGGAGGATCTTAAATTCATTGTGTGAAGCAAACTAGGGTTTTGACATTCCAAAAGGTGTTGTCGATATCCATTTATAGTTGAAATTGAATAAATTGTTGTTTTTAGTTATTTGAAACAACAGATGTTTCAAAAAAATATCAATGAAGAATCTACTAAAAAAAATTCATTTCATCGTAATTGCATATGTTTAGGACTATGTTTTTCATTGAAACCATTTATCTAACATATAATATATAGTAATTGACACCTTTTATGTGTGATTTTGAATATTTTTTCATTATGTGTTTGCAACAATATAAATTACGTTTAGCATTTAATGTTTTATACCCATTGAAAATCAATAAGTGACAGTGAAAAATAATGCAAATATATTTAGTGACAGTGAAGTTTTTGTGTCACTGTCACTGTTACTATTTTATTCAAAGATTGACATTTGGCATTGTAATCAATGATTTCTTTAACATTATTTTTTATGAAATAGATAGGAATGACTATTATGAAGAAGGACCATGCAAGCAAATACTAGTTAAGATAGCGAACACCCACACAAAGAACAACACATGATGCATCAATAAATTTGGAATATCAAACAGAGAAAAAAATGACATTAATACCAAAAACATTCAAATGCAAAAGAAACAAGGAGAAAATGCAATTATATACCACAATACAGGTCAAATATGCAAGTGATCTTAAAGGCAATGGAAGAAATATAATTCAAAGAAGCTCACATAGAAAAATTGAAGAAAACTACTTTTTGGCTCTTGTGCAAGGCTATCATAAAGAAAAGGTGAAATCACAATGGTGCAAGAAGAGTGACAATGATGTATTTGAATACATTTGAATATTTGATGCCACAATGTCAAGGTTTGACATTGGGGGTGAATTTATGAAACTATGAAAAACTAATATTACTCTAATTTTTAAGTTACATGACGAACATGATATCACTGATGCAACAAAACATACAACAAAAATTTCAATTTTTGCAATGTGAAGGTTCCCTGAAGGTGGTAGGTTCGAAATGATAAAACATCAATTATTGATAACAACATGTGGAGATATAAAAATAGTTATGAAGATGTCACGAGACTATTGTGTTTGTACATTCTGGTTACGAGACTACGAGTGTTGTACATAGATAATTTAGATAAAATAAAAGAGTATGCATGGTCAAAGGCAATATTCTGTGCTTTGAAATCTTCACCAATACAAAAATCAAGGGATTCAATAGAGGTGATCAGATGTTTTGTAACATTACTGGTGAGTCTATCAAAATTCACTGTGTTACAAAAAGGTTTTTATACCAATAACTTTATTTTTTGTTGTATCCAAAAAATAATTCACTGTCTTATTTACAATGATTGAAACAGTATTTGACTGTATGAATACACAACTACAATAGCAACATAAAATCATGAAGCAATTACAATGTTACTAGTATAGAACCTTGGAGTACTAAATAACACAATAAAGCAGAAAAAGATTGACAATCTAATATCAAATCACGTAACGTTAAATTTTGCTATAAACTATAAAAATAAAATAACATGTCACTATATAGTAATTCATTTTTTATACTAATTCCGTGTTGGTTTCAAGTCATGTTCAAGTGTCAGTGTCAAAAATCACCACCTTTTTTTTTTTTCCTTTTTTGGCATCATTCCATTAAACCTTAATAATTTCTTTTAATTTTCAATTTTTTTTAAAAATTTGGCAATTAATACCCTAATTTCCATTTAATCTCTAAATAATCAAGTGAATGGGGTATAAATTAAGTTTGAAAACAAGAGCTTATGCAGTTAAAAACCGACCCCTTCTGTGATTTGGGGTACACTTCCACCTTGCCATAATGGTGCAATGTTAGATATTTTGATTTTGAGGGCACAAATTGTGAAGTAATAGGAAATTCTCCCAAAAAATATATGCTCAATCTAGAAAATACAGTGAACAAACTTTCACTGGGGATATAAAATAGGGCACCAGGCACAGAAGATCAATATGTAGTATCAGGATACTGACATCCCTTTCAAGTTTCAGAAAAAAAAAAAAAAAAAAAGAAGCTCAGCTTCTAAGTCCTTTGGTGCCCTATTTGGAGGATGTGGATCTATACTGTGAAATTCAACACCTTAACATAAAAATAAAACCTAACATGAACACCACCATCTTCACAATCAAACCAGGTAACAACATGCATTAGGAAAAATAATTCAATGCAAATTGTTGGAAATCATATACATATTGTAGAAGCATAGGATCAAAAGACAAACCTTGCTCGCTTTAATCCTAAATATCATTTGAGGATGTTCCACGTACTTTAGAATCTGAAAATTGTCTTTTCTTCGATTGCTCGAGCAGTATAGTGTTGTTACATAATAGCAACCAACACCAAGTTTCCACAGCACAAAAACCTTTTAATGTTATGTAGGAAGAGAGAGAAATAGAGTAAGAAACTTTAATGTTTGAGAATTTATCAAAGCAATATTTCATATATTGGATTGCCTTGGGTTTATATAAGCAACCAATAAGTATCATTAAGAGACACATTATATAGGGACATGTCTGTTAATATTTAATAGACATGTATTTTGGGTGAAGAATACCTTTTGGTAAAGGATACCTCTTGGTAAAGAATACCTCCAAAAGACATGCCCATTTGGATATTTTTTAATTTGGGTCAACCCACCATGAGTGCTCCGGTTAGGGTCCATGACCCAATCAATATCTAACATCTCCCACTTGCACGTGGTGGGTACGACATTGTCATCTCTTTCAGTCCATTATATACATCAACATCAATTCATACAGGCTAATGGGTCATGCGACCGCTGAGTACACCTGCAATTTGGGAGCTCTACACTAGAAGCTCTGCAGAGCCAACATAGAGACATCAACCCTTTAAAAAAAATGAAAATAGTGTCTCAAGTACTCTAAACCCATTCAGATACACCGATTCAAGCATCTCTAATCCCTCACAAGATAAGAACATGCATAACCCCTTGAAGTTTTCGCCAAAACATTCACACTTTGTCACTATCTAAACTAGCGCCCA
>CAUOFW020007157.1:143929-163309 GCA_963454935.2 Ilex paraguariensis | reverse complement strand
TCATTAAGAGACACATTATATAGGGACATGTCTGTTAATATTTAATAGACATGTATTTTGGGTGAAGAATACCTTTTGGTAAAGGATACCTCTTGGTAAAGAATACCTCCAAAAGACATGCCCATTTGGATATTTTTTAATTTGGGTCAACCCACCATGAGTGCTCCGGTTAGGGTCCATGACCCAATCAATATCTAACATCTCCCACTTGCACGTGGTGGGTACGACATTGTCATCTCTTTCAGTCCATTATATACATCAACATCAATTCATACAGGCTAATGGGTCATGCGACCGCTGAGTACACCTGCAATTTGGGAGCTCTACACTAGAAGCTCTGCAGAGCCAACATAGAGACATCAACCCTTTAAAAAAAATGAAAATAGTGTCTCAAGTACTCTAAACCCATTCAGATACACCGATTCAAGCATCTCTAATCCCTCACAAGATAAGAACATGCATAACCCCTTGAAGTTTTCGCCAAAACATTCACACTTTGTCACTATCTAAACTAGCGCCCATAGTTGTCGACAGTGAATATATCACGGGATGTTCCAAATGGCCTTCCTTTCGCCCTCATGTCACTTAGTTCAAAATTAATCGCTTTCTCAACAATGTCCTAGAAGACCGAATCACTCATGGTCGTAAGTAACATGCCAAAGTAGCTAAGCATTAATTCTTTCACTTTATGACATAGTCAAAAATTAGAGAGTACATATAATGTTTAGTTAAATAAAACAACCTATTCATGTAAAAATGACTCGGAGGGCTCACACAATGAGGAAGCAGGGATCCATTCCTTCACCTCTTTAATTGTCGCCAAGCACATGTAGTATGAAATACATGCTACGATGGAGTGTCTCGATCCTAATGAGAGCGTATGTCATACTCAGACACCGTACATATCTTAGTCTAGTCACTCTAAAAGCGTCTAACCCAAGTTCTCTATTTGCTTGCCCTCCAAAGATGCCAAATTACGATCTCGCATCTGGCTAATCAACAAACACATGCATAATGGACATGGAGTTGTGTCCATTATCGATCCTCAAATGTCAGATCTCATTCTATGTACAAAACAGAGCACTATTATATGCTAAAGTATATAATCTTTGCTCGCTATATCAAGCACCAAAGGCAATTGCTCGTGTGAGTGAGTCAATCAAACCCGCTGACATACTTAATGTATGTGCTTTCTCAAATATCAAGGTAATCAAGCAATATAATATTTAATTACAATTAAAACCATGTATTAATATCCCAAAAAATGTTAATACAAATGACTGTGTGTTCCATACAATCTCTAGCACATAATTAATACCTACGAAGTCCTAGGGTTCTAAAATGAGTTATATACACATCTCAAGATATAGGCTTAGTTAGAGGTGCAACCATCTGAGTTGTAGGTATATGTTTCAAGATTACTTCTTTTAGTGCAATCATGTCTTTGATGTAATGATATCTTAGATCTATGTGTTTGGTTCTTCCATGATACTTAGGATCCTTAGCATAAGCTAATGCAGTCATGCTATCACAATGAATCGTCATTGGGCCCAAGGTATTTGTGACAACTCCTAGATGTTGAAAGAACCTTCTTAACCAAATAGCTTCTTATACAGCAGCAGAATAAGCCATGTATTCTGCATCCACGGTAGATAAGAATATGCGTGATTATTTTTACTATTCCATGTAATGGCTCCACAATTAAGTAAGAAAGCATATGCTGATGTGGACTTGCATTCATCTATATCACCACCCCAATCAGCATCACTATAACAAATCATCCGTAAATCTAGAGACTGGTAGCATAACATATAATCTGAAGTCCCCTTGAGATATCGTAGTATCATTTTGACTGTTTTCCAATGAGCTATTATTGGATTTGACTAAAAACGACTAACTAGGCCTACCGCATAGCAAATATCGAGGCGGGTACATATCATAGCGTACATTAAGCTACCTACAGCATTNACCGAATCACTCATGGTCGTAAGTAACATGCCAAAGTAGCTAAGCATTAATTCTTTCACTTTATGACATAGTCAAAAATTAGAGAGTACATATAATGTTTAGTTAAATAAAACAACCTATTCATGTAAAAATGACTCGGAGGGCTCACACAATGAGGAAGCAGGGATCCATTCCTTCACCTCTTTAATTGTCGCCAAGCACATGTAGTATGAAATACATGCTACGATGGAGTGTCTCGATCCTAATGAGAGCGTATGTCATACTCAGACACCGTACATATCTTAGTCTAGTCACTCTAAAAGCGTCTAACCCAAGTTCTCTATTTGCTTGCCCTCCAAAGATGCCAAATTACGATCTCGCATCTGGCTAATCAACAAACACATGCATAATGGACATGGAGTTGTGTCCATTATCGATCCTCAAATGTCAGATCTCATTCTATGTACAAAACAGAGCACTATTATATGCTAAAGTATATAATCTTTGCTCGCTATATCAAGCACCAAAGGCAATTGCTCGTGTGAGTGAGTCAATCAAACCCGCTGACATACTTAATGTATGTGCTTTCTCAAATATCAAGGTAATCAAGCAATATAATATTTAATTACAATTAAAACCATGTATTAATATCCCAAAAAATGTTAATACAAATGACTGTGTGTTCCATACAATCTCTAGCACATAATTAATACCTACGAAGTCCTAGGGTTCTAAAATGAGTTATATACACATCTCAAGATATAGGCTTAGTTAGAGGTGCAACCATCTGAGTTGTAGGTATATGTTTCAAGATTACTTCTTTTAGTGCAATCATGTCTTTGATGTAATGATATCTTAGATCTATGTGTTTGGTTCTTCCATGATACTTAGGATCCTTAGCATAAGCTAATGCAGTCATGCTATCACAATGAATCGTCATTGGGCCCAAGGTATTTGTGACAACTCCTAGATATTGAAAGAACCTTCTTAACCAAATAGCTTCTTATACAGCAGCAGAATAAGCCATGTATTCTGCATCCACGGTAGATAAGAATATGCGTGATTATTTTTACTATTCCATGTAATGGCTCCACAATTAAGTAAGAAAGCATATGCTGATGTGGACTTGCATTCATCTATATCACCACCCCAATCAGCATCACTATAACAAATCATCCGTAAATCTAGAGACTGGTAGCATAACATATAATCTGAAGTCCCCTTGAGATATCGTAGTATCATTTTGACTGTTTTCCAATGAGCTATTATTGGATTTGACTAAAAACGACTAACTAGGCCTACCGCATAGCAAATATCGAGGCGGGTACATATCATAGCGTACATTAAGCTACCTACAGCATTGGCATAGGGAACACGAGCCATCCTTTCCTTTTTTCTTAGGAGATTTAAGGCACATCTTCAGGCTTAGGCTATGGTCTTTCGCTACAAGAGTGTCTATGGGTTTGCAGTTCTGCATCTGGAATCATTCAAGTACCTTCTTAATGTAAGTCTCTTGAGACAAACCAAGAAGTTTCTTAGAACGATCCCTTAAGATCTTAACTTCGAGCATATAACTTGCTTCACCCAAGTCCTTCATCTCAAATGTTGAGGACAACCACTTTTAAGTAGTGATAATCATCTCCTTATTATTTTTAGCTAATAAAATATCGTCAACATACAAAGATAGAATCAAGAAGCTATCTTTAGACCGTTTAACATACACACAATGGTCTTCATCGATCATCGTAAACTCATTAGAAGTGATAGCTCGATGAAACCTTAGATACCACTGTCTGAATGACTACTTCAGGCCATAAATAGATCGTTGGAGTTTACAAACTTTGTTCTCCTAACCCACCACCATGAAGCTCTCAGGTTGATCCATGTAGATCTCCTCATCCATTTCTCCATTAAGATATGTAGTTTTAACGTCCATTTGATATAATTCTAAATTCAAATGTGTGACAATAGCTAGAATCATGCGAATCGAGACAAACCTTACAACTGGAGAAAAAGTTTTCTCGTAGTCCACACCCTCTCTCTAGGTGTAACCTTTTGCCACTAAGCGAGCCTTGTACTTTTCTATGGACTCATCCGCCTTGTGCTTAATTTTGAGAACTCATTTGTTCCCAATGGCTTTGCGCCCAGGTGGAAGTTCAACCAAGTCCTAGACTTGATTGGCCTTCATTAACTCCATCTCGTCATTCATTGCAGCTATGCACTCATTACTAGCAGGTGATGATAGAGCCTCTTTAATATTTTTAGACTCGACATCATCATATGAAGCAACCATGAAAGTTTTTCCTTCAATCTCAAAACGACGTCAAGAGATGGTTGCACGCTTACTTCTACATAACTCTGTTTCGTATGGATCTACATCTATTGGAACTAATCCACTATTGAGTATATTGCTCCCACTGTCCCTAGGAGGTGACAAAACAATTTTCTTGATCTCTACTTGGTTAGTGGGTATATCTCTTTGGAGATCGTCTAACTCATAGAGTTCTATTCTTTTAGACATATCTCCTCTACTAGGGAAATCCTCTTCAAGAAAAATTGTATCTCGTGACTCAATTTCAGTTACCCTTCCATCAAGTTGTTCACCTATAAACACATAACCCCTAGAGTGCTCAAAATAGCGGATGAAGATACATTTCTTCCCTCTAGGACCTAACTTCCCATATTTATGAGAAGTATTGTGTACAGAAGCCGTTGAACCCCATGACCATAAATTATTCAAATCAAGTTTTGTGCCTGTCCATAACTCATATGGGTTAGAAGGAACTGATTTAGANTATGCTGATGTGGACTTGCATTCATCTATATCACCACCCCAATCAGCATCACTATAACAAATCATCCGTAAATCTAGAGACTGGTAGCATAACATATAATCTGAAGTCCCCTTGAGATATCGTAGTATCATTTTGACTGTTTTCCAATGAGCTATTATTGGATTTGTCTAAAAACGACTAACTAGGCCTACTGCATAGCAAATATCGAGGCGGGTACATATCATAGCGTACATTAAGCTACCTACAACATCNTGAGTCTGTGACATCATAGACCTAACCATATCAAGCAAGGTGCTATTTTGTCTCTCCGCTACACCATTTTGTTGCAGAGTACCAGGTATTATGAATTGCCTGATTATTCCTTTTTCTTCACACAACTCTTTAAATTGTTCAAATAGATACTCGCAACCTCGATCGGTTCTAAAAACCTTAATGTTATTGGCTCGTTNGGCATAGGGAACACGAGCCATCCTTTCCTTTTTTCTTAGGAGATTTAAGGCACATCTTCAGGCTTAGGCTATGGTCTTTCGCTACAAGAGTGTCTATGGGTTTGCAGTTCTGCATCTGGAATCATTCAAGTACCTTCTTAATGTAAGTCTCTTGAGACAAACCAAGAAGTTTCTTAGAACGATCCCTTAAGATCTTAACTTCGAGCATATAACTTGCTTCACCCAAGTCCTTCATCTCAAATGTTGAGGACAACCACTTTTAAGTAGTGATAATCATCTCCTTATTATTTTTAGCTNGTTTTCTAATTGTCTTACCTGCGAGACAATTTTCACATGTGGGCAAGTTCATTTTAGCGAGTGGGCCTAATAGTCCCTCTCTGGCTAATCTATTCATTCTATCTTGCCCAATATANTAATAAAATATCGTCAACATACAAAGATAGAATCAAGAAGCTATCTTTAGACCGTTTAACATACACACAATGGTCTTCATCGATCATCGTAAACTCATTAGAAGTGATAGCTCGATGAAACCTTAGATACCACTGTCTAAATGACTACTTCAGGCCATAAATAGATCGTTGGAGTTTACAAACTTTGTTCTCCTAACCCACCACCATGAAGCTCTCAGGTTGATCCATGTAGATCTCCTCATCCATTTCTCCATTAAGATATGTAGTTTTAACGTCCATTTGATATAATTCTAAATTCAAATGTGCGACAATAGCTAGAATCATGCGAATCGAGACAAACCTTACAACTGGAGAAAAAGTTTTCTCGTAGTCCACACCCTCTCTCTAGGTGTAACCTTTTGCCACTAAGCGAGCCTTGTACTTTTCTATGGACTCATCCGCCTTGTGCTTAATTTTGAGAACTCATTTGTTCCCAATGGCTTTGCGCCCAGGTGGAAGTTCAACCAAGTCCTAGACTTGATTGGCCTTCATTAACTCCATCTCGTCATTCATTGCAGCTATGCACTCATTACTAGCAGGTGATGATAGAGCCTCTTTAATATTTTTAGACTCGACATCATCATATGAAGCAACCATGAAAGTTTTTCCTTCAATCTCAAAACGACGTCAAGAGATGGTTGCACGCTTACTTCTACATAACTCTGTTTCGTATGGATCTACATCTATTGGAACTAATCCACTATTGAGTATATTGCTCCCACTGTCCCTAGGAGGTGACAAAACAATTTTCTTGATCTCTACTTGGTTAGTGGGTATATCTCTTTGGAGATCGTCTAACTCATAGAGTTCTATTCTTTTAGACATATCTCCTCTACTAGGGAAATCCTCTTCAAGAAAAATTGTATCTCGTGACTCAATTTCAGTTACCCTTCCATCAAGTTGTTCACCTATAAACACATAACCCCTAGAGTGCTCAAAATAGCGGATGAAGATACATTTCTTTCCTCTAGGACCTAACTTCCCATATTTATGAGAAGTATTGTGTACAGAAGCCGCTGAACCCCATGACCATAAATTATTCAAATCAAGTTTTGTGTCTGTCCATAACTCATATGGGTTAGAAGGAACTGATTTAGGCACTCGGTTAAGGATATAAGCAGCAATCAATAAAGCATCTCTCCAATATGAAATTGGAATATGAGTCTGTGACATCATAGACCTAACCATATCAAGCAAGGTGCTATTTTGTCTCTCCGCTACACCATTTTGTTGCAGAGTACCAGGTATTATGAATTGCCTGATTATTCCTTTTTCTTCACACAACTCTTTAAATTGTTCAAATAGATACTCGCAACCTCGATCGGTTCTAAAAACCTTAATGTTATTGGCTCGTTGATTCTCAGCCTCTTTAATGTAACATTTGAAGCAATCCAATGCTTCGGACTTGTGAGAAATCAAATAGACATGACCAAAGCGCGCAAAGTCATCTATAAAAGTGATAAAATAGGATGCACCATGTCTTGTCTTCACATTCATCGGGCCACATATATCCGAGTGTATTAATTGCAATTGAATAGATGCTCTTTTGTCCTTACCAAATGGTTTTCTAATTGTCTTACCTGCGAGACAATTTTCACATGTGGGCAAGTTCATTTTAGCGAGTGGGCCTAATAGTCCCTCTCTGGCTAATCTATTCATTCTATCTTGCCCAATATAACCTAATCTAGCATGTCATCTAATAGAATCAACATTATCCACAGATATAACATAAGAATAAATTTCATTACTAGAATGATTAATATCTAATACAATAAAATCATCTGTGATATAACCAGATCCATAGAATGTAGTTTCCCTATAAATGCTAACATGCTGGCTTTCAAAACGAGAAATAAAACCTAGTCTCATTAAGCTAGTAACTGACTACAAATTTCATTGGATTCCTGGAGCATATAATACATCATGAAGGTATAAAGTGCGCCCATGTCGCAATTCCAGTTTGTATGTGCCAATCCCAAGCACATCTATACTAATCTTGTTCCTCATGTAAATTCGTTTGCTTCCAGCTGGAACTCGATGGTATTCCACAAATCCGAATCTGTGTCTTGTTATGTGGTCTGTTACTCCTGAGTCTACAATCCACAAATTAGAAGAGTGAGCAACAAAAACTTGACTAATAACTAAATAGTCAATGCGAGAAACAGAACTAGAGAATGTCTTCTTCGACCTAGTGCATTCACGAGCGAAGTGACCCTTTTTGTTGCACTTATAGCAAACCATGTTGGTTTTATTTTTCTTACCAACTATTTTACCCGCTTGTGCTTGTTATAATTAGAATCACCAGTCCCAGTTTGAACATTAGACCTTTTTTCATCGCTTTTCCGCTTGGACCTGAAGGTCTTGCGCAAGCCAACTTTTGTCACATAAGAGCTACTCTCACCTTTGATAGCCTCTAAGCACTCAGCCTCAAGCTCAAGGTGACACAATACATTCTTGAATGTTTTTACAATCTCATTATGCGTCATGTTTCGTTTCATATGCTCCCATGATGGTGGAAGGGAACGAAGTACAACTTGAATTTGTTGTTCATTGGTCAACACATAACCAGCAGTGTCTAAATCACATATAATAGAGATCATAGCTCTCAAATGTTGTTTCATTGTATGCTTTGACTTCTTTTGATATGAGTCAAACCTCACGGTCAAATCACGAAGCCTAACAAGAGAAGTAATATCAAACTTCTTTTTGAGAGCCTTCCACATGGCGTGAACTGTGGAGTAATTCTTAAATTTAAGAAGATTATTTTGCATGCTCGTTTGCATGGTATAGCGCGCAAGTCGATCCTTGTTCTGCCAAGACTGGTAATTCTCTTGTTCTTGGCGGGTCTGAGGTCGCTCAGGCTCTGGCAACACTGAGTCAAGGGTATTCAAAACTTGTTGCTCTTACAGGACAAATTGAATCTTACGACACCATATGTCATAGTTATCGTCGTTTAATTTGTCGCCCCTTAGTTAATTCAACCACTATGCTTTTAGTAGTCATTAGAATTTAATCTACATGCAGAGNCTTTAATGTAACATTTGAAGCAATCCAATGCTTCGGACTTGTGAGAAATCAAATAGACATGACCAAAGCGCGCAAAGTCATCTATAAAAGTGATAAAATAGGATGCACCATGTCTTGTCTTCACATTCATCGGGCCACATATATCCGAGTGTATTAATTGCAATTGAATAGATGCTCTTTTGTCCTTACCAAATGGTTTTCTAATTGTCTTACCTGCGAGACAATTTTCACATGTGGGCAAGTTCATTTTAGTGAGTGGGCCTAATAGTCCCTCTCTGGCTAATCTNTTACGACACCATATGTCATAGTTATCGTCGTTTAATTTGTCGCCCCTTAGTTAATTCAACCACTATGCTTTTAGTAGTCATTAGAATTTAATCTACATGCAGAGACAATGCGTATGAGATATTAGCACAACACATTCTAAAAGTTTACCACAAAAAATCTAAATTTAAGTATTAACAACTTTCACAAGTCGCANGATATAACATAAGAATAAATTTCATTACTAGAATGATTAATATCTAATGCAATAAAATCATCTGTGATATAACCAGATCCATAGAATGTAGTTTCCCTATAAATGCTAACATGCTGGCTTTCAAAACGAGAAATAAAACCTAGTCTCATTAAGCTAGTAACTGACTACAAATTTCATTGGATTCCTGGAGCATATAATACATCAAGAAGGTATAAAGTGCGCCCGTGTCGCAATTCCAATTTGTATGTGCCAATCCCAAACACATCTATACTGATCTTGTTCCTCATGTAAATTCANACTTAATTTAATTAATGCACAAAAATTCAGTTTCCTAATACTGAACAAAATAAAACTCTCACTAAATTTAGTATCTTTAGGCATACTGATCACAATTAATTTCATATCATGCATGTTATCAATAAAATAAACATGTTATTCTATATAACACTAGATATGAAATTCTAATTTAGATCATGCTAAACAACGAAATAAATACAACTAGTATATCCATCATACTAACATTACTCTATATAAATTAGTTNTTATGTGGTCTGTTACTCCTGAGTCTACAATCCACAAATTAGAAGAGTGAGCAACAAAAACTTGACTAATAACTAAATAGTCAATGCGAGAAACAGAACTAGAGAATGTCTTCTTCGACCTAGTGCATTCACGAGCGAAGTGACCCTTTTTGTTGCACTTATAGCAAACCATGTTGGTTTTATTTTTCTTACCAACTATTTTACCCGCTTGTGCTTGTTATAATTAGAATCACCAGTCCCAGTTTGAACATTAGACCTTTTTTCATCGCTTTTCCGCTTGGACCTGAAGGTCTTGCGCAAGCCAACTTTTGTCACATAGGAGCTACTCTCACCTTTGATAGCCTCTAAGCACTCAGCCTCAAGCTCAAGGTGACACAATACATTCTTGAATGTTTTTACAGNCATTTATTTCAATCTTTTAAACAATTAAAATTTGATCTCATAAACAATTGTAATAGAGCATGATCTATTCTTTTTTAAATAATAGAGTTATTTGATAAAAGAGAATTACAATAAAATTCCTCTTTTATTTTAATGCTACTGATCAACATGAAAAAAAAACACTGTATATCTCTACAAGTTTCAGTAATTCATGTGCATATAGGACAACAAAAAATAATGAGTCAAGGTCACAAATACAATGGGTCCCACAAACCCATGTGCATTTATATGAAATCTGTCACCCACAAGTTGCTTCTCACTGCTATATGTGCAGTGTATTATGGTATAAGAAACTTCACAAGAACAATTCTAATTCTTTACTTCTGGACAACGNATCAAACTTCTTTTTGAGAGCCTTCCACATGGCGTGAACTGTGGAGTAATTCTTAAATTTAAGAAGATTATTTTGCATGCTCGTTTGCATGGTATAGCGCGCAAGTCGATCCTTGTTCTGCCAAGACTGGTAATTCTCTTGTTCTTGGCGGGTCTGAGGTCGCTCAGGCTCTGGCAACACTGAGTCAAGGGTATTCAAAACTTGTTGCTCTTACAGGACAAATTGAATCTTACGACACCATATGTCATAGTTATCGTCGTTTAATTTGTCGCCCCTTAGTTAATTCAACCACTATGCTTTTAGTAGTCATTAGAATTTAATCTACATGCAGAGACAATGCGTATGAGATATTAGCACAACACATTCTATAATTTTACCACAAAAAATCTAAATTTAAGTATTAACAACTTTCACAAGTCGCGAGATCAAAAGTTCACTAAGTTCTCAATCATCACCCGCACCACAGGTGATTATTAATAATACTTAATTTAATTAATGCACAAAAATTCAGTTTCCTAATACTGAACAAAATAAAACTTTCACTAAATTTAGTATCTTTAGGCATACTGATCACAATTAATTTCATATCATGCATGTTCTCAATAAAATAAACATGTTATTCTATATAACACTAGATATGAAATTCTAATTTAGATCATGCTAAACAATGAAATAAATACAACTAGTATATCCATCATACTAACATTACTCTATATAAATTAGTCATAGGCTACATAAGCAATCACGCATTTATTTCAATCTTTTAAACAATTAAAATTTGATCTCATAAACAATTGTAATAGACCATGATCTATTCTTTTTTAAATAATAGAGTTATTTGATAAAAAAGAATTACAATAAAATTCATCTTTTATTTTAATGCTACTTATCAACATGAAAAAAAAACATTATATATCTCTACAAGTTTCAGTAGTTCATGTACATATATGACAACAAAAAATAATGAGTCAAGGTCACAAACACAATGGGTCCCACAAACCCATGTGCATTTATAAGAAATCTGTCACCCACAAGTTGCTTCTCACTGCTACATGTGCAGTGTATTATGGTATAAGAAACTTCACAAGAACAATTCTAATTCTTTACTTCTTGACAACCATAATACTTATGAAAAATAGAACCGCATCATACTTCGCCGCAAAATGTGAAGTCTTAATCAATTCATTGTGAATCGACGATGGCCAGATTCATTAAAATTAATGATCTTATTTTTTATTTTAAAACAAAATTTAAAATTTCAATTTTGTTCTCAAATTGTGAGACCCGCAATTTTGTTCAACCATGGATCATAATGTCCTAAAAATTTCAAGGCATTCGAAGACCGTTTATTCCAGATGCCATTAAAACTCATTCGAAGCTTTTTCACAAATAAAATTTCATACGAAAACACCCTAACCTGGCTCTGATACCAATGTTGAAAATCGTATACATATTGCAAAAATATAGGATCAAGAACATACATTTTTCACTTTAATCCTAAATTCCGTTTGAAGATGTTCACCATACTTTAGAATCTGAAAATTATCTTTTCTTCGATTGCTCGAGCAATATAGTGTTGTTACACAATAGANATACGAAAACACCCTAACCTGGCTCTGATACCAATGTTGAAAATCGTATACATATTGAAAAATATAGGATCAAGAACATACATTTTTCACTTTAATCCTAAATTCCGTTTGAAGATGTTCCCCGTACTTTAGAATCTGAAAATTATCTTTTCTTCGATTGCTAGAGCAATATAGTGTTGTTACACAATAGAAATCAACACCAAGTTTTCACAACACAAAAGCCTTTTAATGCTATGTAGGAAGAGAGAGAAATAAAATATGAGACCTTAACGTTTGAGTATTTATCAGAGAAATATTTCATTTATTGGATTACTTTGAATTTATATAGGCGACCAATAAGCGTTATTAAAAGACACATTATACAGGGATATATCTGTTAATATTTAACTGACATATATTTTGAGTGAAGTATACCGTTTGGTAAATGATACTTCTCGGTAAAAGGTACCTCCAAAAGACATACTCATTTGGGCATTCTTTAATCTATGTCNATATGAGACCTTAACGTTTGAGTATTTATCAGAGAAATATTTCATTTATTGGATTACCTTGAATTTATATAGGCAACCAATAAGCGTTATTAAAAGACACATTATACAGGGACATATCTGTTAATATTTAATTGACATATATTTTGAGTGAAGTATACCTTTTGGTAAAGGATACTTCTCGGTAAAAGGTACCTCCAAAAGACATACTCATTTGGGCATTCTTTAATCTAGGTTNCTGGCCACACGACCAGGAAGAAGACCAAGCTTACGCAATTTTAAGATGCAATCCAGGATGTTCCTCCAATCAGCACGGATGAAATCACCATACCTATTTGCAATGGTAAAACTATTTCAGTTGCCATCCTAGCTTTTGTGTCATCANTAACCCACCATGGGCGCCCCGGTTAGGGTCCATGACCCAACCAAATATCTAACACAAATAATACCATACAATCCATTAGCCCCTTAGGCGGGCACTTCCTGGAGTAACTGTTCAGTTGGAGCAGAATCGTCTTCATTGGACACTAGACTCTCCCCAGTTTCACCCTGATTAGGCAGTGACTGCATGGATTCTTGATCTGGGTACACTTCAGATTGCAGAGATGGCGTGACGTTATTCACATGTAACCACGCCACAGTTCCCACAAGCTACCTCCGCCCAGAGCAGTCCTCTGCACCAACACCTCCTTTGTCTTCATAACAAGCAAGGTGTTTTTTACAAGCTCCGGGACTCGTTTCTGAAGCTACTCGCTTCTCTTCCCTCTGACTTTCTCTTTCAAGTACTTTTCCATCCGGCTGAGAACACGCAGCCATAGTTTGCAGAAGGTCGTTAATTGCAAGAGCTCGTGAAGCAACTGTAAAAACGCTTTTGACAGGAGTTTCAATGCAAGGACAAGAGTCCCCTCCATGTTTCGGTAATCTGTTTGGGAGTGTCCCTGGGCAATGTCAAGCAAGTCATCAAGCACCGTGAATATGACTAAATCAAAACACTGCAACCATAGTCCGTGAGGAAGGTGGACACCATCTACTCCTGTCAAACACATTTGCAATGACGAGAGCATGGTTCCTAACTACTTCTCTCTGATCCAAACAAACTTTTCTCAGTCCCTGCACAAGCCTCAGCCACATTTCCCCTGTATCCTGACATGTTTTTACAGCCTCGGCCTCTCCCATAGCTTCCTTAGCTTCTTGAGCCCATCTTGCTAAACAAGCGACAGAACCTGCAATGAGATCTAGTGCATGCACAGACCGATCAACCTGTCCAACACGTGACTCAGCAAACTGTCTTGCAGCATCAACACAGAGGACATCATTGGCCGGCATTAAGTAGGCTCCTTCAGACATGATAAACAACAGTGCATCGAATCCTGCTTCAGAAGATTCTGGGTGTCGAGCTGTGATGGAGTAGAGATGTGATTGTAGGCCACCCATTTGGGACCGGATGTGTGTAGAGTTTGCTTTCACCAGACGACTGACTTCCTCTGTGATTGCTCACAGTATACATCAGCAACACGGGCATCAAGCTTCAGAACAAGTTGCAGTGACCTCAGCAGTTCATCAGCAAGGTTCTATTTATAGGGAAGCAACCGCTGGCAAATCCGTAGTAATCCAAAAACAGCCTTCTCATCCAGGGCACAGGGCATCACAGTTGACTGAAAAATGTTGGATGTCTGCTCGTACACATGCCAGAGTAGCCCAATTCTATCCCTGTTGTTCAGGGTAATTGCAATCAGCAACTCTAAACAGAAAACTGCAGTGTCTTCATCATCAGGAGAACTATTTCCCTTTTGAGGTCGCCCAACAGCACAAATGAGTGCCCGTGCAAGCTGTAATAAAGAATCATCTTGCAAAAACTCACTCGGTGAAAATACGGTCAATGTGGCACTTCTGAATTGTCTGAAAGGTGCGTTGATGAGCAGCTAGTTGCTGTTCAGTCGGTTGCAATCTTGGTTCCTCTGTATCGAGAGATAAGAGCGGACTGAACCGACCCATCAGTCCAGAAGATCTCCTTGGATTACCCATGGATGTCATGTGAGCTGAAGATAAAGAATTTGTTAAGGGCTTACCATGTCCAGGTTCAGAAAAGAGTTCTGAATCATCAGTTGCATCACTGGCCACACGACCAGGAAGAAGACCAAGCTTACGCAATTTTAAGATGCAATCCAGGTTGTTCCTCCAATCAGCACGGATGAAATCACCATACCTATTTGCAATGGTAAAACTATTTCAGTTGCCATCCTAGATTTTGTGTCATCACCGAAGTCTAAAACAGGTTCCTCAACAGAAGACGGGTTCAACAGGGTCGTGAACTTGCAAAGAGACACCACCAAGTCATCCAGAACATCTTCAAGATGGTGGCATGCAGAAACCTTTGCAACAGCTAAGTATCCATCAGTACATGTTTGGTATACATCTTCAAATTCTGCATGATCAAATACCACAGAAATAGCCGCAAGTGTTGGGCCTGACATTATAGCAAACATATCACGGTCCAGATGAGCTCTGGAATCTGACACAATGAATTGTGCAGTTTTATTAAATTTGTGCATTAGATCAATCCAACGGTTTGGTGTCATTTCAGGGAAACCAGCACCTTGTTCTGGGATTGTGCGTATCTCATTCTTGCAGATTGCATAGTACAATTCTGACAAGAATTCTCAAGGGAGATCATTTCCCCCCGTTGATGTGCCGATTATTCCGGATAAAATCTTCTTCTGTCATCTTTTTCTTAACTTGTACATTGTGCTGATCTGTGTTGAGCAATATTAGTTAGTAGGGCAGCAACAGAACCGCATCGTTGTTAGCTAAAATCAGCAGTGATTGCTCATAATATCTCTCTGAGTGAGAATGCCTCTAGTACCCTTTGTATCTTTTGTGATTCTCCAGGCAGTCTGAAAGTTTCCAGAACACAGCCGCAGTATCCAGATTCATGTCTTGGAAATCAAACGTCCCGGAAAATTCATGAAGGACCTGAACACAAAAGTTGTCATGATTGCCCACTAAATCCCCAACAAGGTTCTTATCTAACCCAGCAGTGTACCTGAAAAAGCAAGCCACACTCTGTGGGTCAAGTTTGTCAGGCAAGAGGTGCATTCCTTGAAGAAACTCAAGCCCTTTGTTGGGATCCCCGATTAAATTGATCAGCACCAATCATCAGCCTCCTTTTAGTATCTTTCCTCCGGCAGACAAACGGTACCCAATGATCAGGATCACTATAGTTGTCACACTTCACCATCCAAAATGGGGTATACTCCTCAAGACTTATGGAACCTTGTTCTGAACTAACTAATCCATTGCTGATCCTCTCAGCCATTCCTTGAATTACAGAAATTAGACCATCCAAAGCAAGAATGTGCATTGCAGACAAAGGGCAGTTCAGAAATTAGACCATCCNGAGCTTTCTCAGGAGCTCTCATATGCTCGGCAGGGAGATATGACCGTTCAGGATTATTATGGCTATTTGACCCAGCGCTGGCTTGAGTATGAGTCTCTACGTCCTCTTGCTGCTATTCCGAAGATAGAGCCCGAGGGAGCAGCATTCTTGCATACTCGAGAGCAGGAGGATAGGATTCACAAGTTCCTTATGGGGCTTCGTGATGAGTTTGAGGGACCTCGTTCTCAGATCTTGTCGATGTTGACACTTCCTTCTCTTTATGAGGTGTATGGGATGATTGAGCAGCATGAGCGTCGAGTCCGTATTGCATCACTTCCAGTTGCAGCTTTGACTCCTTCGATTGACCAGATGGCCCTTGTAGCTGCTGTAGGGTCCCGTTCAGGATCCTTAGTCAAGGATGGGCAACGCTCAGACCAGTGTNTCTTCTTCTGCCATCTTTTTCTTAACTTGTACATTGTGCTGATCTGTGTTGAGCAATATTAGTTAGTAGGGCAGCAACAGAACCGCATCGTTGTTAGCTAAAATCAGCAGTGATTGCTCATAATATCTCTCTGAGTGAGAATGCCTCTAGTACCCTTTGTATCTTTTGTGATTCTCCAGGCAGTCTGAAAGTTTCCAGAACACAGCCGCAGTATCCAGATTCATGTCTTGGAAATCAAACGTCCCGGAAAATTCATGAAGGACCTGAACACAAAAGTTGTCATGATTGCCCACTAAATCCCCAACAAGGTTCTTATCTAACCCAGCAGTGTACCTGAAAAAGCAAGCCACACTCTGTGGGTCAAGTTTGTCAGGCAAGAGGTGCATTCCTTGAAGAAACTCAAGCCCTTTGTTGGGATCCCCGATTAAATTGATCAGCACCAATCATCAGCCTCCTTTTAGTATCTTTCCTCCGGCAGACAAACGGTACCCAATGATCAGGATCACTATAGTTGTCACACTTCACCATCCAAAATGGGGTATACTCCTCAAGACTTATGGAACCTTGTTCTGAACTAACTAATCCATTGCTGATCCTCTCAGCCATTCCTTGAATTACAGAAATTAGACCATCCAAAGCAAGAATGTGCATTGCAGACAAAGGGCAGTTCAGAAATTAGACCATCCAAAGCAAGAATGTGCATTGCAGACAAAGGGCAATTCACAGGAAATGCACTTTTTGACAATATATTGGCAAGATCTTCAAACACATTGCCGCAAGTAATGTCGCAATCTAGGTTAGCATACATCTCCACCACAAATGCCTTCTGCCTGCAAAAGTCAACAAGAGCCTCCATGGCAACCTCCTGCTGCTGGTATGAAGCCCCATAACAGCCTTGTGCAAGCCTCAAAATAACACAGGAAAAGAAAGATTCAAACTGTAGTTTGAGTTGAGAACGCAAATGATGATATAGACTGAGAACAATGCTGCAAACCATTGAAAAAATTAGTGGGCTCGTTGACAAGCCAAATTGCATCAAATTACAGAATAGTTCATTCTGAACCAAACTCAACAGCCTAGGGTGACGCCAAATAGAAGGACCACCCAATTCAACTGCTGAATTGATCAAACCCAAGGCAAAAATCTTCATCAAAAGCTATAGTATTTGATCTGGGACCCAATCCCATGTGCTCAACAACATTCAACAATGAACACAAGAAGTGAAATATCTCCACCATGCAAGGGACCCCATAAGGCTCTGTCATCAGTTGCATATCATATGGGGCAGCATCCATCCCATTACCAAGAGCAATTATATTTTCATCCATTGGAAGCATTAGAACTGAAACTTCCAGAAGATGGTTGACCATCATATCTGGATGTAACATTACCATTCTCTAAGTGTTTACTCCCAAAATAGTAAGTTGTATCCATCCCAGCAATCTGCATGACAGAAAATAGTGTCACCTACCTTCCTAATGAAGAATACTAAATAACTAGGGCTGCAGGCTCTTCATTTCTAGCAGAAACTGCATACTAGGAAATCATACAAAATAATTTAAGGAAGGGAAATAAGCAAATTAAGATGCAGACTTACATCTCGTTTCATAGAACTGCCCCTCGTAACCAATGAACACTCTGTGTTGTCCACATCTCGAAGGTGTGAAAAAATACACCTAACAAGTTCATGCATTGTGTGACTAGCTATCCGCTGCAACAGCTCACCTTTTTTTCCTGCTTGATGTACTACATGGAATCATGTGTTTACAATTGTGCAAACATGTTGGTTACTCAACATAACACATGCTTTACTTTTCAAGCAAGCCTGAAGAACCTGGAGTATCTTCGTCAGGACCACTTCTTCTGATGCAGGATCAGTCACCTTGAATCTGCAGCTAGTCACAGCGTCCACTACCAAGTGCAAAACATCTTAGACGTTTACTGTGTTCAGATCAAGCACATCAAGAGTCAAAATCTTGTAAACAGATGACAAAGCAACACCTGTGATTGGTGCCCCAGTTTCATCAGATAGAATCAAATCCAAAAATGGCTGAAGATATATGGTTGGATTCATGGAATACCACTGATGCTACCATGAATATAGTTGCCTTCGTAATGCCTTAAAAGACTGGATTAGAGAGTGTTCCAGCTTATCATCACCCGTCATATAGCGACCATCCCATCTCACATTCCTCCTCATGACAGCCAATACAGCACCTATTTCTGAATTAATCATACATCCTAAAGCAAATTTATCAGAATTTGACGTTTCACAGACTTATGGTTTTTCTTCAATGGCCTTGATTCCAATTGCAGCTCTAGATGCCCCAGGCTAAAGGTTCTCTCTTCTCACTAACATCAGACACAAGTGACCTGGGATTAGCAACTATAAACAGAGAAAATCTCAAGCCAGACTAAGTCATGCCCTTCACAATCTGCATGGAAACCCAATTGATACACTTAACAGGAAATCCATATAATTAAGAAGCTGACAGAATCTTAAAAGTAACATAAAAGGGGCAACTCCAACCACAAACAAGTGAAATGCATCTTGGGAACATACTATTTCAAGCTTCCCCAANCCAAGATTTTATATCCGATCTCTGCTTATGTTTCTTATGGTAATCTGTCTCCCACATTTCGAGCTTATACTATGGCCTTATCAGATACGCTGATTCCTCGCTCTATTTCGGAAGCTATAAGGAAGCCCCAGTGGGTTCTTGCCATGCAGACAGAGATGGACGCTCTTCAGCGTAATCATACATGGGATCTTGTCTCCTTACCTTCAGGGGTGAAGCCTGTTGGCTGTCGCTGGGTTTACACCCTGAAGTTTCTTGCGGATGGTACTATTGATCGTTACAAGGCTAGACTTGTGGCGAAGGGCTTTACTCAGGTACCAGGTCGTGATTTTGGTGCTACATTTGCCCCCGTGGCAAAATTGACTACTGTTCGGTTAATTATTTCTCTGGCTGCGGAGTACTCTTGGCCTCTTCATCAATTAGATGTGAAGAATG
>CAUOFW020007157.1:114104-143502 GCA_963454935.2 Ilex paraguariensis | reverse complement strand
GGGCAGCATCCATCCCATTACCAAGAGCAATTATATTTTCATCCATTGGAAGCATTAGAACTGAAACTTCCAGAAGATGGTTGACCATCATATCTGGATGTAACATTACCATTCTCTAAGTGTTTACTCCCAAAATAGTAAGTTGTATCCATCCCAGCAATCTGCATGACAGAAAATAGTGTCACCTACCTTCCTAATGAAGAATACTAAATAACTAGGGCTGCAGGCTCTTCATTTCTAGCAGAAACTGCATACTAGGAAATCATACAAAATAATTTAAGGAAGGGAAATAAGCAAATTAAGATGCAGACTTACATCTCGTTTCATAGAACTGCCCCTCGTAACCAATGAACACTCTGTGTTGTCCACATCTCGAAGTTGTGAAAAAATACACCTAACAAGTTCATGCATTGTGTGACTAGCTATCCGCTGCAACAGCTCACCTTTTTTTCCTGCTTGATGTACTACATGGAATCATGTGTTTACAATTGTGCAAACATGTTGGTTACTCAACATAACACATGCTTTACTTTTCAAGCAAGCCTGAAGAACCTGGAGTATCTTCGTCAGGACCACTTCTTCTGATGCAGGATCAGTCACCTTGAATCTGCAGCTAGTCACAGCGTCCACTACCAAGTGCAAAACATCTTAGACGTTTACTGTGTTCAGATCAAGCACATCAAGAGTCAAAATCTTGTAAACAGATGACAAAGCAACACCTGTGATTGGTGCCCCAGTTTCATCAGATAGAATCAAATCCAAAAATGGCTGAAGATATATGGTTGGATTCATGGAATACCACTGATGCTACCATGAATATAGTTGCCTTCGTAATGCCTTAAAATCACCCGTCATATAGCGACCATCCCATCTCACATTCCTCCTCATGACAGCCAATACAGCACCTATTTCTGAATTAATCATACATCCTAAAGCAAATTTATCAGAATTTGACGTTTCACAGACTTATGGTTTTTCTTCAATGGCCTTGATTCCAATTGCAGCTCTAGATGCCCCAGGCTAAAGGTTCTCTCTTCTCACTAACATCAGACACAAGTGACCTGGGATTAGCAACTATAAACAGAGAAAATCTCAAGCCAGACTAAGTCATGCCCTTCACAATCTGCATGGAAACCCAATTGATACACTTAACAGGAAATCCATATAATTAAGAAGCTGACAGAATCTTAAAAGTAACATAAAAGGGGCAACTCCAACCACAAACAAGTGAAATGCATCTTGGGAACATACTATTTCAAGCTTCCCCAATAAGAATTCAAATGCTGTATTGTACTACCTTTGCATAAGATACCACCATGCTTCAATAAGCTTTCCAACACTAATTCTGGGAATAACAAAGGAGCAGCAGCAGTAGTGTACAGTGGCAAAACCAGGTGTGGGACTATACCCACCCCAAAAATATCCATTCCCATCCCATTAAAGTCTCAACTATAAAACTACTAAGTTCACCCCTTCTATATACACTCTATTATAGACTAATCCCACCCCATTCTTCATCCACCTCATTAATAACTAAACTTATTCCAAGTAAAACACATCACACTCATAAACTATTCCTACCTCAATATCTTCTCATTTTTAGGGTTTCTATGTATGCGATGTTTCACACACTTGAACGTCATATATTCAACTTGGTAATCTAGCATGGATTTCTCAACTTGCAACCCACTAGCTGCAATTCTACAAGCTGGATACCAAGGCTGCTCAAGTTAAGATCATGGAATGATGACAGAACAAAACTAAATGACGTCTTAATTTCGCTTGCTCCGCATGGTTCAAAGTGGCGGCCAATACCGATATGCTAGAACTCTTTGAGTCCGTGGTAGATACCGCGACCTTGAACCATGGCTCCGAGTGCCAAATGAGACTTATTTCCCTTTTCTATAATAAGAATTATTTGCAAGTGGTGAAATTTTATGGTTTGATTCCATTCAATACTACGTTTTTGTGCTAGAAATTTTCCAATATGGGTTTGACAGCTTCTTGATTTCTTTCCTACATAATTGATATCATGGAACAGTTCTTTTATATATAAACAAAATAGTTAGTTTGATCAAAAAAGAACTTCGAATCAATCATTTGTAATTGTTGGGGCTTGATCTCTCTCTCTCTCTCACACACACACACACGAGACAATGGTGAGATTTGGATTGAATTTAGTCATTAATGGGGTGGGGAAAGAATGGCGTGGGGTTAGTCTATAGTGGGGTGTGTATAGAAGGGGTGGGCTTAGTAGTTTTATAGTTGGGACTTCAATGGGGGTGGGAATGGATATTTTTGGGGGTGGGAATAGTCCCACCCCAAAACCAGCATCACTGCTATAGTGTCCATCACAGGCACATCACAGCCCCAAACTACTTCCATCAACAACTCATTACCACTGCCTCCCTTTTCCACCCACCAACTCTATTAATGCCACGACAAAAACCAGGTATCTCAATTGCACTGCACCACCAAGAGTTACCTGGATCGCTAAAATGTGAACGACCCACGATCTAGGTCGGACGACCCCAATCGGGTGTGCGTTCGTTTACCAGTTAGGTACAAATCCCGACCCCAATTGGAAACCCTAGCTTCAAATCAACCCATCCCCAATCTCAATTTTAATCCCAAATTGTGGCAAAAATACGAAAAAAAGAAGAAGAAAAGAAACCAGAAACAAACACAAGAAGATGCCAACAGATGAAGTTGATGGTAGGAATACATACTTGGATCCTACTCTGTGAGAAGATTTCACAATGGCACCTTCATCGCAAGCAACAACTTGCGATCGTCGTCGCAATCTTGTTGCAAGACTCGTCTCCATCGATTTCTCAACTTCAACATGCTCGATTTACAATCGGAACTCTTTGTCTCTTGATCTCCCTTGATTTTTAGACCACCTTCCTGTCAATGAAACTAAATACTAGAACCCAACGGTTTTGAATGGTGATTTGATTGCTTGTGTTCCAAATTAGTCCGGCAATTCTCGACACCGTGAAATCAACGTTATTCTGACACGAATTTAACGAATTTGAACGTAATTTTAACGAGTTCGGATAATTAATGGTTAACTTAACAGATTTATTAAATAAATAAATTGATTTCATGTTTAATTTATAAACTCATTTTAACGCGTTAACAGAAGTATCATAATTTTTTAAAAAATAAATTAAATTTCTTAACCTCTGCCTTATCTCACACCCCATCTCTCAAACTCGTTTAAATTTAACAGTCATTTAATACTTAATTTTTATTTTTAATTTTTTATTCAACCATAATTTATTATTACAGTAAACTGGTCAACATGTGTAATGTGTAACGAATTGATGATTTTTTGTATGAATTCAAAATACCCTAATATATTCTCTTATTTAGCGAGTGATACATGAATTGTATTGGATAACCTATCTAATAAACTCTTCGAGTATGGGTGTGATAGTTGAACTTGTTTATATAAACGAATAAAGTATGGATGAAAATTTTTTTAACACAAATTCGCTCCCCCTAACACAGAACTGTTTCGCTCAACGCTGTTGTCGCCTAGTTCCAAAAACTATAGAGAGAGGAGAAAGGACAAAGCGGAGAGAGAGAGACAGATTGATTTAGACGGAGTGAGGCGGGTTGGAGTTAAAAAATAGGGTAAATTACATTTAAATTTCTAGAGTTTTATCACTTATATGATACTCTCGCCTTTGATATATTACATTTAAACTCCTTAAAATTTATTCATATGTAACACATAATCTTGGTTGCCAATCTCCGTTAAGGTAATCATTAAAAATTTGCTAGTATTTGTTAAAGAATTAATTTTTTTTCAAATTTTAAAGAAATAACTCATAATTATAATATATTTTTGGTTATTTGTGACTTTGTTAGAATAAATTGGTTTTTTGTTTTAACAATGCCCTAATCAATATATTCTAACAATGTTGTAAAGTAACCATAAGCATATTAAAATTATGAGTTATTTCCTTAAAATCTGAAGGATTTGTTTTTTCTGATTTTTATCATAGTCTGACTAATTTTTAACAACTACATTAACGGAGACGGGTATAGATGTTATATGTTATACACACAGGTGTAATATGTCAAATATGAAGGAACTAGGTGATTAAGTGATAAATATTAGAAGGTTTGAGTGTAATTTACTCAAAAAAATACTGCGCACAACCAATTTAAATTAATGATTAATCTCAACTTATACCTTGAAAGATCATTTAAATTTTAATTTGTACCTTTAAAGTTTAAAAATTACACCCCAAGAAATCATTTAAATCTCAATTTGTACCCGCAAAATTTAAAAATACTAATTTACACCCTAAAAGATATAAATTCGTATCAATATGCACCTAAAGCTAACTCCGTCCAGTTTGTCATTAAAAAAGTTTAGACTACAAATTGTACTCCTCAAAGTTTAAATATTTTATATTTATGATTCAAAAAGAATTAAATATATTAATACTAGTTAAATAGCTCTTAATTGTATCATATCATAACAGGTTGTATCGTGTTCAAGTCAATAAAAAATATTTTTTAAAATTTTAAAAAAATTATACAATACCTATTTTTGTCTACAATACTTGTTAATTAGCTATTTTTTGTCTACATTTAAACATAAATCTTTTGATTGTCTAATTAAATTAAAGTTGGATACAAATAACACAATTGTAGATAGAAAATAATTATTTAATAAGTATTATAGACAAAAAATAGATATTTTTAATTTTTAAAAAATATTAAATAGTATTATATGAATTGTCATAAATGTGAAATATATGACACAACTCAATTGACTCGGCATAAAAATATTTTTTGTGTTAAAAATATATTTTTATTGACTCGAACACGACACTAAAATATTATTACACGATACAATTGAGAGCTATTTAACGAGCATTAATGGATAAAATTCTTTTTGAAACATAAATGTGAAATATTTAAACTTTAAGAAGTGCAATTTATAATTTTTCTGAACTTTTTTAATAGCAAAATAGATGACAGTTAGTTCTAGACGCACACTAATACGTATTTATATATTTCAGAGTGTAAATTAATAATATTAAATTTTGAGAGTATAAATTAAAATTCGAGTAACTTTTCAAGGTAGAAGTTAAGATTAGCCCTTGAATTAATTAATGTCCCTTGATTTCGTAAACGAGTCGGATTCACTTTGTTTACGAAAATGAGTGGCTTAAGATATATTCAAATCCTCAAAATTCGATTGTGTTCGTGTCATATAAAGTTATCATGTCATATTTTGATGTTGTTAGATATATTTTGCTTTACTACAAGCTCATAAGAGTAATGTTAAAAAGACTTTATTTTGTGACTTGAAAGAGTGACTTGATGATGTGATTATTAATGTGTACATGTCATGTCATCAATTCTTTTCCTCCACCTATTTCTGTAAAAAACAAAATTTCAAAAAATTAGATTTAACAAAGCAAGTGTTTTCTTCTCTCCCCCGATAGCAAACCCAAACTCTAACTTCTCCTTTCTCCTTTGTCTTGCACACTAAACCTCACTACCGAACAGGCAAGTCCTTCATCTCCATGACATCACCGGAGTTCTCCTTCCCTCTTCGTCTCCTCGCCTGACCTAGCATTCCTTCTTCCCCTTTTCATATTCATCGGACTATAGGCCTTCACAGATCTTGGAATTGACACCAGCCATGGACACCGTCAACTTTGTTGGAACAAAATTGTAATACCACTTGTTAGAACATAACCCTAATACCACTTGTTATAACATAACTCTGATGCCATTTGTATGTTTTGCACAACGGATAATTAATACAAATTATACTTGTTGAAAGATAGAAATTCAAAGATATGAAAGCAATAAAAATATGACACAAATATATAACGTGGTTCAATACAGCATACCCTTCCAGTATACCATACCTACATTCACGGACCAAAAATCTACATCGATGTATTATTCACTAAAAAATTAGTCATCTAGTAAATGATTACATAATACTAAATTCTATTTATAGGGATAAAATACTATAATTCAAACATATTCAGTTACAACTTGATCTTTATATTTCCTATCACATGTCTAATATACTTATTCATGGTATATTAGAACTCTTCCAATTTGTTTCCTATTTGATTAGGTCACTAACAAACCTATCAATGGTTTATTAGGACTCTTACATTGATTACCTAACAAACTCTTATTCATGACAATTAGAGAGTTTGAATCAAATTTTAACAGTCTTCCTTAAATCAAACTCTTCAATTTAGTCATGCTCAAGATCGGGCTTAGCACCCTTGATTTTGATCCACCAATTTTCAAGCATCATGTGCAAATATGCTCTTTTGAGTCGCCACAATCCTCTCTATCTTTCAAGAATCTGCGTTTTTTGCCTACATCATCTATGCATCTCTGCTCGTGTCTTACCTGTTCTTAGAAGGTCTCAATGGTCAATGTTTCACCATTCAAAGATAAAGCCTAGTGACTCATAACCCACAAAACACCATATCATCACTATTGAGTTTATATCAACTCAATAGCTCTCAAACTATTAGAATACCACTATTTCAACTCTAAGAGCCCAAAATCCTAAAGAAAAATCTTCAATATAGTACATGTGGTAATTCTTGAATTTCAAAAAATCAGGAAGCAATTTAGTCTTCTGTTTGATTTCATACTAACTTTAGTTTTTTTCTTATGAATGTAAACAAAAATATAAATTATAGGCAAGAGAGTCTATTTGTTCAAACTTGATTATTGAATTGCTAATAACTTGTTTTGATTGTTACACTAGGATCGTCAATCTAACTCTGATTGTTCTAACAAGATCATCAATTTGGCTCTGATTGATTTACTAGGATCATCAATCTAATTCTGATTGTTCTACCAATATCATTAATCTAGCTTTGACTGATCTACTAGAATCATCAATCTAGCTTTGATACCACTTGTTGTAACATAACTCTAATATCATTTGTTAGAATATAGTTCTGATACCACTTGTTAGAACAAAACTCTGATACCACTTTATAGGTTTCGCACAACAAATAACTAATACAAATAATACTTTTTTGAAGATAGGAATTCAAAAATATAAAAGCAATAAAACATGACATAAAGATATAATGTTGTTCAATATAGCATACACTTTTAGTACACCATACCTACATTTTCGGACCAAAAACCTACATCGATATATTATTCACTGAAAAATTAGTCATCTAATAACTGATTACATAATATTCAACCCTACTTATAGGGATAAAATACTATAACTCAAACCTATTCAGATACAACTTAATCTTTATATTTTCTATCACATGTCTAATATACCTATTCATGGTATATTAGAATTCTTCCAATTTGTTTTCTATTTGATTAGGTCACTAACAAACCTATCAATGACTTATTAGGACTCTCACATTGATTATCAAACAAACTCTCTTTCACGACAATAAGAGAGATGTGGGTCAAATTCTAACAAAAACCCAACTGATCAGTCGTCCGAAGCCTTTGGGTTTGTCGAANGGGTTAAATTCTAACAAAAACCCAACTGATCAGTCGTCCGAAGCCTTTGGGTTTGTCGAAATTGACGCCCGCCACAACACTGTTGGAGCATTTGAGTTTCTCGAAATCCTATGTGTCTCTCCATGTCTTTTTTTTTTTTTTTATTTCTTGTTTTAATGTAACTAGCATATCCATTTTTTTCATTGTTATTTTAATTTAACTAGCATACTCATTCCACCTTGTATTATTCCTCCCATCTCCTTGTACACCCATTCTAATTTGTGAGATTTCATGCTGGCAATAGTAATGTTCGGTTGTGTATTGTAATACCAGCATGTTGGCATATGTTATGGAAGAGCTGATTTTAAAATTGGGATACTAGAAATTCAATTTTTCTTAGGTAAGAGCTAATTTTAAAATTGTTTGACAAATTATTCTTGTAGTATTTCCATTCATGTTCAATAATTGGTATCCCAATTAGTTTGGTTTTATTAAAAGTTTGTTGCNAGTATTTCCATTCATGTTCAATAATTGGTATCCCAATTAGTTTGGTTTTATTAAAAGTTTGTTGCATCCTTTTACTTCATTAAGCAAGGCTATTATATTCTATCCATTAATTTTTGTTGGTGATTTTGAAGCANGCATCCTTTTACTTCATTAAGCAAGGCTATTATATTCTATCCATTAATTTTTGTTGGTGATTTTGAAGCATAAATAAATTATTTTTCTTGTGATGTTCAGGCAACAAGGCATTTTTTAGGGGTTTAATTTTACTAAAATGGAAGGAGAATCTTCAAGTAGTTTGCAAATGATTGAAAAAAATGTTGGGACTGAAATGCACAATGTGGTCAATGTAGATGACAAAATGAAAGAGCCTAAGGTTGGCATAATGTTTGAAAATTATGAAGAGTTGTTTGACTACTATATGGATTATGACAAGCGATTTGGATTCTTAGTTAAGATAAGATCATCAACAAAAGGAGACGAGGGTGGACTGAAATATGTGACAATTGCTTGTTCTCAATCCAAAAATCCAAAGTGAAATTCCAAAAATACTTTCAAACTGTGTCCAAGCATCAAAACAAATTATAAGACTAAGATCTAGCAATTTTATGTGCCAACGAAAAGTGATGACATAACACTAACATGCTTGATCATAATGATGAGACCACATGCCAAAAGGAAGCTTGAATTGAACGATAGAGCAAGTATTAAAGTAAATAAAGATTTCTATCCACTTGTGATTGAAGCAAGGGGCATGAAAATATCTCTTTTTTAGAGAAGGATTGTAGAAAACTACATTGAGAAATTAAGATGGTTATGGCTCAAGAAAAGAGATGCTTCTGCAATATAAAATTACTTCTTAAAGATGCAAGCTGAAAATGCAAACTTCTTTTATGCAGTGGATTTGGATGATTAGGGTTGGTTAAACAATGTGTTTTGGGCTGAAGGAGGAGTAGTGCTGCATATGAGGACTTTGGTGATGTTATTACGTTTGATATAACATATTTGACAAATAAATATGATATGCCATTTGCTCCATTTGTAGGTATCAATGATCACGGGCATTCGACTTGGCTTGGATGTGGTTTGTCATTTAAATTGTGTAGTAAGTTGATTTAATTTTATTATGACAGAACAATTTGGTTCTATTATGGGGAGTCATTCAAGGGGGTCATCAAAATCAATCATATGGGATGGAAACCCATTTCACGGTTAGCAATCTAAGATTAATTTTAGAATTTTTATCTTTTTTGTTGATTATAATATAATGTTAATTTATATAATTTCTTATTTCTTTGGTTTAGCATAACCAATATCATCCTTGGAATGGTGAATATGGTATGCAAGATATCTCTTGTTCTATCTCAAAAGAAGTAGTCTACATTCCAGAATTACCAATTATGTCTTCAACATCAACGTCTAAGCTATGTTGTTTGTTTTCTTGGAGATCCGTTTGAGTCTTATAAGTGGATGGATTGACAGAATTTGGGCAAGGCAATTGCCCATAAAGTACTAAAATCTACTTATAGAGAAAAAAAGCATTGCACTACACTTGTGTGTTTTTTAGGAAACTCATTTCTTGCAAGTCATGCAATTGAATGATAAGCAAGTATATTGTAATTTGATCATGAACAAAACTTGTATTAAAATGAGTTTGACTTGGAAAAGAAATTAACAAAACAAAGTACAAATTTGTATACTTTGGTGGGGCAAAACAAGCATCCAACCACTAGGTTATCCCATTGTCCTGTCACAAAAAACGAAAATTCACTTCCATAATGGGAACACAATGCACTGCAGGACTGAATCCTTAGATTTTCAGTCTAATCATCACCATGAGACTCTGTAGGTTGCATTTACTTTCTATAGGTAATAACACTTTTTTCATTGTCATGACATTGATTTTTAAAATGAATATTGTTTGGTTTTTTTATAAATGAATTACAACAACATTTTTTCCCAAGCAAGAACACTCCATCAATTATCAATTTCTACACAAACAATCAAACAGTTTGTAAGAAGTCACCACCTACTTTTGATCTCTTGTTCTACACTAATTTCTTGATCAAACTCACAATAATCATCACCTCTTTCCTCCTAAAATACCCAATTTCAAGCACTCTAAATTTCGTTGTTTATCTCAAAAATAATCCACCAAAGGACTTTTCAATGTCAGAGAACCCATTGATATCAGATTTCAATTGTTGTAGTGGCATCATGGAGTACACAATTCAACTATGGTCCCCATTTCAATTGCTATGGTGGCATCGTTCTCCTCAAAACATAGTGATTTTTACACAAAAATTTTTTCAAACAACTTGTAAATGAAGCCCAATCTCATATCTCCGCAAAGTCCCATGCCTTGAGAATCTAGTGAAGTGGTGTTTTGGTTGTTATGATATGCATTGTCTTGCTGCAGTCAGTATCAATTTCGATTGCTGTGAAGTCTTCAACGACCGTGACTCAGGCTAGGAGATGAAGAGGGAAAGATGATTTTGACAAATCACCTAGGTAGGGAGGGAGAACTTCGGCAGCGGCATTACAGAGAGGAAGGGCTTCGCCAGCGTCAATGGGTGTTCGTTTGGTGGTGAAATTTAGTCATGAAGGAAAGTTGAATATCCAACCCCCCCCCCCAAAAAAAAAAAAAAATTCATTATGTTAATCTATACTACTTTAAAATGTAAGTATAGATGAAAAACATTTTTTTACCTAAATTATCATCAATCAAATAAATAATGGCAGCATTATCTTTTTCTGAGTTAATGAATTCATTAATTACTAATATTTTTAATTATGACATTTATAAACCCACTCTTTTTATGGGCTATTGGACTACACCTACTGCTTCACATCTCCTATCCAAACACAACGATGGAGTCTAGGTTGAAATTCATCTTCTTCACTATCAAAACAGGTTTGAGAATAAGAGGAATTTTGATGATTTTCAACAATTACTTTACAATTATTATTTTTAACTTACAATCCCCTGTCTTGATGGCTTTATTATTCACTATGGCCAGATCTTTTAGAAAGATCCGATAGCTCGGGGAAGAAATTATCGATATCGATGGACTCGTATTTACAATTTTTTGTGTTGATAAATTTTAGTTTATTCCTCACATTCATATGACAATTACCGATATTTTTGTGTGAATATTTAAGAATCTATTTGTTGTGTAATTTATTTAATAAAGCAATGAAAATGATGAAAAAAAACAACTGTTGCTCAATTAATTTCTTAAAACAAAGACCCAAGAATTTAGACCCAAAAATGATTTGCCTTAAATCAAAGTTTATAAAATATAAGTAAAGAAACGATATCACTAAACTATAGATCAAGCCAAAACTTTGTCTTTAAAGGTTGATTCACGCCCCTCGGAGTCGATGACTCAGTGTCATAGGTCCTTAGCACGGCTATCTCTCAGGATTTCTATATCTTCACCTCCACCAACACACACTTGTTGTGAAGAGTGTTTAATAACCCTTTTTGATAGTTCCTTGTGAAAGCACAACAAAAGTTTTCTAAAGAGAATGTAAGCTTTGAAGTAAAGAAAGAGAGATAAGAAGCAAAATTGCAAGAGAACAAGGGAGCCAAAAACCGAAGTGTACTGCCAGGATAAACCAAGACCAAAAGTAAAACTTCCTTTGTAATCCATTCCAACGGTAACAAAACAAAGGAAGTAAGCCGTGGGATTGCAAAGACAAAAGACTAAGTCAATGGGCTTAGAAATAATATAAGAGAGTAGGCCCAACCAATTAAATATTTTGAAACACAATAAAATAAGTTCAACACTATTTACCCTAATTTGTTGATTTCGTATTGTGTTGAGAGAGAGTGGTGATTCAATTTTTTTTGAAAGATTCTTCAGGTGTGCTTTTTTTGCCCACCAGTAGAGGAAAAACTTTGTTTGCCGAAGCTATGGTGGATCTATATTTCTATTACTTAGAGAGGAAGCCAAATATTCCATAACACTCCTCTCAAGACTTTACGTAATCTGAAATTTCTGCTCTGCTCTCGTATGTAATTTATTAAAATGACCCAAAAATGAAATTTAATGTTAACATATCATTTTGTTGGATGCTATTGTTGGGTCGCTTGTTTATCATGTGGTTGTTTTGGTTTGTTAGTAAGACATTTGTCGATAGTAACATTGATGTTGGCTTTCTCATTGGAGATCTTGAAATTTGGTGCACTATGTTATATCAAAGGTACGTTAGTTTTTGTAATTTGGATTATTTTTACCAAACCAATTATATAATAGCATATTTTGATCAATAAAACCTTCGGAAAACTAGAAGTGGGAGCAAGAGAACTCTTTTGGATAGTATGTAGTCATGTACATTATTACTATAACTAAGAGTAAAATTGTGATGATATAGATGTTATCTAAAGCTTTGTATCAAAAAAGTCCCCGACTAAGGCTAAAGACCATAAATAAAGTTAATAACCACATAAGTTAGCAAGGATCTTCTTTCTTTAATTTTATGATAAACACATTTAAATTTTGGTATATATGAAATCATATACAAGTTGGTTTACACATTTCAACAAAAAAAGTTATAGGCTCATTGTAGCACGTTGGCAATCTGAAAATACCAAAACAATTATAGGTTTATATTTGTTTTTTTTTTTTTTCTGACTTGCATTTCTTGAAAATCTCCTTTGAAACTGGTGTTTCTTACGTTAAGCTGGTATGAATAAAAGCTTGGTAGAGCTGAATTCATGGGAAAAATATACTCCAATTTGTCATGATTGATTGCTCGAAACTTGGATAATGTTAGACACATAATCGTTGTTCTAATTGTTGATTGTGATGCAATTTTCTTCAAGTCATTTTATAATCCCTTAAGCATAGAACAAGCATTTCTTGCATCAAATTTGTCATAATTTAGAACTTAGATGAGTTAGATAAGAGTAACCAACCAATTCCATTGATATTTTGATATGTGTAATTGGTTGCTGATGTAGCTATATGTTGATAAGGTTAATCATTTCTCTCTTAGATTATGTCCTCTGGTAAAATAATTGCTAACTAATAAGTTTTAGTAGTTTTTTACTCTTATATTGTTTCTACAATCTTAGGCTAACGCCAATTGATTTTCTAGTCACCCATTTGGGTGCATTATTCTATGAGTTGGATAGCATGGCTTTCATGCGAAAGTTCAAATAGAAACATTAGGTTGAAACCAATCAAGCTATGATGTTGGGACATTGAGAAATGTCAAGGTATCTATCATTTGCAAAGGTTGTTAATGTCCTAGGTTTTAATTCCTTTTGGATGTCAAATATAATATAGATTACTTGAATGCAAGCAAAAATACTACAATGGATATACTGGAGGGGAAAACAAATGAAAATTCAGGCAAACTGAAAAGAGTCTTCAATGATATGTCTCATTTCATAACTTTGGTAATATCATTTATCTAATTACAATTTTTTATCAACCTCCCAATGTTGATATCCAAGTATGATTATTGCTGGGGATATGCATTGATCACCATCTGCAATGATGTTTCTTATCTCTCTTCTAGGTCTTGGTATGTTTATAGCAAAAATATATTTGCATATACTCAGTATTGCCCTTCGGATGCGAGATATGCAAACTTACCCCAAAAGTGAGGAAGTGTTAGGCGAAACTTCCCTTATGAGGTTATTACTATCATTTCATTAAGTTTTATGGTGCTTATGTTATATTTGTTAGGTCATAGAAGCTTTTCAGCCTTATAATGTAAATGTTGCACAAGTATGATTTTTCGGTCTCAAAAGCATTTTAAGTTTTGATACGATAACCAAATAATACAACTTTGGATTTTATGATGCCTTAAAGAATAAAAGATTCTTCATAACAATCCCTTTAAAATGGTGTCTATTACTACTTATGTTATTAAGCAATGATCATAGAAGGCGTTGAGTGCAACTTTCTACACACAGTAAAGCAAAAACCGTTTGGAATGTATGAAAAAGGTGACTATTCTATATCTATGTCTATACTAATATAAAATGTCAGCTATTTTTCTAATTTTTAATTTTCTTTTTTACCCCTCAAAAACAGAATTAGGTGATTTCAATCCCCAAATATGTGTTACTAACTAAAACAACTAACTTATTTCATTGCATGTTACTTGACCCTTTATCTCTCTTTCATTCTCTCTTCATACGTGTTAGTTTATTACTTGAAGTTTCTCTCTCAAAAAATAGTTTTTGGAAACAAGAAACCACTGACAGAGTCTTTTTATTCTAAAGCTGAGGCAAATTTGGAGAGGGGAGGGAGAGATATACTGAGATGGTTAAGATTAGAGAGTTGAGGGTGATGGCACTACCATTACCAATCGAAATTTAGGTATTGGGTCTAACCATTGTCAGTGGCGATACAAATCAATTTGACGGTAAACATTTCTTCATAAATTCCATCTTTACTGTATATGAAAATCTATTGAATTAGCGATAGTGCTAGTGGGTTGTTATTTTTGCTTGATAACAATAGATTAAGAGGTAGTTAGGCATTATATGAGTAAGGTGATTTATCTCTAGATCCATAATCTGACTCAAGTGGAGCAAGAGATTTTATCTCAAATTTTGCATTGCTTGTAGTGACAATATCTGGCTTTTGAATCTCATTAATCACTTGAAATGGAGAAATAAAATTCACCTAGACGTACTTGGTGACATAGGCAATGGTTTGTGAATATTTTGATTGTGAACGTTGTGTTCTTATGTACTCTTATACTATTAAAAGCATTGCATGTCCTTCTCCAACCCCCCTTTTTTCTTTTTCTGGTTTGTATCTTTAGAGCAAAGTTGCCAAAATGATTTGGAGTTACTTGCCTGTATCCTTTTTCACTTCTTTAGAGGAAGGTATGTCTTTATTTCTGCCATTGTTTGTGGTAACATTCCTATAGTTAGTTTTTTTTAATTGGTTTTATAGAAAACAATTATGAACATGTATTATATGCACTGTTCTCCTTGATCACCAAACGACTATTATTATGTAATCTAATGAATTTTAGGGGAAGTTACCATTGTATGACCTTCATTTAGATGTTTAAGGTTGGTTTATTTCATTGGTTCCCCCTTTTAGTTTGAAGTAGTTATGTGTATTGATTTATGCATCATTAAGTAATTTTGGTTATAATCAATTTTGCAATACCAAAAGTTTTACTATTAGAATTCAAAAGTTGCCTTTATCTATTTTTTTAGGCACTATATTTGCTTAATTTTTAGTAAAATATAATGATTGGGTGAAGTATATTTTGGCAACTTGCTACTACTAATATCCAATTTTGAAAGACTAACGAGTCAAGAATTGATTTTTCCAAAAATTAAATTCACAAACTAAGAAAATGACAAAAATGTGAAATCATCCCATATGCTATTAATATAAATTTATCAGCGACAATGGTGGTTTTTGGGGAGAAACCAAAATTAGAATTGTTATTAGTTATGGAGTCTACATGCTGACTTGAAGCCAATGATCAATGAATCATGAATCCAATTTGCCCTTCTTTCCGATTTACTTATTGGCTTTTCTTTCCATGACATTGTTTTAAGAATATATTTAACATCTTACTGAAACTATGCTATGAACACTTAAAAATCAAGCAATTTAGGGGGAAAATGTTGGTAATTTCTGCTTTCAAATCTATATGATTGCCTTTTCTATGAGATAGTAAGCAGAAGTCATCAAAAACATCTCATGGTAGAGTTAGAAAACCTGTAAGTCATTTGAGAAAAATAAACCAGTGTTTCATTTTCATTTAAATTTATCATGCTTAAATTCCCTTCCACTGTGAAGGCATTAGAGTCTGTCATTTGATGGTTTGCATTTAACATCTAGAGATGCGTAAGGTTCTTGGGAATTATGTAATTAAATGTGATAATTTATTTTTCTACTTCAAAATAGAAGACAAGATTTCATTAGAATGCTTGAAATTAATTATACTTTTACATAAAATACAACTCCGCTACATGGTTTAACTGTCAAGACAGGAGTTAGAAACTTTTGGAGAATTTTTGCCACATCACTATCTGCAAGGTTCTACAAAAGAATTGCAACTTATTGTTTTCTCTTTTTTGCCCTGTATCTAATTTATAAGAGTCATTAACTATTTCAGGATTGACATGTATTTTTTTTCCTAGTGATTCTAAGCATAGTGTTCCTACTTAAGCTTTCCATTGACAACCTTAAGTAGCGGTACTGTTTTGATCCTCTCNTTTTTTGCCACATCACTATCTGCAAGGTTCTACAAAAGAATTGCAACTTATTGTTTTCTCTTTTTTGCCCTGTATCTAATTTATAAGAGTCATTAACTATTTCAAGATTGACATGTATTTTTTTTCCTAGTGATTCTAAGCATAGTGTTCCTACTTAAGCTTTCCATTGACAACCTTAAGTAGCGGTACTGTTTTGATCCTCTCTTCTCGTTGTGTCTGCTCTTTTTCTTAGTAGTACTATTATGTGTGATAAAAATACAACCATATTATGCGAAGATGATTATAGCGTCTTCCCAAATGCTTGGGATGAGGCATGAACGAACTTGTTCCCTTTAAATTTTTTTGTTACAGGGATTACTATTTTACTATGATATATTTTGTTTTTTTAATTTCTTTTGTTTTANAACCATATTATGCGAAGATGATTATAGCGTCTTCCCAAATGCTTGGGATGAGGCATGTCAGGTTGAGGCATGAACTTACTTGTTCCCTTTAAATTTTTTTGTTACAGGGATTACTATTTTACTATGATATATTTTGTTTTTTAATTTCTTTTGTTTTGNCTATCATTTCATTAAGTTTTATGGTGCTTATGTTATATTTGTTAGGTCATAGAAGCTTTTCAGCCTTATAATGTAAATGTTGCACAAGTATGATTTTTCGGTCTCAAAAGCATTTTAAGTTTTGATACGATAACCAAATAATACAACTTTGGATTTTATGATGCCTTAAAGAATAAAAGATTCTTCATAACAATCCCTTTAAAATGGTGTCTATTACTACTTATGTTATTAAGCAATGATCATAGAAGGCGTTGAGTGCAACTTTCTACACACAGTAAAGCAAAAACCGTTTGGAATGTATGAAAAAGGTGACTATTCTATATCTATGTCTATACTAATATAAAATGTCAGCTATTTTTCTAATTTTTAATTTTCTTTTTTACCCCTCAAAAACAGAATTAGGTGATTTCAATCCCCAAATATGTGTTACTAACTAAAACAACTAACTTATTTCATTGCATGTTACTTGACCCTTTATCTCTCTTTCATTCTCTCTTCATACGTGTTAGTTTATTACTTGAAGTTTCTCTCTCAAAAAATAGTTTTTGGAAACAAGAAACCACTGACAGAGTCTTTTTATTCTAAAGCTGAGGCAAATTTGGAGAGGGGAGGGAGAGATATACTGAGATGGTTAAGATTAGAGAGTTGAGGGTGATGGCACTACCATTACCAATCGAAATTTAGGTATTGAGTCTAACCATTGTCAGTGGCGATACAAATCAATTTGACGGTAAACATTTCTTCATAAATTCCATCTTTACTGTATATGAAAATCTATTGAATTAGCGATAGTGCTAGTGGGTTGTTATTTTTGCTTGATAACAATAGATTAAGAGGTAGTTAGGCATTATATGAGTAAGATGATTTCTCTCTAGATCCATAATCTGACTCAAGTGGAGCAAGAGATTTTATCTCAAATTTTGCACTGCTTGTAGTGAGAATATCTGGCTTTTGAATCTCATTAATCACTTAAAATGGAGAAATAAAATTCACCTAGACGTACTTGGTGACATAGGCAATGGTTTGTGAATATTTTGATTGTGAACGTTGTGTTCTTATGTACTCTTATACTATTAAAAGCATTGCATGTCCTTCTCCAACCCCCCTTTTTTCTTTTTCTGGTTTGTATCTTTAGAGCAAAGTTGCCAAAATGATTTGGAGTTACTTGCCTGTATCCTTTTTCACTTCTTTAGAGGAAGGTATGTCTTTATTTCTGCCATTGTTTGTGGTAACATTCCTATAGTTAGTTTTTTTTAATTGGTTTTATAGAAAACAATTATGAACATGTATTATATGCACTGTTCTCCTTGATCACCAAACGACTATTATTATGTAATCTAATGAATTTTAGGGGAAGTTACCATTGTATGACCTCCATTTAGATGTTTAAGGTTGGTTTATTTCATTGGTTCCCCCTTTTAGTTTGAAGTAGTTATGTGTATTGATTTATGCATCATTAAGTAATTTTGGTTATAATCAATTTTGCAATACCAAAAGTTTTACTATTAGAATTCAAAAGTTGCCTTTATCTATTTTTTTAGGCACTATATTTGCTTAATTTTTAGTAAAATATAATGATTGGGTGAAGTATATTTTGGCAACTTGCTACTACTAATATCCAATTTTGAAAGACTAACGAGTCAAGAATTGATTTTTCCAAAAATTAAATTCACAAACTAAGAAAATGACAAAAATGTGATATCATCCCATATGCTATTAATATAAATTTATCAGCGACAATGGTGGTTTTTGGGGAGAAACCAAAATTAGAATTGTTATTAGTTATGGAGTCTACATGCTGACTTGAAGCCAATGATCAATGAATCATGAATCCAATTTGCCCTTCTTTCCGATTTACTTATTGGCTTTTCTTTCCATGACATTGTTTTAAGAATATATTTAACATCTTACTGAAACTATGCTATGAACACTTAAAAATCAAGCAATTTAGGGGGAAAATGTTGGTAATTTCTGCTTTCAAATCTATATGATTGCCTTTTCTATGAGATAGTAAGCAGAAGTCATCAAAAACATCTCATGGTAGAGTTAGAAAACCTGTAAGTCATTTGAGAAAAATAAACCAGTGTTTCATTTTCATTTAAATTTATCATGCTTAAATTCCCTTCCACTGTGAAGGCATTAGAGTCTGTCATTTGATGGTTTGCATTTAACATCTAGAGATGCGTAAGGTTCTTGGGAATTATGTAATTAAATGTGATAATTTATTTTTCTACTTCAAAATAGAAGACAAGATTTCATTAGAATGCTTGAAATTAATTATACTTTTACATAAAATACAACTCCGCTACATGGTTTAACTGTCAAGACAGGAGTTAGAAACTTTTGGAGAATTTTTTGCCACATCACTATCTGCAAGGTTCTACAAAAGAATTGCAACTTATTGTTTTCTCTTTTTTGCCCTGTATCTAATTTATAAGAGTCATTAACTATTTCAGGATTGACATGTATTTTTTTTCCTAGTGATTCTAAGCATAGTGTTCCTACTTAAGCTTTCCATTATTGACAACCTTAAGTAGCGGTACTGTTTTGATCCTCTCTTCTCGTTGTGTCTGCTCTTTTTCTTAGTAGTACTATTATGTGTGATAAAAATACAACCATATTATGCGAAGATGATTATAGCGTCTTCCCAAATGCTTGGGATGAGGCATGTCAGGTTGAGGCATGAACTTACTTGTTCCCTTTAAATTTTTTTGTTACAGGGATTACTATTTTACTATGATATATTTTGTTTTTTAATTTCTTTTGTTTTGTTATGCTCTCTCTTTGTTATAACATGTTCGAAGGCGATAATCAGTAGTTGGTTAGCTAGAAAGACTTAGGGGAAGTGGACTGGTAGAGGCACGTATTTGATGTTGGCTATAGTCACATACATACTGTATTCCTTTTGTGTTGGTCATCCTTCAGCCACGTGTTATCCTTAGATCTTTAGACTTCTTAGCTTTTATACTCTTCCGATGTTGTGTTTACTATGCTAAATGAAACTTCAAAAGCATTATTTTCGCTAATGGAACTTACCCCTGTAAACAACAATTACATAATTAAAATAGAAGAGAGAAATAAAAGAAAAAAGAAGAGAATATTATTGCCACTAAATGAGTCTGTAACGGCTTAATAGAAAAATGCATACAAGAAACCCTTACATAGTAGGGCAACATAAAAGAAAACAAAAGACTAAACTACCCTTAAGACTAATATACTAACTACTCTAACACCCTCTCTCAAATTCATGATGTGGTAGTAGAAAATATCAAGAGTTTGACATAAAGAAAATGAAAGCGAGTAATAGTGTGTGACTTTGTGAAAAAAACTGCTAATTGCATAAAGGAAGAAAGAAAAGGGAGGGAGATAGTGCCCAGCTAAAGATGATGATGCGTAAAGTGACAATCAATCTCAATATGCTTTGTGCACTCATGAAAGACTGAGTTATGAGCAATTTGAATAACACTGATATTGTCACAATACATAGGAGTCCAGATAGGTAACATGATGCCAAGATTAACAAGGAGCCATCGTAACCAAACTATCTCAACTATAGTAGACATCATAGCATGATATTCATCTTCAGTAAATGAACAAGAAACAACTATTTGTAACTTACTTTTCTAAGAAATAAGAGAATCATCGAGGAAAAGACAAAAGCTAGTAGTGGACTTACGGTCCATAGAGTTACTAGCCCAATCAACATCAGAATAAACCCTAAGTTCCATAGAGGAGAAGGAGAAGAACAACAAACTCTGATGCAGAGTACCTCGAAGATACCGAATAATATGAGATACAACAGCCTAGTGAACAGTGGTGGGTGAGGCAACAAATTGACTAACAACATGAACAGAATAGGAAACATCCGGACGAGTGACTATAAGACATACTAAACTCCCAACAATAGTACAATAGAGTGTAAGATCAGACAGAGTATCATCAGAAGAAGAGTAACGAACATTGAGCTCTAAAGGTGTTTCATCTATTCGATTATCTGATAAACGGGCTCGTTGAATAACATCTGAAGCATACTTTGACTGAGAGAGAATATAGCCTTTAGGAGATGAAGCAATCTCAATGCCAAAGAAATACCTAAGTTATCCCAAATCTTTTATCTCAAAATATTCCTGTAACTGAGTTTTCAATAAACATATACTAGCAGTGTCATCACCTGTAATAATCTTATCATTAACATATAGTAAGAGAATAATAGAACCTGAGGAAGTAGACCGTAAAAAGAGAGCAAAATCATAGTCATTGGCACAAAAATCCAAGTCACAGATAACCGAAGAAAATTTGACAAACCATGTCCTGAGACCCTGTTTAAGGCCATATAAAGCTCGATGAAGTCGACATACTTGACTAGGACTATAAGACAATCTAAGAGGAGGAATCATAAAAACTTCTTCACTTAAATCTCCATGAAAAAAAGTATTTTTCACATCCATTTGAGACAAACTCCATTGGTAAATGACAACAACTACAATCACAGTGCGAATAGTGGTCATCTTTGCAACAAGGGAAAAAGTCTCATCATAGTCTAGGTCATTATCATGAGCAAAATCTTTGGTTACTAATCGAGCTTTATACCGTTCCACAGAATTATCAAACTTGATTTTTATCTTATAAACCCAACTACAACCAATGGTGCGTTTATCATATGGTAAAGGCACTAGCTCCCAAGCTCTGGTCTTATGTAAGGTAGAAAAACTCCTCATCCATAGCCTATTTTCAAATGGATTACGTAAAGCCTCCTTGTAGGAGGTGGGTTCAGATAAGGAGTGAATAGACGTAAGGAAATAATAAAAGTCAAGAGAATAACAAGCGTTACTCCAACCAAACCTGTCTGGATATTTGCGAGAGCGCGGAGGATAGCGTGGGGTATGATCCATATTGTCTAAACCTGATTGGGTGGCAGAAGAAGAAAGGGGGCGCACCACATCCATAGAGGAGATAACTGGATTCCTGCGAACATATGTATACAAAATAGGGGGATGGGTGATAGGTACATCAAAAACAATCATATCACCAACATAAGTGTCAAAGGGAACATCAGTTGAAAATGTGTCAATGTAAATGAGATTAGATTTATGCAAATATGAATAACTTAATGGAATAGAAAAGAAAGGAATATGCTCCATGAAAATAACATGATGAGAGACATAGAGTTTGTGTGAAACAGGATCATAACAACGATACCCCTTTTGGCCCTCACCATAACCAAGGAAAACACATAAAGCTGAACGAGCATAAAGCTTAGTACGAAAGACATTAGGAAGCAAAACAAAATAGGTGCATCCAAATACACGCAAATGGAAATAATCAAGTGGCTTACCACATAATTTTTCAAATGGAGAAATTTCAGAGGTGATGACAGTGGGAATAGAATTAATTAGATGAACCGCAATAAGAACTGCTTCCCCCCAAAAAGAACTTGGGACATTTACTGACAAGAAGAGAGAGTGTGATGTCTCTATAATATGTCGGTGTTTGCGCTCTGCTGCGCCATTCTATTCTGGTATATCAGTAAAAGAAGATTGTCAAACAGTGTCATTCGATTTTAATAGATCATGAAAAGAATTGAAAGAATATAATCTTTCATGGTCACATCGACAACATTTAATTACATATGAATATTGAGTACGTATCATAGTACAAAAAGCAGTGAATACAGAAAAGAACTCAAAACGATATTTTGTGAGATAAATCCAACAAAACCTAGTATAATCATCAATAAAAGAGATATAATATTTAGACCCTCCTTTTGTGGGAATAAGAGCCGGTCCCCAAACATCAGAATGAACTAGATCAAAAGTGCAAGTGAGCTAGTGGAAATTTTATTAAATGGTAATACAGTAAATTTAGCTAACTTGCATCCACTACAACTGAAAATATCATGACACTCTAAATTCCCCAAATTACCAATAGAGGCTAAAAATTTCAAACAAGAGTGAAACACATGACCAAGACGAGAATGCTACAAATAGAAACTAGAAGACTATGGACTCAAACGAAAAGAAGATAAATCAATGGTAGAAGCAACAATATTAGGAATATGTAACTTGTCTAACACATACAATTCTCCCTTTCTACTGCCTATCCCAATCAGTTTCTAGGAATGTGGATCTTGTACAATACAACCAGAAGGGGAAAATGAACTGAAAATCTAGAGTTAAATAGTTGACTAATTGAAATTAAATTCAAGGTAAGCTGTAGAATATAATAAACATCAAGAAGTGTTAGATGCGGAGAAATTATAGATCCAACACTGGCCAAGGACATTTGTGTACCATTAATTGCAAGCACGGAGGAGAAAAGGTAAATGCAAATAAGGAAGAATCGCTAGTTATATGATGGGTAGCACCTGAGTCAAAGACCCAGGTGGTTCGAGATATACCTGAAGGATCGAAGTGAACGAACCTATAGAATGTGAGATGGAGAGAGTATTAGGCTGTTGAAGGAGCTTCTACAATTGATCAACAATCTTAGTCAATTTTAAACTAATTGACTGATGAGAGCCAGAATCGACTGATGTTCTCGTCATAATTGTCACTAGCCAAAAATAACAACAATCAAATCAACTGAACTAGTTCCAAACCACAAATCCCAACTGAAGTTCAAAGCCCTAGCAAGAATAGAAGTCAAACAGACCCAACAACCAAAGACCCAGCTAGAATATTAGCCCAACATACCCAACAATTACAGCCCCAACAGGAAGATCAGAGCCCAACAGGAAGATTAACCCAACAACAAAATATAATCCAGCTACCAAAGCCCCAGCAAGAAGACCTGCCCAACAACAAAAATATCCAGCAACCAAACGTGAATGAAAAGAGACATAGAGCTTTTTTCGACACCAATGTGCGATCAAGGAGAAGACCACAATGCAGAACAATCCCTCATAGAGCCAAGAAGCAGCAAAAATCAATCAAACCACTACTACAAAATATGCAACCAAAACAACGGTCCAGTGCACGACCAAAACAATAGTCCAGTGCACAACCAAAACAACAGTCTAATGTAGTCCAGTGTACGATATGTAGTAACCGAACCAACAAAACCAGCCAAAAGCCTTCAGAAATCAACCTAATTGTTAAAGAATCATTCAACTATCTATACAACACACCTAATCACACCCTTTAGGTGTGGTTTGTAGCGACAAATTCGAAGAAAGATGATGAATAACCATATCGAAAGATTTTAATCCCATTTTTTTGAAAAACATTCAAAAAATCAAAAACCTTATCAAACAATTTCAAACTCAAAAACCAATCATACCATGTTAAAGCCCACTAGTAGTCGATCTAAATGGTTGATGAGAGAGTTGTTGGTTCATGACGTCATCATCTTTGTCTGATGACGTTAGCCCTTGTTAACCCAGATCCTTCTTTTGGTGAATATTGTTAAGTTTCTAATGTTGTATATGATCGTAACGTGCTCTAATACCATGTAAACAACGATTACATAATCAAAATAGAAGAGAGAAATAAAAGAAAGAAGAAGAGAATATTATTACCACTAAATTAGTCTGTAACAGCTTAATAGAAAAATTCATACAAGAGGCCCTTATATAGTAGGGAAACATAAAAGAAAACAAAAAACTAAGCTACCCTTAAGACTAAATATGCTAACTACTCTAACACTCATCCCTTTCTTTGCAAGCTTGTGTCAATAGGAGTGTATGTTGTCAAAAGAATATGTTGATGATTGTTTCATTTTTAGCATTTAGTTGATATAAATTATTAAGCTTGTCTTGTCAATGGGTTTTTTCTTATCATATATTTGCGTTCTACATAGTAATTGTTCAACAGTTATAGACTGGATATTCATAAGTTATAATAGACTCGAGAGTAATGTTGGTGCACTAAGTAATTTTTTCAGTTGTAAGTAATTGTTCAATAGTAAGATTTAATTGACATGTGTTCTTGTTTTTAAATTGCAATGTGGAACATGTAACCTTCACTCATGCACTATTAATGTTTGAGACATTTGAGATGTAATTGACTCTCTTGGCCCATTTGACTAGCCAATTCAAGTAAAACATGGATTTTCCCCATTGATTGTTTTGTATTGTATATTTTGTCTCTTAAATAAAAATTTTTCAATGTGTTATACAATTTTTAATTTATTTTTATCAAAATAAATCACGTGCAACGCAAGTGTGCACCAACTAGTTTAAATAATATGACAGAATAAAACTTGGTTATGTCTAGTTTAAAAACCTATTAAGGCCCATCTAATAGGAAAGTCGTAGGGCAGCTGATGCTACTCTTACCGTTGTGAAAACTTCATAGTTTTCAGAATTTATAGAACTACTTTGGTATTACTATTCCCAACATCTTCAAATCAACCAATGTTCTATCTTGCAAGAGGCAAAAAAACCTATTACCTTTTAAGAGCTTAATTTGATTTAATTTGGGGAAGATAAACAAAGATTTTTATTGTTAGTCCTGCAAAACGAGCAAACTATCAGCAATCAGGGGGTAGGTTGATCGGAGACACACCGATGCCTAAGTTAGTAATGGTTCTGAAAAAAAAAAAAGAAAAGAAATTTGCAGGAATTTTTCTATGTGTATCTTTGACTTAGGCTTAACCTGGTTTTTATAAGGTTGTATGACAGAGTTTATGCCACGATTTTAGCTTTTGGACACATTAGTTGGCAGACCTAATGTTTAGCCGAATCTTTTTTGGATGTTAGGATCTCCCCTAAACTTCTTCTCTGTTATTTTTGTTTATAAGGATATGATGGATGTTCTCTTATGAGTAGGCAATGTTTCTATCAATTCAACCTCGCCTTGCTCATTGTGTGTTGTTCTCGGTTGTACTGTTTAAATTGATTATTCTGATAGCTCAGCCCATTGAGTCGAGCACTAGTCATCCGCTTGGTTTGACTGTGGTTGATACTGTGCTTTCCTTGTATTTCTCGCACGTGTTTTTTTGTCACATGTTTTAGGGCATGTGATCTATTAACTGTTCTAATCATACGCAGTTGTTTTGTGTCATTTCATGTCTCATAGTTTAGCTTCATACTATTATTGATGGCATTACTTAGCCCCTCGTGGCCCAACATCTCCAAATAAGCCTTGCATTACAAATTAACTAGTGGCTTAGCTCTATGTTCTTTCAATGCATTCTTAGAATAGAAGAAAACTGTGAACCCAAGTGTGTGTGAGCTAGTAAGAGCATTGTTGTTTACTATGTTCTCTCCAATTAAACTAACCGGTCACCACGAATGGTAAAATGAGATGCTCTATACCTTCTTCTCATATGTAATCATGCTATAGTATTAATTCATACCACAATCAATACATTGTTCAAGATCTTCAAGTGTTTGATTAAAAAAAATTAGGTTGTGCATTATTGGCATAATCATCCACTTAGTCGGGTGGGGGGAATTGAAAAATACTTGAAAATTGAGATGTAAATTGAAAAAGAGTTGAAAATTGAATAAATTTAAAAATTGTGTGTGTAATGTAAGACTTACCTTGGTTAAGGGACAAAATGGGACTTCTAAAGTTTTGATGGAGCAAAATGCCATTAAACACTTAGCACAACCCCCATGTGGACTTCGACCGAGGATCAATGCTTTGGACAAATTCTATAAAGCCCAAATCTTGAAAATTTTGACCTACTCTAAAGCCTAATTCGAAGGAGCTCACAAATGCAGCTCGGCCCAAATTTTAGGCCCAAAGATCTGAACCCAAGCAACTGGTAGGTGTGCCTCTAGGAGTAAATGTTCAGATGCACGCTTTGGAACTAGTTGATTCTGCATAGACTTCATCATTGAATAGTACTCCGTTTGATAAGAAGGATCAAAAGTACGAGAGATGAAAAATAAGAAAGACACATTTTTTATCCTTCAAAGAAAGAAAGTAAGAATGATACACTTCCTTCATTTGTGTTTGATAGGATGGATGAAAAATAAAAATGAATTTTTTTTTTGTGCTTGGCAAAATGGAATTTTTTTTAATTTTTAATTTTTTTAAAAAAAATATAAATATATATTTTATCATTGTATTTATATATAAAATTAATATACACATAATATATGTATATATCAAATGATATATAGACAAATAAGATACATTTCAACACAAAAATATCTTTCCATCCACTTTTTTTTTCAATTTTGTAGGGATTGATTTTGGTGAGCTGAAAGAAAAATTCATCCATCCACTTTTCTATCCATCCTTACCAAATATAATATTTTATATATTCCTCCTACTTTCCATCCTTCTATTTTTTCATTGTTCCAAACTGAGCATAGGGATAATGGTGTGTAAAGAAGAAAAATAATATTTGCCTTTTTAATAATTTTATTGAATTAGGAGACGTAGCTTTATACAAGAGATTTCCTACAATTATTCTAATCTATTCTAGGTAGTCTAAGTATAAAAGGCAACTGAACAAATATACAACTAATACAATATATTTATCAATGAATGGTCTAATATCATTGACCTTTCCTTCTCAACACTCCCCCTCAAGTTGGAGAGTGAATGTCAAGAACTCCCAACTTGCGTATCATAGTTGAGAAAGCTTCCTTTCCCAATGGCTTTGTGAACACATCTGCAAGTTGATTTGTTGAGGCAATATGTTTGGTTACAACTGAACCATCTTGTATTTTGTCACGAATAAAATGGCAATCCATCTCTATATGTCTGGTTCTTTTGTGGAAAACGGGATTGACAGCTATATGTATGGCAGCTGTGTTATCACAATATAACAATGCTGGCTTCGGATTCAATATTCTCAAATCTTTCAATAATGAGCGTAGCCAGGATAATTCACAACATGTACCTGTTATGGCTCTATATTTGGCTTCTGCTGAGGAGAGAGATACGGTTTTCTGCCTCTTTGTCTGCCAAGAAATAAGAGAAGATCCTAGAAAAACACAATAACCCGTAGTGGATCTACGAGATATTGGACAACTAGCCCAATCTGAATCAAAAAAGGCTCGCAAGGATAAATCATTCTGAGAAGGGAAAAACAAACCTTGCCCTGGATTGTTTTTCAAATAGCGCAATACACGCAAGGCAACTTCCATGTGTGGTCTACGTGGTGCATGCATGAATCTGCTTAACACATGGACCGAATAGGTGATATTTGGCCGGATAATAGTCAAATAAATTGGGCGTCCAACAAGTCTCCTATACTGAGACGGATATTTAAGCAATTCACCTGAATCCGAGAGCTTTATGTTTTGTTCCATGGGAAAGTTCACAGGTTTAGCGCCCAAAAATCCACCATCTTTTAAAATTTCCGAAGTATATTTTCGTTGCGAGATGGAAATACCTTTCTTCGACCGAGAAACTTCGATGCCCAAAAAATACTTCAAATCACCCAAATCTTTAATTCGAAAATGACTATGTAGAAATTGCTTGAGAACTACTATGGCATTGACATCATTACCCGTAATAAGAATGTCATCGACATATATCAACAAAGCTATAAAAGATTTGCCTTTTCGACATGTGAATAACGAGTAATCGGCTTTGGATTGAACAAAGCCAGCAACTTGGATAGCTGTAGAGAACTTGACAAACCATTGTCGAGAAGCTTGCTTTAAGCCATATAACGACTTATGAAGGCGACACACTAGATTCTCCCCCTGTCACCGAAGACCAGAAGGTGGAGACATATAAATTTCTTCATGGAGATCGCCATGAAGAAAAGCATTGTTGGCATCAAGTTGGTGAAGAGACCAATTATGGGCAGCTGCCAAAGCCAATAAACAATGAACAGTAATCATTTTAGCAGTGGGAGAAAAAGTGTCATGGTAATCTATACCTTCCAACTGTGTGTAACCTTTTGCAACCAAACGAGCTTTGAAACGCTCAATAGTACCATTCGAGTGCCGTTTGATTTTATAAACCCAACGACAACCAATAGGCTTCTTACCAGGAGGAAGAAAAGTGAGGGACCAAGTGTGGTTGGCTTCTAAAGCAGCCAATTCAGATTGCATTGCTTCTTGCCAATGGGAATGAGAAGCTGCTTCAGCATAAGATATAGGCTCAATATCTTGACTAACAGCAGCAGTAAAAGAGCGATGTTGTGGTGAGTAACGATGATAAGACACAAAATTGCAAAGGGGATATCGTGTACCTTTTTGTGGACCTGATGACAAAGGCGGCAAATGGTTAGGAGACGTTACTTGGTTGCAGACATAATCACGTAAAGCCGTGGGAGGGTGATGAGGTCTTTGGGAACGGCGCAAAATGGGTTCGAGAGGAGGACTACCAGGTGATGGATGAGTAGAAACTGGATTCGGTGGTGAGGGTTATTGGATGGGAGAAATTGGTTCCGGTGGTGAGGATTGGATACAGAAAGAGGAATCATAGGGTCTGAATTTGAGGAAGGGAATGAAATGGATTCATAAGGGAAAATAGTTTCATGAAAAACAACATCACGGCTAGTGTACATTTGGTGGGTGGCAAGGTCATAGAGCTTGTAAGCTTTCTGACCAACTGGATAGCCAAGAAAAATACATCGTTTGGCTCGAGGAGCAAATTTATGGGGGACATGCACATCAGTAGCATAGGCAAGACACCCAAAAACTAGGATATGAGAATAAGAAGGAAGTTTTCCATAAAGTCGTTCAAAAGGAGTTTGGCGAAAAAGGAGTGGT
>CAUOFW020007157.1:69104-111604 GCA_963454935.2 Ilex paraguariensis | reverse complement strand
ATTTGAGTAAAAAATTTGATTTGGTATAGAGTACTCTAATAAACAAACTTAAATATCTAATCAAATCTTTTTAAAAATTTTCTTATTATCCTAAAACTCATTTCTTTATAGCATTGAACACAAAACTCAGATGTGCTGAGCATGGAAACACCAAGAAAGTTTGATTGAGTAAATCAATGGGATCATGAAGAACTCGAGAAATAAGAAAAAGAAAAGAAAAACAAAAGGTTGGTTAAAATCAGTAAGAAGGTTTCATCAAGAAAAGACTTAAGAACAAGAAGAAAGTTGAGGGTCTTGAATTTAATTGCATAATTACTTTGTTAAGGCTTTGCTCTGGCGAAAGAAATAATAGTGAAGATCATCAAGAACACGGGATATGGAAAGGAAAGGCTAGTGGGTCCGACATAGTTTGTGTTGTGATCAAGAAAGTTAGGGTTTCTTTGGGTGTTCTTGGAAGAAAACATCAACAGAGAAAAAGGATTAGGCAATTAAGTCTTGAGATTTACGATGACATCGTGCACAGTGGGTTGGGATGGGGTGTATGTGAGAGTGAATGATGTATTTAATGTTAATAAACATGTGTACAAACAAGTTATATGTGTTAAAACAGGATTGTGTTATGTGTGCTAAACAGGTCAAAATAACATGTGTGCTAACCTAAAAATGACATATTTATTAAACGTGTTAAACAGGTCAGATTCGGATGACCTGTTTAATAGTCAGATCAGGTTAGTGTTACACATTTCGATACAATTATTAAACATGTCAGGTTCAAGTTTTAAAAATTTTGACATAAACTTGAAATCAACCCAACACAAAAATGACCTAATCTAACAAGTTTGACACACCTGTAATTTAGGATTCAATCTCAGTTTGATGTGAACGGATTCAGATTCCTTCCAATATATTTTATCTTCAACTATCTATTTTATGAACTAGTTCTGCCCGGACTATGGTTAAAATGTTAACATTTAAATGAGTTATTATGGTTTAAAGGTTAAATTTTAAGTTATTATCATTAAATGGCTAAAATTTAAACGACTTATTGTGATTAAAAGGTTGAAAGATTAAAATTAAAATAAATTATTGAGGTTAAAAAATAAAATTATTAAATTATAATATAAACAATCTAATGTAAACAAATTGAATTGTTATTATATTTTTGAGAGAATTACATTCAAATTCTGTGAGGTTTGTCACTTAATCATTCAGACCTCATGAAATTTGAAATATTACACACAAATCCCCTGATATTTGTACATGTGTAACACTTAACCCCCTACTGTCAATGTCCGTAAATATATCTGTTAGTAAATTATATCTCGACCCCCTAAAGTTTGTAAGCATGTAATATTTAGACTCGTCAAGTTTAAAATATTATACTTAGACCAAAAATACTATAATAAAAGATAGAATATCAAATATTTTAAATTTTATATTAAAATTTTATGTTCTATTATGATATTTATTGAAATAAAATTAAAAATAAAAATCTAATTTTTTCTTAAAAATCATAATTAGTATACAATTATATTATCTATTAGAATAAAACTAAAAAATCAAACAAATGGTCAAACTGTAATGGACACAATATCTTCTAACTTTAATTGGAGTAATTTGGTAGTTTAATTTAATCATTTAAACGACCAAATTAAATTTCAATAAATAGTATAATTGTATAAAAAAAATTTTGGAGTGAGAGGGGACTTGAACTCTTGACCTTAAGAAGGCAAAGTCTTCATAAAGTAAGGAATACCATTGGATAAAAAGTTCATTGGTAATTGTATATTAATTATTATTTTTTGAGAAAAAATTAAAATTTTATTTTAAAATTTATTTTAATAAATGTCATAATAGAATATAAATTTTAGTTCTATTTTTAATTAGACTATTTTTTTGTCAAAATATAATATTTTAAACATGAGGGGTTTAAATATTATATACCCACAAATTTTAGGGGGTCTGTGTCACGCTCCATTCCGGTCTCCCAAGGATGGGACGCGACTAGATTTTTGATACACCTGTTCACATATATGTATAAACCGAACTAATCAAACATTAAATAATCTCACAGATGAAACAACACTACCCATCACCTTAGTTATTAAGTATGATAGTAAAATCTGTCTCATAACCTGTTTCATATATATATATATATACTAGTCATTGTCCGTACCTGAAAATACTATGTTACTTATAAAATTTTAATACACAATAATACGATGTTTAAATAATTTTAACACATAGCGATTAGATTGGTTTTAAACATTTTTTGTTGGTGAAATTGGTATCTTATTTTTTTTTTGTATTGGTCACTTATTTTTTTTAATTGCTGATTAACTTGAGTTTTGAATTTTTTTTTTAATTTTCTGAGAACTATAAGTTTTTCGTACAGTAGTGATTTATTTTTGGTATGAATAATAACTTGATGATTTTATTAATGGATTATAAAGACAATTTAAACTTCGTTGATTGATAAGAAGTAAAAAATAAACATCAACCATCGATACTAAGATGTGTGGTGAGAAGATTTACTTACAATGTACTATATGTATGAATCAGTTTGTAATAAGAAGGATAAAAAATTATATAGTAAGTATATAATGATTTTTAATGAAATATTATACCAAAAATTTTCAAAAAATCAATATACTAAATAACTTACATGTCTAAAAATGGTGATATTGTTCATTTGAGTACTGGTTTTTGTGTTGTAGTGACGGTGTGTATGCGGTTATTGAAGTCAAATGTTAAACTATCAAACTGTGAAAAATAAGCACTAAACTTAGAGATATTATGTATTTTATGTGTGTTTAATAAAAATATTTTAAATTTTATGCAAAGTTTTATCGTAAAATTAGAAATTAAACAAAACCAACATAAATCAAGGTACAAACAATACACTTTTAACATATAACATTTAACAACAATTAGTTAATGACAATACATCCACAACTAAGCCACATAAACATTAAAAATTAAAAACAATAAACTATTGTTAAAACATACACAATTAAACCAACCAAAAAAATCAACGATAAACATTAATGGGTACCAATGAGAATACTTCTGGAGGTTAGATCACTGCCAATACAATTTGGATGGAAGAGAGTGGATGGTCGAAGTGGGTAAGTCCAGTGGATCTACAGATTATGTCGTGCGTCGCTGAAAAAGGTCTGTCCATTGTTAGAGTCTGCACAGAGAGATGAGAGACTGAGGAGGATGACAATGATTTCTGAGAGACTAAGAAAGGTGAGACGGTTAATAGGGGAAAGAGAAAGAGTTTGGGTTGTGGTGTAGTTAAATTGGGTGGGATTTAGGAGTCCACCTTCAATTTTCTTTTTTTGACATTAAATATATATTTTTTAAAATAAAATTTAAATATATTTAATTGTGTCCACCCTCAATTTTTTTTACAATAAATATATATTTTTTAAAATAAAATTTAGACATATTTAATTGTGTCCACCTTATTATTGTATTATTGTGATATCGATTAAGATAGATGACTACTTAAATAATAATTAATTTTTAAATAATGTTATTAAAACTAATACATTATGATATTAAATCTAATAGTGAGTCCCTACATTTAATAACATATACTATTCATCCAATGGTCACAAACCATTGGGTTCCTACCAATTAAATTTTAAATTTTTTTTTGGTCAAGATATAAAATTAAATTTCGATTTAGATGCAATTACTATTATTCTTAAATTTTTTATTTTATTGTGCCTTCAGGCATGGGTTATGATTAGTATATTAATTACCTGTCCTAATAATCTATCACAAATATAATATACAACCCAGTAATCGGTTGTACAAGACTCAATCGACTAGACAGTGGACCGCTCTGCATCCTCTTCTATAGTACCTAAAAAGAAGAAGCTTTAGGGGTGTGAATTAAACCACACGCTCAGTGAGTATACATGTTGTATATACAATAGAAATGATAGTAATACACTAAATTAGGTAGATACTACGTAGATACACTTATCAAACAACAACATCAAACTAATTCCAACGAATTCACAAGCCACATCACATCCATACTACCCCTCATCGAATAATCGATCTCACATGTATCCGTGTCTCCTGAACCTCCAGATAACACCACTACATGCCCAGTGATCAGGCATTGACGCCCTTGTCTCAAACAGTGCTCCACATTCCACAATACACAATGCACAGTACAAAGCATTACCCAATCACATAAGGACGTAACGCATAATCTTGGAGAATTGCTATTAAATTCTATCATTTACTATCATCTTATAATAGCATTTTCAAAACATATAAAGATATACACTCACCTCAAATATACAGATCTACAGCCCTTCAGTTCTATCGGTGGATCCTTTCGGTATTATTGTATCTGTTCCAATACCGACTGTCTCACTCGTTCCACCTAACACATTTTTAATTACAATATCAATATATTTATCACATTTAATAGTTAATCATGCACTAATGCATGCAAAATAATGCACCCCAAAAGTGCCCCGGTAGCTCCGGTTGCCGCATTATCCACTCACACACTAGCACTTTTGTTCTAGGGATCACATTTTCTCCCAAAATTTCCAAAATCACTCACATTAATCACAATTAGGTTAAGTAGGTCAAACACATTGACCGGGGGGGCCTATTTTGACACATTTTGATCCCGAATCTTAAAAATAGCACTTCCGGCATTTTTTACATTTCGTACCGGATATTATACTCATTTGCATTCGAAAGTTACATTATCACATCAAGCATCATTTAAAAGTACTACATGCAAAGTTTCAGTCATTTGGATTAAAATTTACACATGTGATAATAATATTTAGAAATCAGGGTTTTGACATTACCGACACTCATCTCCAACTTTTATCTCACTTTTTTATTTAAAACCGCCCCACTTAATCTCTCACACACATTTAATCATGTAATTTCAGCCTCTTATTGAACCCTTTAACCTCCGTTTCACGCCCAAAAATCTCAATTCCAATACAGCCCACCTAAAGCATTTCTAGCATCTTAATATGCATTTTTCACATTTTTCTCACTTAATTAAACTAACAAAATAAACTATTTTGCAATTAAAATAAAATAGCCCATTGAGATTCAAATAAAACAACCCATTAATTTAACACAAAATAGCCCACTAATTTATGTTTAATACACTTAATTTAAACTCACAAAATTTGTTTTGACATTAATAAATTAAAACAGTCCACACATATACAAATACATATATATTAAAATTAATTACAATGCATACTTAAATTGAGTCTCACATACCTTCTTTGCTTATGGTTCAAATTGACCCGCACACATATAATTTTTTTTTTTCTGTTTCTCTCTTGCTCTCCTCATTCTTGACTTTAGTAAGACAATAACACACACACACACTTCACACCTTAAGACACACATACACCCACACATGGCACACACACCTAACACTTAAGATGACTCACCTTTTCTTGTTTTTTATTTTTTGTAATTATGTTGTTGTCCCCCCCTCCCCCAAGTTTTTAAGTGCTTTCAAAATCAGCCCACTATTTTTTTCACACATAAAATTCTATAAATAGGACTCATTAATACATCACTAACATGATCCACATACCTAATATATGCTCACTCACATCATGCTTATGAAAGATTTAATTTAATTAACCCTTTAATAATTCTATATAATTATAAATTAGCCCTCAAAATTATGCTAATAGGCACGCAAAGCATGATCGGGTCTCACAACTCTCCCCTACTAATAACATTTTGTCCTTGAAATTACTTACCTGCACCAAACAAATAAGGATATTGAGCCCGCATACTCTCCTCAATCTCCCAGGTTGTTTCCTCTACTGAGTGACAACGCCACAAAACCTTTACCAACAATTTTGTTTTCGTGCGCAATATTTTTTCCTTCCTACCCAAAATTTGAACCGACTGCTCTACATAAGTCAAATCCTTGGCTAATTCTATCGGATCTGAAGTCAACACTTGTGATGAGTCATGCAAGTACTTCCATAGCATATACACATGAAATACATCATGTAACCTAGACAACTTTACTGGTAACTTCAACCGGTATGCAACAGCTCTAATCTGCCCCCACAATGTTGTACAGACCAATATATCTGGAGGCCAACTTTCCTTTCCTACTAAAACGAATGACCCCTTTCCAAGGTGATACCTATAAGAATACTTGATCACTCACCTCAAATTCTAAGTCACATTGGCGATTGTCAGCATAACTTTTCTGTCTGCTCTGTGCACTTTGTAATCTCTCATATATAACTTTAAGCTAATCAATAGTCATCTACACAATCTCTGGACCCAATAACTTCCTCTCACCCACTTCACTCCAATACACTGGGGTCCTACACTTTCTCCCATACAAAGTTTCATACGGTGTCATCTCAATTGAACTCTGGTAGTTGTTATTATAAACAAATTCAATCAAAGACAAATAATTATCCCCATTACCTTGAAGATCCATGACACAAGCCCTCATCATATCCTCCAATGTTTGAATAGTACGTTCCGTTTATCCATCAGTTTATGGGTGGAATGGTGTACTAAACTTCAAAGTAAGGCCCAAAGCAGTCTGTAAGCTAGGTCAAAACCTCGAAGTAAAGCGTGAATCTCTGTTAGAGACAATAGATACAGGTACACCATGTAATCTCACAATCTCATCAATGTACAATCTAGCTAGCCTATCAAGAGCATATAACATTTTAATAGCTAGAAAATAAGCAGACTTTGTCAACCTATCAACTATCACCCATATGGCCTTATGTCCTTTCTACGTACGGGGCAAATTACTCACAAAATCCAAAGTAATATGCTCCTATTTCCATTCTAGAATCGGTAGAGATTGTAATAACCCGGCTGGTCTTTGACGCTCAGCCTTCACCTACTGACGTACCAAACATCGAGCCACAAACTCAGCCATCTCTCATTTCATTCCAGGCCACCAATAATGCTCTCTTAAGTCATGATATAAATTTGTACTACTTGGATGCATAGCATATGCTGAACTGTATGCTTCCTCCAAAATTTCTCTTTTTAATCTTGCATCATTAGGTACACACAACCGAGAACCAAATAACAAAACATTAGCACTATCAATAATAAAATCAGTCTTCACCCCAATCATCACCTCTTTCTTATATATATATAAATATGTAACAACGGGGGCGGGGGCAAGGGCGGGGTAAGGGTAAGTTCATCCCCACACAGGTTTATATGGGTATCCCCGTATACGTCCACCGTCCAATAGGTATGGTCCATTCTTGATCTAAACGGAGTGAGTTTGGACGAATACCCAATTTTTCCCGGTCTACTGCCATCCCTAATCACAAAGTATGCTTGTTGAGTCCGTTTACAAATATATATTAATAACCTGCTACAATAATCCCTCACAAATATAATATATAACCTAATAATTGGTTATACTGATACTCAACCTGACTGATATCACATTAACGTTGTACAAGACTCAATCTAGTGGACAGTGAACCGGTCTGCATTCTCCTCTATAGTACCAAAAAAGAAGAAGTAGTAGGTGTGTGAGATAAACCACACGCTCAGTGAATATACGTGATGTATATGCAATGTAAATGATAGTAATACACTGAAGTAGGTAGATACTATGCAGATACACGTATCAAAAAATAACATAAAAGCAATTCGAACGAATTCACAAGCCACATCACATTCATACTATCCCTCATCGGGTAATCGATCCCACATGGATCCGTCTCTCCTAAACCTCCCAAGAACACCTTGATTGGGGGCCCATTTTCACACATTTTGATCCCGAATCCTAAAAGCTGCACTTCCGACATTTCTTATATTTCGCACCGGATATTATACTCATTTGCATTTGGAAGTTATATTATCACATCAAGCATCATTTAAAAGTGTTGCATGCAAAATTTCAGGTCATTTGCATTAAAATTCACACATATGATATTAATATTTAGAAATTAGGGTTTCAGCGTTATCAACACCCATTTTCAACTTCTATCGCACTTTTTATTTAAAACCGCCACACTTAATCTCACACACACATTTAATTATGTAATTTCAGCCTCTTATTGAACCCTTTAACTACTCTGTTTCACGCCCAAAATTCTCAATTCCAACACAGCCCACCTAAAGCATTCCTAGCATCTTAATATGCTTTTTTCACATTTTTCTCACTTAATTAAACTAACAAAAAAAACTGTTTTGCAATTAAAATAAAACAGCCCATTAATTTAACACAAAATAGCCCACTAATTTATGTTTAATACACTAAATTTAAACTCACAAAATATGTTTTGAAATTAATAAACTAAAACAATCCACACATATACAAATACATATATACTAAAATTAATCACAGTGCATGCTTAAATTAAGTCTCGCATGCCTTCCTTGTTTACGGTTCAAATAGACCCACACACATTTTTTTTCCTGTTTCTCTCTTGCTATCTTCACTCTCGACTTCAGTAAGACAATAACACACACACACACACTGTTTGTATTTGAAACACACACACACTCTTCACACCCTAAGACACACACACACCCACACATGGCACATACACGACACACACACCTAACACTTAAGATGACTCACCTTTTCTTTCTTTCTTTTTTTTTTTTGTAATTATGTTGGCTTCCCCCCCCCCCCCAAGTTTTTAAGTGCTTTCAAAATCGACCCACTATTTTTTTCACACATAAAATTTTATAAATAAGTCTCATTAATACATCACTAACGGGATCCACATACCCAATGCATGTTCACTCACATCATGCCTATGAAAGATTTAATTTAATTAACTCTTTAATAATTTACATAATTATAATTTATCCCACAAAATTATGCTAATATGCATGCAATGCATGATTGAATCTCACAACTCTCCCTTACTAATAAAATTTTGTCCTTGAAATTACTTACCTGCACCAAACAAATGAGGATATTGAGCCCGCATACTCTTCTCAGTCTCCCTGGTTGCTTCCTCTACTGAGTGCGTAATATTTTTTCCTTCCTACCCAAAATCTAAACCGACTACTCTACATAAGTCAAATCCTTGGCTAATTCCATCAGTTCTGAAGTCAACATATGTGATTGGTCAGGCAACTACTTCCGTATCATAGACACATGAAATACACCATGCACCCTGGACAACTCTACTGGTAACTTCAACTGGTATGCAGCAGCTCTAATCTGCCCACACAATGTTGTACGGACCAATATACCTGGGGGCCAATTTTCCTTTCCTGCCAAAATGAATAACCTCTTTCCAAGGTGATACCCGTAAGAATACTGGATTACCCACCTCGAATTCCAAGTCACATCGGCGTTTGTCAGCATAACTTTTTTGCCTGCTCTGTGCACTCCGTAATCTCTCCTGTATAACTTTAAGCTGATCAATAGTCATCTACACAATCTCTGGACCCAATAACTTCCTCTCACCCACTTCACTCCAGCACACTGGGGTCCTACACTTTCTCCCATACAAAGCTTCATATGACATCATCTCAATTGAACTCTGGTAACTGTTATTATAAACAAATTCAATCAAAGACAAATAATTTTTCCAGTTACCTCGAAGATCCATGACACAAGCTCTCAGAATGTCCTCTAATGTTTGAATAGTACGCTTCTTTTTTCCATCAGCTTGTGGGTGGAATGTTGTACTAAATTTCAAAGTGGATCCCAAAGCAGTCTGTAAGCTAGGCCAAAATTTTGAAGTAAAGCGTAGATCTCTGTCAGAAACAATAGATACAGGTACACCATGCAATCTCACAATCTCATAAATGTACAATCTAGCTAGCCTGTAAAGAGCATAGGACATTTTAATAGCTAGAAAATGAGCAGACTTCGTCAACCTATCAATTATCACCCATATGGCCTCATGTCCTTTCTACGTACGGGGCAAATTACTCACAAAATCTAAAGTAATATGCTCTCATTTCCATTCTGGAATAGGTAGAGACTATAATAACCTAGCTGGTCTTTGATGCTTAGCCTTCACCTACTGACATACCAAACATCGAGCCACAAATTCAGCTATCTCTCATTTCATTCCAGGCCACCAATAATGCTCTCTTAGGTCACGATACAACTTTGTACTACCTGGATGCATAACATATGCTGAACTGCGTGCTTCCTCCAGAATCTCTCTTTTTAATCTTGCATCATCAGGTACACATAATCGAGAACCAAATAACAAAACATCAGCACTATCAATAATAAAATAAGTCTTCACCTATTTCTTCAATTTCTCAATCTAGAGATCAAACTGTAATGCCTCTCTGATCCTGTCCACCAACACTGGTCTTAAAGTCGTGTAGTAAGTAAAGCTGCAGTCTCTCCTATCCCCAATTGCACTCTCAATGATTTTAAATCTACAAACAAACCTCTCTGAATCACTTGCAAACTAGCCAATCTGTCTAATGATTTTTCATTCAAAGCTTCTTCCATAACATTTGCCTTTCCTAGCTGATAATGGATAATGTAGTCATAATCCTTAATAAGCTCAATCCAGCGCCTCTGTCTTAGGTTCAACTCTTTGTAAGTAAATAGATATTTCAAACTCTGGTGATCTGTATAAATCTCACATGTAACCCCACATAGAAAATGTCTCCACAAACCTCAGTGAAAATACAATAACTGTAAGCTCCAAATCGTGGGTAGGATAATTGCACTCATGTGATTTCAGCTGTCTAGAAGCATAAGATACCACCCTATCGCGGTGCATCAACACACAACTCAAACCTTGATATGAGGCATTACTATAAACCATGAATCCATCACTACCTAACGAAATGTTCAATACTAGTGCAGTCGTCAATCTAGTCTTTAGTTCTTGGAAACTCTGCTCACATTTATCAGACCATTCAAACTTCACACCTTTCTGAGTCAATCGGGTCAAAGGCATAGTTATAATAGAGAAATTATGTACAAACCTCTGATAGTAACTGCTAGTCCCAAAAGACTTCAAATTTCTATCACTGTCCTTGGCCTCTCCCAATAAATTATAGTATCAATCTTAGTTGGATCAACACATACACCATCACCAGAAACTACATGCCCCAAAAACACAACCCCGTCCAACCAAAATTCACATTTACTGAATTTGACAAATAATTGCCTATCCCTCAAAGTTTGCAGTACCACCCTCAAATGCTGCATATGCTCCTCCTTACTACGGGAGTATATCAATATATCATCAATGAACACTATCACAAATGAATCAAGATATGACTTAAATATTCGGTTCATCATATCCATAAATACAGCAGGAGCATTAGTCACACCAAATGGCATCACCAGAAACTCATAGTGTCCATACCTGGTCTGGAAAGCAGTCTTCGATATATCATTATCCCTTACTTTCAACTGATGATATCCTGACCGAAAATCAATCTTTGAAAACACCCAAGCACCTTGTAGCTGGTCCAACAAATCATCAATTCGCGGCAATGGATACTCGTTCCAGATAGTTACATTATTTAGTTGTCTATAATCAATACGTAATCTCATAGTGTCATCCTTCTTCTTTACAAATAATATTGGTGCATCCCAAGGAGATACACTAGGGCGTATAAATCTCTAATCTAACAAATCCTGCAATTGCACTTTAAGTTCCTTCAATTCAGTTGGAGTCATCCTGTATGGAGTAATGGATATGGGACTAGTTCATGGCACAAGCTCAATGGAAAATTTCACTTCCCGTTCCACTAGTAACCCTGGTAACTCTTCAGGATACACATCAAAAAATTCACTAACCACAAGAATATTCTTCAATTCAGGAGTACCCCTCTGAGTATCTTTCACATAAGCCAAGCACCCATAACATCCTTTCTTGAGTAATTTCCTAGGTTTAATTGCTGATATCAAATTTCTCGGCTCAGGGCGTCGCTCTTCAAAGAACTGAAACAAAGGAACATGTAAAATTCTAAATACTACTTCTTTACAAAAAAACAGTCAATAGTAGCATAATATGCAGACAACCAATCCATTCCTAAAATCACATCAAAATCCTGGAAGTCAAAAGATAACAGATCTGCAGGTAATTCTCTATTACCCACCTGAACTAGACACTCCCTATATACTACCCTGGTCGTCACACAATCCCCCATGGGAGTAGCTATAGTCAATCTATAGTCTAATAGAGTATGTGGTCTATTAACATGCATGAAGAATGTCAGTGATATAAATGAATGTGTGGCACCTGAATCTACAAGTACTCGAACCTGTTGACCAAAAATAGATATCATACTCGTAACCACATCCGGGGTCACCTGAGCATCCCGCTGGGTAAGTACAAAGATAGGGGTGATAATCGAGCCAAGCTCGACGAGCATCACCATGCTCAAGCTCAACTTAACATTTTAGGAAGATGTTCAAGCTCGGTTTGAGCTCGAGCTCGGCTTGACTGAAAAATGAAATGTTCAAGCTCGGCTTGATTAGGCTCATTTTCTGTTAACAAGCTCGAATCCGAGCTTTAGCTCATATAAAGCTTGACCAAAGAAATCAAATTCAGGCTTGCGAACAAGCTTGAATTTTAAGAAAATTCAACACCACTTAACACAACATAACAAATTCATAATCAGCTTCTCCATGGACATCACTTGGACTAAAGCACATTACCAACAAGAAAATTGTCCATAAAACAACCAAATTAAACAACTAGCCACATGATAAAGCTGATCACAAAAATCAGTTTCAAAAGAGCATACAAATTGTCAAGTGCCAAGTGCCAACAAATAACAAGGCTTGCATTATTGCATAAAAGAAAACCACAAAATATATACACAGTAACACAGCAGATGAAGGTGAAGTATACCTGAGAAATTGAGAATCTCGTAGTAGTAGACTGAGAAATATATACACAGTAACACAATAGATGGTCGATTAATAAATATTTTATGAGTAAGAAGTAGGAAGGAGATGAAGTGGAGATCAACAAATTTCGGAAGAGTTCCACATTCAAAGCATTGCCATTGCCAAGCTTTTACCAACAAAAAAATACCCCTCGAAAAACAGAAACAAAAAAAGTAAGATATAATTATATTGTTTCTGTCAGAACTACAACTTATGAATGAAGGGCAGTTTAGTAGAATTTGTCACAATTAAAGAAACTACAAAATTTTAGAACTCCCAATGCCTCAATAAACTTAATCATAAAATATTGTGACGAAGAATGTACTGTAGTAGACAAGAGATGGACGAGAGATTTTGGGTTGTACCTAATCTTGGGTTGAGAGATGGACGAGAGAGATTTCACGAAGAATCACGAACAATCACCGTGACAAAGTGTGTTGTACTGTGACGAAGAATCGGCGATGAGTGGCACTATGGCAGACAAGAGATGAAGTTGAGGCTTCACTACTTCGGGCTTCGGAGAACGGCGCCTTTAGATTTGGGTTTGGGGTGTATTAGGGTTAGACAGGTTAATATATATGTTGTCCTCACCATTGGATCTCAGTAGAGGTTTGGAATGGACGACTATAATTGGACCACTAAAACATAAAGGTAAAACTAGGTAAAAAATATCAAGCTTGTCAAGTAGCTCGAATTCGAGCTCAAGCTCGGCTCGTTTATAAACAAGCCTAAAATTGTGTTCATACTTGGTTTGTTTACAATATTCGAACGAGCCGAACTCAAGTCAAGCTTGAATAGCTCAGTTCGATTAACAGCCTTATATAAAGACACGACCTCTAGCCTCAAGTCCGCTCGTCCACTGCCACCAGCCCCACTACCTCAAGTGCCACCTCCAGTACTGCCTTCTCCTCCTCAAACTTTGCCACTTGCTACTCCTTGAGACACCGTAGATGCACTATCCATCAATGAACTCTAGGTAGAATGTTGCGGACAATCTTTCTGCATATGTCCTTACTGACCACATAAAAAACAATGTCGTGACATAGCAAGTCCTGGTCCTCCCATTGGACAATTCCGTACAGTGTGCCCAACCTGCCCACAACGGTAAAAAGTAACTATACTCCCCTAAGATTGTCCCATCTCTCGACTCGATGCAAATGAAAATGATCCACTCATGCCCTGTCCACGACTTTGGAATGGAACTCTTGATTTCTTCTTACTTGCACCCTTCAGAAACATTCTTCTCTAGGCTCTGCTAAAGAAACTTCCCTTGGAACCTTGTCCACTTGGCTCATATCTTCCCCTTTTTGTCTACTCACTTACACTTTCCATTTCTTTCAGATCAGCTTCCACAATCAAGGCTTTGTTGTATAATTCTGAAAATGTTGTCAACTCTAGCATCAAAACATGGGATCTACTATTATAATGTAGCCCCATCTGGAATCTTCTGCATCTTTCCCCCTCATCTTCTACAGCAGAAGGCATAAATCTGGACAAAGTACTAAATTTTCCCTCATATTCCATAACTGACTGATTCTCCTGCTACAGATGTAAAAATTTATTCTGTTTCTAGTACCGATAACTCAAGGGAAAATACTTCTTATCAAAAGCATCTGTAAACTACCACCATGTAGGAACTCTAAGAACTAAGTTGGCCTTCCCCATAGTACACACTAACAGCAATACTCTTTCCATAGCCTCCCACCAATACTGGGCCTCCTCCACTAACATAAAAGTTCAATTTATCTTCCTTGCCAATTCCCATTACTCTAAATATCTTCTCAATGTGTTGTAACCAGTTATCTACTTCCAATGGACCTCAGTTCCCATAAATATTGGTGGATCAAGCTTTTTAAATTGTTTGTACAATGTACCCCTTGGCTTTACTGTTTCCACTCGCATTGTATGTTGCTCAAAGTACTTAATTGCTGCCTCCCACTTAATTGCTGGTTCCTCCTCCACCTGGGGTCTTTTTCCCCAATCTCCAGCCCCAGTAAATGACCCTTCTTCCTATATGTATCATTGTAAAACATGTGAATATCGCACATAGGTAATGATAACATACAATATATATTCTGCACACTCACACGGACCTCTAACACCCAACCTAAACAGATCAGTCCCTAAGTCCACTGTCACGCTAGACTCAACTCGACTACAAAATTATAAACTTTAGCTCTAATACCAACTAAATTGTCACGTCTCATCCCGGTCTTTCAAGGATAGGACGCGACCAGGTTTTTGATACACCTGTTCACATATATGTATAAATCGGACTAATCAAACATTAAATAATCTCACAAGTGCAACAACACCACTCATCACCTTAGTCATCAAGCATGATAGTAAAACCTATTTCATATATATAAAACACATGTACCAATTGTTTATTTCCCAAGTTATAGACATATACAAAATCCCACACCCACATAGCATACATCACAAAGTATTCTTGTTGAGTCTATTTACAAATATATGCTAATAACCTGCCATAATAATCCCTCACAAATATGATATACAACCCAGTAATTGATCATACCAAAACTCAACCTGAGTGATATTACACTAACGTTGCATAAGACTCAATCGATTGAACAATGGACCAGTCTGCATCCTCTTCTATAGTATCTGAAAAGAAGATGTTGTTGGGGTGTGAGTTAAACCACGTGCTTAGTGAGTATACATGTTGTATATGCAATGAAAATGATAGTAATACATTGAGGTAGGTATATACTATATAGATACACGTATCAAATAACAGCATCAAACTAATTCCAATGAATTCACAAGCCACATCACATTCATACTACCCTTCATCAGGTAATCGATCCCACATGGATCCGTATCTCCTGAACCTCCCAAGAACACCATAGTGCTAGCACCCCACTGCACGCCCAGTGATCAAGCATCGACGCCCCAATCTCAAACAGTGCACCACATTCCATAATACACAATACACAGTACAAAGCATCATCCAAACACATAAGCACGTAGCACATAGTCTTGGAGAATTGTTATTAAATTCTATCATTTACTATCATCTTATAATAGCATTTTCAAAACATATAAAGATATACACTCATCTCAAATATACAGATCTACAGCCCTTCGTTCACACCTAACACATTTGTAATTATAATATCAATATATTTATCACATAATTAATTATGCACTAAACATGCAAAATGATGCACCCCAAAGTGCCCCGGTAACTCCGGTTATCGCACTATCCACTCACACACTAGCATTTTTGTTCTAGGGATCACATTTTCTCTCCAAATTTCTAAAATCACTCACATTAATTACAATTAGGATTAAGTAGGTCAAACACATTGACCGGGGGCCCATTTTCACACATTTTGATCCCCGAATCCTAAAAACTGCACTTCCAACATTTCTTACTGAATATTATACTCATTTGCATTAGAAAATTACATTATCACATCAAATATCATTTAAAAGTGTTGCATGCAAAATTTTAGGTCATTTGGATTAAAATTCACACATGTAATAATAATATTTAAAAATCAGGGTTTCAGCATTACAGACACCCATTTCCAACTTTTATTGCACTTTTTATTTAAAACCGTCATACTTAATCTCACACACACATTTAATCATGTAAATTCAGCCACTTATTGAACCTTTTAACCTCTTCGTTTCACACCCAAAAATCTCAATTCCAACACAGCCCACCTAAAGCATTCCTAGCATCTTAATATGCATTTTTCACATTTTTCTCACTTAATTAAACTAACAAAAAAAACTGTTTTGCAATTAAAATAAAACAGCCCATTGAGATTCAAATAAAACAGCCCATTAATTTAACACAAAATAGCCCACTAATTTATGTTTAATACATTAAATTTAAACTCACAAAATATGTTTTGAAATTAATAAACTAAAACAATCCACACATATACAAATACATATATACTAAAATTAATCACAATGCCAACTTAAATTAAGTCTCACATACCTTCCTTGCTTACGGTTCAAATAGACCCACACACATTTTTTTTTCCTGTTTCTCTCTTGCTATCTTCACTCTCGGCTTCAGTAAGACAATAACACACACACACACACACACACACACATTTCACACCTTAAGACACCCACACACCCACACATGGCACACACACCTAACGCTTAAGATGACTCACCTTTTTTTTTTTTTTGTAATTATGTTAGCCTCCCCCCTCCAAGTTTTTAACTGCTTTCAAAATTGACTCACTATTTTTTTCACACATGAAATTCTATAAATATGTCTCATTAATATATCACTAACGAGGTCCATATACCCAATGTATGCTCACTCATATCATACTTATGAAAGATTTAATTTAATTAACCATTTAATAATTTTACATAATTATATGTTAGCCCACAAAATTATGTTAATATGCACGCAATGCATGATCGGGTTTCACGGTTTGGGTGTAATTTACTAATGGACATTGACGGCAGAGATCTAAGTGTTACGTACAAATCTCAGGAGGTTTTTGTGTAATAATTTAAATATCAGGGGATCTGAGTGATTAAGTAACAAATCTGAGAATTCTAAGTATAATTCTCCCTATATTTTTTAAGTTTATAGTTTTGTTTTATTATTACTAGTTGGTACTTACGTACGTTGTACATGAATCATTTTGAATTATAATTTTTTATTTTTTCCTTTTTACCTACATTATCTTCATATTTGTGATTTATGAATGCATTAAATAAGTGTAAAGTTAAAAAATAAAAGAGGTAGAAAGTAAAAGGAACACATGAGGTCATTTATTTGATTACTTATTAATTGTTTATGGTATTTATATTTTGAATATTTTGCTTTTACCATGGTTGTGGGCAAGCTTTAAAAGAATTCTCAACAAGAATATAGATTTTTTCACTTTAAATTGCTTTTGAATTGAAAAAATTAAAATCTTAAAGTAAATGTTTAACAATTGAAAACCAAAAAGTGGATGAAGACTCAATAAAAATGAATAACAATTTAATTAACAAGTAAAATTTGCTTATAGTTGTTACAAAAAAAAAAAAAATTAGAGCTCATCTTCTTCAATATAGTCTACAAGTGCTACTTTTCATAAGGTCCATGATAACTTGAAAAGGAAAATAAAAGTTAAAGACAGAAATGCAGGAAGTTGTTGAAGTTACAAAGAAGAACAAAAATACAAGTAGCCTCTATTGTTTGGAAAGTGAGGGTTTGGAAGGACAGTATTGTTATTCTTATATTGTTTTGGAATATTCTCTAATATTTTGAATATGAAAAGCCTTCCTATGAATAATACTATATATTCATTGCACTTGTATTGCAAATATTTACTCCTAGAACAGGAAGGGTCTAAGAATTAAAGTGAAAAAAGGGATATGATTGTCTTTATATGATTAAGTAGGGATAGAATAGAAAATCAAAAAAAAATTCATTAGCTTCTTTTATTTCATTAATGATGAATGATCCATTTGTATATAGTTAATCTCATTTAAATACATAGTAAATTATCTATCCCAAAAAAAATAAATTATAGTGGATCTAACCCCTAAACGGATCCAAGTCTCTCTAGTAAATATTAGCTGTAACGGTGACACTACGTCATCATTGACACGTGGTGTCACCATTCAATAATCTATATAATAAAATATAACATAAAAAATAACTTTTATTTTCGTGGTTAAAATTATTTTAAATTTTACTTTAAAGTTAATTCGATAGATAATATCAACTCCCCAAATTTAATTGGGAAAATATACCCTTTAAGGTGTGTTTTTGGTGACTTTTTAAAAAATATTTCTAGAACTTATAATTTCTTATAAGCATTTTAAAAAGAAAAATTAGTTTTTGAAACAACTTATTTTAATTACTTCAAAATAAGTCAAAAATAGTTTTACCACTTAAATTAAATAATAAGTAAATAAGTAAAAAAAAAATTATATTCTTTTAAAATCACTTCTATACAAAATACTTCACCACCACCATCGCCACCACTCACCACTGTCATTACCTAACAATATTTGTCGTTGCCTACCACTACCCCCATTACTACCCACCCCCACTACCACTGCTTACTTTGATTATAATTGGTGTTAAAATTTCTTTCTCTTTCTTCTATATTTGTAATTTGATTTTGGATATTGATACAAATATTCAAGCGTGTCAAACATGTCGAGTCAGATCATTTTCGTGTCAGATTAATTTCGAATTTATGTTGAAAATCTCAAGACATGAACCTGACCTATTTAATAATTGAGTCGAGATGTGTAAACACTCACTTGACCTGACTATTAAATGAGTTATTCGAATTCGATTTGTTTGACACGTTTAATAAATAGACCATTTTTTTGGTTAACACACATAACATAATTTGTTTGACACACATAACACGATCTGATTAACATATAACCTATTTTCACACATATTCATTAATGTTGGAATTTGACTCAAACTCTCTAATTGTTATGAAGGAGAGTTTGTTGGGTAATCAATATAAGAATCCTATATGGAATAGGATTATGTTGGAATAGTTTTAATATATTATGAATAGGTATATTAGACATGTGATAGAAAAATAAAGATCAAGTAATAGTTAAATAGGTTTGAGTTACAATATTCTATCCCTATAAATAGAGTTGAGTATTATGTAATCAGTTACCCAGAGGACCAGATTTCAGTGAATAATATATCGATGTAGATTCTTGGTCCGTGGATGTAGGTATGGTGTACCAAGTAAGTATGCTGTATCGAATCACGTTATGTCTTTGTGTCATATTTTTATTGTTTTTCTATCTTTGAATTTCTATCTTCCAACAAGTATTATTTGTGTTAATTATCCGCTGTGTAAAACCAACAAGTGCTGTTAGAGCTATGTTCTAACAAGTGGTATCAGAGCTAGATTAATAATCCTGGTAGAATAATTAGAGCCAAATTGACGTTCCTAGTGTACCAATTAGAGCTAGATTGATGATCCTGGTAGAATAATCAGAGTTGAATTGACGATCTTGATGCACCAATCAAAACAAGTTGTTGCCAATTCAATGTTCAAGTTTGTGTTCATGTTGAAGAAGACTCCCTTGCCATACATGTGCAGTATTGAAGATGTTTCTTTAGGTTTTTGGGCTCTTTGAGTTGATGTCACGGTATTCCAATGGTTTGGGAGCTTTTGGGCTAATATAAACTCAATAGTTATGATTTGGTGTCTCGTGGGTTACGAGTCACTAGGCTTTTACCTTTGAATAGTGAAACATTCACTATTGAGACCTCCCAAGAGTAGGTAAGACGCAGGCAGAGATGCACAGATGATGCAAGGGAAGACACAGGGCAAGACGCAAAATCTTGAAAGATAGAAAGGATTATGATAACTCAAATTGGCAGTTTTGCCCGGGGTGTGAAAAAATTGGTGAATCAGAATTAATGGTGCTAAACTCAATGTTGGGTATGATCAAAGTTGAAGAGTTTGGATCAAGGGAGATTGTTGAAATTTGACTCAAACTCTCTAATTGTTATGAAGGAAAGTTTATTGGGTAATCAATATGAGAATCCTATATGAAATAGGATTATATTAAAATAGTTTTAATATATCATGAATAGGTATATTAGACATGTGATAGAAAAATAAAGATCAAGTTATAGTTAAATAGGTTTGAGTTACAATATTTTATCCCTATAAATAGAGTTGAGTATTACATAATTAGTTATCCAGATGACCAAATTTTAGTGAATAATATATCGATGTAGATTTTTGGTCCGTGGATGTAGGTACGGCGTACCAAGTAGGTATTCTGTATCGAACAACGTTATATCTGTGTGTCATGTTTTTATTGTTTTTTTATATTTGAATTCCTATCTTCCAATAAGTATTATTTGTGTTAATTATGCGTTGTGCAAAACCAACAAGTGGTATCAGAGCTATGTTCCAACAATTACTATTAAATACATCATTCAATCATTCATCTAAAATTTCAAATAATTTTTCACCAATAACATATCACATCTTATCAATGAAATTAACTAAAATACATTCAAGTTTCAACCCAAAAATTAAAACAATAACTATATTAGTATACTGTCATAAAAATGTGAAGAACTATACTAAAAATAATCATAATAGAAAGAAAAATTAATAAATAATAATGTTAAGACCACATCAATCATATATAATAGACAAACTATATTGCCATAAACCGGTTAAATGAGCCTATCATGAGTTAGGTTAGGTTCATTTTTGAATTATGGCAAATTGTTTAAAGTATATGAGTTAACCAGATCAAAATTGGGTTAATTTGATATTGACATGAACTCAACAATTTATTATAATTTTATTAAATAATAACTTTATTTTTTAATAATAATATGATATTACCGTTATGACCTGTTTGGTACGAGGGAAAATAGGATGGATGAAATATGGTGAATGAAAAGTAGGATGAAAAATATAAGGGTTAATCTCATTTTGCACCCCAAAAGATTGTTCGAATCTCAATTTATACCCTCAAAGATCAAAAATCTCAATTTACACCCTCAAAAATAGAAATTTGTATCAATGTGTACCCCCAAAGATTAAAAATCTCAATTTGCACCCTCAAAGATAGAAATTTATATCAATGTGTACCCCAAAGATAAAAAATCTCAATTTACACCCTCAAAGATAGAAATTTGCATCAATGTGCACCTAAAATTAAATTGATAAATTATACCTAAATCTCCTCATATTTGTCAATTAATCATTTAGACCTCTTCACATTTAGAATATTACTCCTACATCTTATGACATTTGTGCACGTATAACACGTAACTCATTTTCATTGATATCTATTAATATAACCGTTAAAAAATATAATTTTATCCTAACAAAAAATTATAATTTCATATTACCCTTTATTTTATAGGTTCAATATACTATAAAGCTCAAAATCTAGTTTACCATTTGAATGTCTAATAAAATATAAATATTTATATAATGTTTTACATATTACCTTTTATATAAATATCTACATTTTATTAGACATTCAAATGGTAAGCTTGATTTTCAACTTTAGTGTATATCGAATCCACAAAATAAAAGATAATATAAAATTATAATTTTATATTAGGATAAAATCATATTTTTTAACGATTATATTAATATATATCAACGAAAAGTGGTTATGTGTTACACATGCATAAACGTCATGAGATGTAAGGGGAATATTTTAAATGTGAAGGAGTTCAAATGATTAAGTACCAAACATGAGGGGATCAAGGTATAATTTATTAATTTAATTTTGGGTGCACATTGATACAAATTTCTATCTTTGAAGGTGCAAATTGAGATTTTTTATCTTTGGGAGTGCACATTGATACAAATTTATATCTTTGAGGGTGTAAATTGAGATTTTTGATGTTTGAGAGTACAAATTGAGATTCGAACAATCTTTCAGGATGCAAAATGAGATTAACCCAAAATATAATTTTCCTTTTATTTGGTTAGAAGGGAAAGATGGAGGGAAAGGAAATCCATCCAGCCCCACCATTTTTAATCCCTCCATTTTTGGGCAGAACATTTTTAACCCCTCCATTTTTGGGTAGAAAGTGGTAGACAAGTTGGTTATGATGGGTCCCACAACTTTTATGTAATATTTAATTATCATTTACTCCAAAAAAAACTCATTTTTCTCAATAAATTATTCATATTCTATTAAGGGTATTTTTGATATTTTATAAGTAATAATATTCTATTATTTTTTTCATATTAAATAAAATAATAAAAAATTTATTTCTTCCACTTTTTCATCTTTTTATCAAATATAAAATATAAAAAATCTCTTTTTTTCCTTTAAGAATGAAAAATATATTACTTCTATTTCTTCATTCTTCTAACATTCCATCCCTCCTACCAAACAGACCATAAGACTCAATATTCCTTCGGAGTTGGCAGCCGACTGGTGCAGACAGACGAGAAAAATGAATTGGCCGAAGCAACGTGACCTTTTCCGCAAAAATAGGGAAAGAATCTGACACCGTCAATTCGTTCACGGATCCAACGGTTGCCAACTATTAGGGTTTCGAACATTCTGGAACGCAACTCCCAATGCCACTATAAAGTCTGTCCATTTAGCTCAAGCTTCCACCTCCTCCTCTTGCTCCTATTAATAAACCTTAGTTCTCTCACCTATTTGCTCTCTCTCCGTTCTGCGCTTATTTAGTCGGCGACATTACCAAAGGGAGAGAAACAATGGCCGGAAAAGGAGAGGGACCGGCGATAGGGATCGATCTCGGAACGACCTACTCGTGCGTCGGTGTTTGGCAACACGATCGCGTCGAAATAATCGCTAACGATCAGGGTAACAGAACGACGCCCTCTTATGTTGGTTTCACTGACTCTGAGCGGTTGATTGGCGATGCTGCCAAGAACCAGGTCGCAATGAACCCCATTAACACCGTCTTCGGTAAGATCTAAGCTCTTCGATCTAATATATGCGTATATATGATCTGTTTTTTGTTGTTTTGACTGATATAGATTTAGTTGTGATATTACTAGATCTACAAGGCGTTGCAGATCTGTGAGGTTTTTTCATTGTGTTATGCATTTAGTTGTGTTCCTTAATAGTAATACTTAATTATTGACTTTACGATCTACTATTTTATTATACTTGATGTTAGTATTCTTGTTAGATCTAATCATACAAGGTTTATCATAGTTTAGTGGGCAAGATCTAATCTCAAACTATTCTTTCTAGATCTAATCATAAAAGATTTCTCATAGTTTAGGGGGCAAACTCTAATATCAGACTCTTTGAAATAGAAGCTTATATTCTTTGTTATTTTTCGTTCGAGAACGTATTTATTATTTTCTGATGATATTTGTGCAAGTTTCATTCCGTTCCTATGAATATATAGGGTCTTATTGTGTTATGCGCTAGTTCCCTAGACACATCCATATTTTAGACCCATTTTGTTTAGATGTTTTAGTTGGCTGTGATGTGTGCCATTTTGTAGCCCTATAGGTCCTCTGGGTTTATTTGGTACTCTGTCTATCTTTTGATAGAATGTGTATTTGCTGTCACATTAAAACGCACAATCGTCTCAGTTGCCCCACCCATTTCATTTTTTGACTACTTCTGATCTAAGATAAGATGTAAGATGATATATGTTAACTGAGCATGCAATTATGCATGGACGGAACCAAAGTAGGGTCTTGGCGGGCCATGGCCCCCCATTCTTCTCAGCACCCTGGACTTGGAAGAATGAGGTGCAATGACACTGTGCATTGGCCTCCTAAATCCATTTCTGCCTATAGTTAATAGGCTTCCAGTGTTCCCTTACTCTGACTTGGAAGAATTAGGTGCAATGACACTGTGCATTGGCCCCCTAAATCAATTTCTGCCGATGCCTTCTAGGCTACCAGAGTTCTAGAGTTCCCTTGCTTCATTTTCACACAACGATTATCTCTATGAATTATTAATTTTTTGATGTCATCAAAATTTTCTCATGATATATTATTACATAATAAAATGACATTGTTTTACAAGTATTACCAAATTCAAAATCCTAAATCAAAAAAACTTATCCAGATATAACAAAACTCTCAACATTACAAACCAAGGGAGAACGAATCAAATTTTCAAATAACCAGTTATTGTTTATTTTTCAGAGTGTAATAAAAACTATTATGTTCGTTTATTTTATTTTTTGATGCTGCGTTTGTTTAATTCTGTCCCCCCCCCCAAAAAAAAAAAAAAACCAAAAAAAAAGTCCCTGCAAATATGTAGTCACGTGTGCACACACAGAATATTATTTTTATTTTCAGGGGAATGTCCTATAATATGGACGCCAATCATTTTAGTGAGTTCTACAAAATATTGTACTTGATGGGTTTAAGAACTTATTACTTAATATTGTTCTGAAAGCTGGTATTATATTCTGATTGCATTCTTAGTTGATTGTAAATGTGTATGCATTTATTCGATTCTGTTAAGTGTGATTTACTTTCACTTTACATGACTATTCAATTTTCTTATGTACAAATGTGATGCTGTTTGCAGATGCCAAGAGGTTGATTGGCAGGAGATTCAGTGATGCCTCTGTACAGAGTGACATCAAGTTGTGGCCTTTCAAGGTCATTCCTGGACCTGGTGACAAGCCTATGATTATCGTTAACTACAAGGGTGAAGAGAAGCAATTTGCAGCTGAAGAGATTTCTTCCATGGTTCTAATCAAGATGCGCGAGATTGCGGAGGCCTACCTTGGTTCAACTGTGAAGAATGCTGTGGTCACTGTCCCTGCATATTTCAATGATTCTCAGCGACAGGCCACCAAGGACGCAGGTGTCATTGCTGGTCTTAATGTGATGCGTATCATTAATGAACCTACTGCTGCTGCCATTGCTTATGGTCTTGACAAGAAGGCAACCAGTGTTGGAGAGAAGAATGTTTTGATCTTTGATCTTGGTGGTGGAACTTTTGATGTCTCTCTCCTCACAATTGAGGAGGGTATCTTTGAGGTCAAGGCCACCGCTGGAGACACCCACCTTGGAGGTGAAGATTTTGACAACAGAATGGTTAACCACTTTGTTCAGGAGTTTAAAAGGAAAAGCAAGAAAGACATCACTGGCAACCCTAGGGCTCTCAGGAGGTTGAGGACTTCTTGCGAGAGGGCAAAGAGGACTCTCTCATCCACTGCTCAGACTACCATTGAGATTGATTCCTTGTATGAGGGTATTGATTTCTACTCCACCATTACCCGTGCTAGATTTGAGGAGCTCAACATGGATCTCTTCAGGAAGTGTATGGAACCAGTTGAGAAGTGTTTGAGGGATGCTAAGATGGACAAGAGCACTGTCCATGATGTTGTGCTTGTTGGTGGATCTACCAGGATTCCCAAGGTTCAGCAGCTATTGCAGGACTTCTTCAACGGGAAGGAGCTTTGCAAGAGCATCAACCCTGATGAGGCCGTGGCTTATGGTGCTGCTGTACAAGCTGCTATTCTGAGCGGTGAGGGCAATGAGAAGGTGCAGGACCTTCTGCTCTTGGATGTCACCCCTCTTTCCCTTGGTTTGGAAACTGCTGGTGGTGTCATGACTGTGTTGATCCCCAGAAACACCACCATCCCCACCAAGAAAGAGCAAGTTTTCTCTACCTACTCTGACAACCAGCCAGGTGTGTTGATTCAAGTTTATGAAGGTGAGAGAACAAGGACCAGGGATAATAACTTGTTGGGTAAATTTGAGCTTTCCGGTATCCCTCCTGCTCCTAGGGGTGTTCCTCAGATCACAGTGTGCTTTGACATCGATGCCAATGGTATCCTTAATGTGTCTGCTGAGGACAAGACCACTGGGCAGAAGAACAAGATCACCATTACCAATGACAAGGGTAGACTATCCAAGGATGAGATTGAGAAGATGGTTCAGGAAGCAGAGAAGTACAAGTCTGAGGACGAAGAACACAAGAAGAAGGTTGAGGCAAAGAATGCGTTGGAGAATTATTCATACAACATGAGGAACACTATTAAGGATGAGAAGATCGGCTCCAAGCTTCCTCCAGCTGATAAGAAGAAGATTGAGGATGCAATCGACCAGGCCATCCAGTGGCTAGATGCAAACCAGCTTGCCGAGGCAGATGAGTTTGAGGACAAGATGAAGGAGCTGGAGAGCATCTGCAACCCGATCATTGCAAAGATGTACCAGGGTGCAGGTGGTGACATGGGTGGCGCCATGGATGATGATGGTCCCCCTGCTGGTGGTAGTGGTGCTGGTCCCAAGATTGAGGAAGTGGACTAAGATGCTCGGCATTCTCTCTTTGTTTTGGTTACTTCAAATATTTGGTATTTTGCTATTTTAAGTTTCATGCACTTCTAATGTTTTGTATTTCCGAAAGCTGGTACATTTCATTTTGAGGCTTTGAAAGTAGTGGTAGCTTATTCAAAGGCATACGAAACTTTTTTTGGAGTTTCGTTGCTTTCCATTTCTCTCCAAGCTTTAATGTAATGCTTGGTTTTCCATTGAAACAATTATGAATGCAGTTATTTTCAGATCGTCTTTCTTTAGATCTTGTCTTGTTGGAAAGTTTTGCTATTAGTATGCTAGGTAGTTTCTGTCTCTCTTCATTCTTCACTGATAAATTGGTAATGTGCTTTTGTTAGGTCCTTTATGCCTGCTAAGTCTTATTAATTTGTTCAGTGGATCAAGCTAAGTCTTTCTCCTATGATTGAAATTCTTTTGACAGGAACATTGTTCTTCAGGATGTCACAACCAGTGTCAGGCCTTTGTCACATTCTAACTATTTGATCGACAATCAAATTATGTAAGTGGGCAAGGCGCAACATCCCCACGATTAACGGAAAGGGTGTGTCAATAATTTAACCCACTCAAGTGGGACTAGCTACTACTTGCCTTCTTCTTTAACCCTTTTGGCGAAAGCCAAACCCACTTGACAATCATTCAGTCTTGCGTGTTAGACAATGATAAAAGTTATTAAAAAAAAATGTTTTATAAGTTGTTATTTTGAGCTCTCAAATCCGAGTCACATTGAAAAGTTCTGGATTAAACAAAGTAATTTATGATTGACCGTACGTATCTGAAGTTTGATTTGCGGTGATTAGGAGAGANGTTAGACAATGATAAAAGTTATTAAAAAAAAATGTTTTATAAGTTGTTATTTTGAGCTCTCAAATCCGAGTCACATTGAAAAGTTCTGGATTAAACAAAGTAATTTATGATTGACCGTACGTATCTGAAGTTTGATTTGCAGTGATTAGGAGAGAGAGAGAGAGAGAGAGAGAGGGGTAATCTATGGTTAGTGTGATTGGATTGTGGTTGGGGTGGGGCATTTGGGAGAGAGAGGTGACGATNTTGACCGTACGTATCTGAAGTTTGATTTGCAGTGATTAGGAGAGAGAGAGAGAGAGAGAGAGAGGGGTAATCTATGGTTAGTGTGATTGGATTGTGGTTGGGGTGGGGCATTTGGGAGAGAGAGGTGTTTGTGTGCAACTTGGGTAATATCATTCAACAAGACATCAAGGTTGACCTTTAACAGTGAGAACTCTCCTACCCCCGAATGCCCGTCCACCATCCTCACCTGCAATTCAATTCAAAAGGAATTATTATTTGACTCCGCTTCCAACTAACCTCCATTTTTTATGAAGTGGCTATAGAAATTGGCTAATAATGGTGTGGACATGTGGTCCCTGGCACACCAGGACATGCACATTAAAAAANATGAAGTGGCTATAGAAATTGGCTAATAATGGTGTGGACATGTGGTCCCTGGCACACTAGGACATGCACATTAAAAAAACAAAAATTCATGGCTTCTGAGAGTTATACGAAACGAACAAGGCCATATCCGTGGCCTCCCCAACACCTATCAAAATTTATACCTTACTATTATCCTTCCTTCTGGGAAAAATTATATTTTTCACCCCTTAAACTATATTCGTGTCTTACATTACCTCTCAACAATCACACATTCACATTGCACTTTTTGGCAATGATTATTAATTTTGAACTTTTTACTCAAACAACTATATTTCTCACATTGCACTTCTAACTATGATATTATTAATTCCATATTGGCTTAATAAACTCAATAGTTGAGCCGACGTCAGATTTCAGTAATAAAAATGGGGGTTAAAGTATTATTTTTTATTTTATTTTTCGGTGACCTCGGGGCAGAGCAAACACTGCCTTCATGAGAAGTACCTTTTTGTTATCAGAGTAATGCTAGANATTTCTCACATTGCACTTCTAACTATGATATTATTAATTCCATATTGGCTTAATAAACTCAATAGTTGAGCCGACGTCAGATTTCAGTAATAAAAATGGGGGTTAAAGTATTATTTTTTATTTTATTTTTCGGTGACCTCGGGGCAGAGCAAACACTACCAGTAGCTGCCTTCATGAGAAGTACCTTTTTGTTATCAGAGTAATGCTAGCCAGTCCTCACATTACCCTTCCAACTATGATTATTAATTCCGTATTGGCTCAATAAACTCAATAGTTGAGGGGATAATGTCAGATTTCAGTCATAGAAATGGGGGTTAAAGTATTATTTTGTTTTTTTTATTTTTCGATAATCTCGGAGCAGTTGCTTTCATGAGAAATACCTTTCCCTTATCAGAGTCATGTGGGGGAAGTAATTAACTGGTAGTTGCCACCTTCATAAGAATCCACATAAACGATACAATCAAGGCATGCGCAATTGTACAAGCATCCTTATAAAATTGAGGGTAATGGAAAAAACAAAACAGGAATCAATACAACATGATGTATTGCCTTACATCATAGCAAATAAAGTCCAATAGCTTCAAGCTATAGGTAAGTGTTTGGAGTTTAGGGCAATAAGGATAGAGTAGAAGACAGCATTCAAAGCATCAAAACAAACAGTCAGCTCTCAGAAAACACCCCAAAATTGACTTTAAAATCTTAACCAAAAAACAAGAACGTGAGATCCACAATTCAGACACAACACAAATTACCTAAGCAAATTGTCGTGTCTGTGCCACTTAATCTAGTGGCTAAACATGATTTCAACAAGAAAATGACAATCAAATGCAATTCTTCTAGATACTAGATACTACATTTTTAAACTTCAATGCAAATGATTCCCAAACTACACAAACCCCTTGAAGTTGATTTTCTTCCACTGGTATTTGAAGAAATAAATTGATGTGTGAGAGGAAAAGGTTTCACACACAAATATACATGGAAGTCTGCAAAATGAATGGATGGTAGAAATATAAAGCTCCTCATTTGAACCAGATATCACATACAAGTTCAATATTAGGAGCTTTTTACAATCAATAGGAAGCAAAATACATTCTATCAAAAACCATAGCAACTACTTAAGGAAAAAGGAAACAAATGATGCGACATGCATACTTAGTTCCATAGACAACAACACTACATGGTACTAAGTAAACAACGAAGTTCCTACCAGAGCACAACAACACTACCCTTTCATGTTCTTCCAGAATGCCTTTCAGGTCAACATAAGATCATTGCCACCAAGGTGAGAACGAAGGCAAACACGAACCTCATGCTCTTCTGGCCCCTCACGGAGTTTTGGCACCAAAATCTCAAGCACCGTTCCTGGTCCATCATAGTATGCTTCTATGTTAGCATCTTCAGGAATCCGGGTTGAAAGTGGGATTTCTCTGACAAATTCCCCTGGAGGGCAGTGTTCANTGGCACCAAAATCTCAAGCACCGTTCCTGGTCCATCATAGTATGCTTCTATGTTAGCGTCTTCAGGAATCCGGGTTGAAAGTGGGATTTCTCTGACAAATTCCCCTGGAGGGCAGTGTTCAGAAGATGGATCTGTGAGCTTGAAAGTCCTGTCATGCCTCTTGATGAATGACATCCGAGATGTGCTCAAACAAGATATCTTTATGATCCCATGCGTGAGTGTGTTCCGCCAGGAAACTTTCACCCTTTGAAGGTCTACAAAGGGCAAACTAATTATGATCAAATAACCTTCTTCATCTTCATATATCGTCTTTGCAGCTGTGACAGGCCCATAAACGTTCCTCATTACCCCACTAAACTCGTTCAACCAGTGCGGCTCATTTGAATGAATTTCTGAATCTGGAACTCGATCAGAAGGGGTAGGAAACGCCAAATAACAATCATCATCATTTCCATGTGAGAAAAAGTCCTTCCTCCTTTTGCTGCTGACAGGTGATAGATCCATCGCATCCCCATTGCTGTGATTGGATGGCTGAGTTGACAAATTCAGTCCAGACCCATTAAGCAATTTCTTTGAGTTGGAAAGTGGGTTACCCTTGATTGGAGGCTGGGGTCTCTCAAGTTCAAACTCAGTGTTAGGAAGGTTTCTCCAGGAGCTAAAATCTCCTGCTTCCACTGAAAGTGTAAAGTTCAAATCCCTCCCTGTCAGTTCCATCCACCTTTTGCGCTCATCTTCATCAAGACCCATCAAATTGGGAGATGGAACAACTTCGATCCCATGAACACACTGAGGGTTTGAGAGGCCCCTGTAGTGCTTCCGTTGCATTCTATGAGATCGGACAAAACCCTTATCAACACTAAACGGAAAGGGACGTTCTCCCTGACGAGAATGCCCATTCATGTAACTCCTGAGCTGCATCTTGCCCAACGCATTCTCGGGCCTTTCCTTAAATACCCACATGTACATATTCTCCATGTCATGCTGAACCATGAAAACATCAAGCTGGAGATCAGATTTATCAAATCCAGTAACTCCATTACTGTCCCTAACTATCTTTGCCTTTGATTTCTCATTCAAAACAGGCCTAAAGTAAAAGCTAAAGAAAAACCAAGCACCCCATATGCTATCTACTCTTTTTGCACATTTCCTTCCGACCTTTGGGACACTGAGAAAAGTTTCAGTCTCATACATTTGAGACGCAAGCCCAACATCAAGAATATCACTGGGTTCTGCATTCCATGGCTGCGGAGGAGGGCTACGCTCAGATGACAGGGGTAAATTGATATCAGGCGGACGGGTTAGAAGAACTTGGCGGTTCATCTCAAGGTCCAATTCATCGTGTGATGATGAAGCACTTGAATCCATGGATAAGAGGGTTGATGGGTGATGGTTTTCCATAAAAAAAGCCTTAAGAATCAGAAGAGAATCTCCCATTTCACAAAATCTTCATTGGTTACGGGGCTAATTCTGATGTTGGTTTGGATAATTTAACCCCGGCTACACTTCAACAAAAAGAGCAATCTTGAGCACACCTTTATCATACTAATCCCAACTACAACAACCAACCTCCATCAAAGCCCTAGATTTATTCATCACAAAATACTTGCCCACAAGGTCACAACAAATCGACATAAAATTCGACAATAATTGGAAAATTTCCAAAACCTAGGTCAGAAAGAGAGGCATAGGATCAAACAAACCTATGAAACCAAGAGAATCCCACTAAATAACTAAACCACAGTTTTTATGAAATTCGAAAGAGATAAAAGAGCACTCCTTTTAAGAGAAAGAAGAGGGTCACTTAGAGAACTGGAAGACAGGAAGAAAACACGATCGACCCAGAAAACAAAAAATAAAAAATTTCTCGTCNATAAAAGAGCACTCCTTTTAAGAGAAAGAAGAGGGTCACTTAGAGAACTGGAAGACAAGAAGAAAACACGATCGACCCAGAAAACAAAAAATAAAAAATTTCTCGTCTATCAGACTATATAAGAAAACTAGATATAGACCATATCTAACGCTAACCCAGGAAACTCCTTAAACCCTTCAAAGATAGGTGGAAAACATTGAATCACACGCATCGAATCCATAGTCTTTATTTCAATCGTTAGAAGATAGCTACAGAAGATCCCTATCCTTCTAAACAGACACCAATATAGATAATACTACCAATCTATGAAGCCAAGGCCCAAGAAAAGGACCAAATCAGAGGGGATCTTGGAGGAGTACCTTTTGGGATAAGCTTTCATAACTAAGATCCCGCAGAGACCTGGACATTCTGGAGAATCGATGGCTTTCACAATCTTCATCTTCTCTTAGTCTAAACCCTTTAAGCCGTTACTAATACTACAAAGACTCTCTCTCTCTCTCACTTTCACTTTCTTCTCAGCAGCTTTGTCAACATATTCATGTAGAAAATCAACAGAGTCAAAAGAGAGAGACAAAGAAGACGTGTTTTCGTGTTTGGTTTCGGTTTAAGACGACGACTCTGGGATAGAGAGCTGGGATTTTATGAGGTAGCACCACCGTCACCGTGACGGTGACGGTAACGGTGACGGTGCAATATAGGAGAGACGGTGACAGTAACGATGACGGTGCAATATAGGAGAGACCTAGTCTCTGGAACAAGGAGAGGTGAACACTATCCAAACCGTATAATGAATATAGAAATAGGAGTAAAATGAAAAATTACAGTTTAATTAAATTAAGTTATCATGTAAAACCGATGAAGTGATTTAATGGATTCGAATTTGAATCAACCGAATTAAATTTGGAATTAATCCTAATTTGTAAATTTGTTTTCTAAAATATTTTGACTCTATTATATATAATAACTATTTATTGTCTGTATCTGAAGGTACAAAATAATAAAAAATGATAAATAATAAATATATTTGTATTCATATCAAAAATTAAATCATAAATATAGAGAAGAGATAAATAAATTTAATCATCAGTTTGTAGTAGGGGTGACAGGTGATAAGAGATAGTAGTAATGGTAGGAGACAGTGATGGGTGACAATGACTGTGGTGGCGGTGGTGGTGCCAACAACAACGATGGTGGTGGTGGTGGTAGTGGTGGTGGTGACAGTGACAGTGATGGTGGTGGTGGTGGAGATAGTGGTGGGGCCGTTTCAAACATTATTTTTTTTAAAATATTTATGAGAAATAACTTTTAAAAGTATTTTTAAAAAGTTATTTCAAACACACTCTTATGAACCTATTTTTTATATTAAATTTAGGGTATTAATATTAGTCGTTAGAATAACTTTAAAGTAAAATTTAAAGGGATCTCAACCGTGAATACCAAAAGTCATTTTGTTTATCTTTTAATATTGAATTGTAAGTTAATTTATTATATATAATAATTTTATCTCATTAAATTATATTTATTTGGTTGTAATATCAAAAAATTAATTTTAAATAGATTTTTTTATTATTATTTTGGTTTTGATGGCTTAAGTGTTAATAAATGTTTTTGTTGGGATTGTATGTTTTTGTGCTGGCCAGTCGGTTACTTGTACTAATTGTTGTCTTCATCGCTCATCTTTGACATTGTGATGATTCTTAGCCAATTTAGAGCAAAAGTCAAAGTTTAAAACCCATGCTATTAATTGGTTTTTTTGCGTCAATTACAAATATTCAAGTCAATTTATACACATCTTGATTAATTATCTCTTCGATATAATTAAAGATAGGTCATTCACGACATTTCACGTTTGAACAAGATATTCGTGAAGAATACATTTCTCATGGTCTAACTCTAAGGGATTATCAAAATTCAAATTTAAAATGTCTGAATTTACAGTTCATCTAGATTACCACTTGAACTATCCATTGAGATTATTAATTAATTTTTTTGTGCAAAAGCAAATCTATTATAGGGGTAATGTCATGGAAATTCCCTATTATGACTATCCTCTTCTAGATATATTTGGTAAGAATTTTACTATGTCATTACATAGAAAGACAGATTACATAGAAAATTAAATTCATGATATCTCGTAAGAGTTTCGCTTAATCATTATCTGAGGGTAATATTATATTATCTGAAAAACAGAAAGTTATTTAACATTAGTCTATGACAAGAGCTATTTGAGACATTTTGGTAATGGGGATGAAACAAGATTGCACATATAAAGGTGAGATTTTGCATGCAACTCTTTTTTTATGGTTGAATTTTTTGAAGACAAATGTCCATAGACAAGAGAAGCTTAGGTAGGACAATGTCATCTTTTTGGATCAAACACCTGGAAAGTGCATTCCATTATATGCTTTGTAGTGACTCAAAATACAACTAGACTAATATGGAATGCTTCTAGTTAGTGGTGTCAAATGTGTCAGGTTAAATGGTTATGTATCGGGTTAAATAGGTGATAAGTAAAAAATATGTAAACTCGTATACGACCTGTTTAATAAACGGATAACACGACTCGTTTAACTCGTTTAATTTTAAAAAAAATTATATCAACAAATTTTAATACACCATATTTTTTATTGTTAATTGTATTTACCTCAAAGAAGAGGAATTTTTAGTCAAATTTCACATAAAAATCAGATTTGAAGGCTTAAAAAAAAGCAAGAGACCACTCCCTTTTATAGGCAAGACAACCTTCCCCATCTCCTCTCATTTGCCGATGTGAGACAAAAACAAAAGGGGTCGGTTTGCCTTTGTCATGAATTGCTCTCCATCTCATTTCTTTTGTCTTTGATATATTACTTTACCTTTTTTTTAAATTGATTTCTTTATTTTTTTTGGCTAATTTTTTAAAATAATTATTAATTTATTATTATATTAATTTTATTTAAACGGGTAAATGTGTGATAAACAATTTGACATGTCTCACCCGAACACGACCCGTTTCTTAAACGTGTCTGGCGGATCAACCCGTTTAGCATTCAAACATGTTAAGATCTCACTCAAATCCGCTTAATTTGTGTCGATTCGTGTCAATTAATCGTATTGTGTCGGATTTTGATAGATCTATATGTAGTGACTCAAAATACAACTAGTCTAAGGTATTAGTTATTTGAGAGACCAATGAATTAATAATCAAGAAATGCTTATATTTTCGTCCGTTGCACAAGATTTATAACTCCAATGCTACTCCCACCAGATCCCCTCCACTTCAACCCATTGCCCTTGTCCCCTATCCCAGCTTCCCTCCTTATATGTCCTTCCTCAGAGCAACTCCAACACAACTTACTATTTTAGCTATTCAAAATATATTTAAATATTATACTCTCTATTTTAGAAAATCAATTTTACAAGTTCACTTCAACTACACTCTCTATTTTAACTAACTACTTCAACTAATTTTTAATAATTTAAATCGAAAATACCACGTATCCTATCATGTCATTGTCATATTTTTTGACGAGCCCAGATTCAACTGGGTCAGACCCAATAAATCAAGTAAGCCCAACTCAACTAAAAGACAGGTTAAGCCCAGTTTGTGAATTTGACCCAACCCAATGTCCAAGGAATCTAGAATAATTAGAGCACGTGAAAAACAATTATCGGGATATTCATTCTCAAAGATCGAGACAACCTCTTATGACACTTATCTTTTATAACTACCCAGAGAATTAGTACATTTACCCTCACGTCACTGCCTTAACCAAGGTTAAGTGCCTATAAATTGTAAATTTTCTATACATGAGAGGAAACACCTTGAGCTTTATCTCTACATCTCTCTACTCACCCCTCATATAACTATTTCCTCTCTCCTAACAACCATACCCCTCCCGGAGCTAACCATTCATCTTTCTCTCTCTTTTGCCTACTATTTCATCAATAAAGACCACCGGCCACCATTGTCGTCTTTAAAGTGGAGTAGGTCATCCCAATCGAACTACTATATATCTGTGTGCTGACTCATGATTTTATTTTTTTTTTGCCATAGATTACTTATTTAATTGTCTCATTAATTCTCTTGCATCATTCACTTGATTGTTGATTGTGCATAAGTCTATTTTTATGTATCATCAGTTTGACACCATCTATGAAAAAAGACTAAGTTTTCTACTACATTACTACTTTCTTTCAAATACATGACGATCACGACTAAGTCGATAAATCAACAACTAGGAGACAACAACCAGGCTCACCGGGAGGAGGCTCTGCCTCCGCCCGCACCCACAAAACCATCCACTGCGATGACTTTCGTGATCGGATAACAATTTTTGTAGACCATGCAACTGCTGGTAAACCAAAAACAGGAAATCATACAGTGGATACTCACCTCGGGAGGCGTCGCCCCTCAGCCTATAGGAGGAGCACTACTTCCTCTGGCGAGAAAAGCACCGCAACCTCTCCACTTTGGGCGCCAAGCCGCTCCCCACCGTGGGGCCCCGTGCCAAAAGGCCCCCGTGCAGCGCTAGGGTGCCCCTCGCCCAGGATTCCCTCCTCAGCGCGCAGGAAGCTCACGTGTTCCCCTTCCTCATGTACCTGTGCAAGAGGATGAAGGAGAAAGTCAATATGTTGATCATGAAAGCCACTACAATAAACCAATGGAGGACATGCCCAAACAATGGGACGAGAAAATCAAGAATGTGCAAAACCAGCTCAATGATGCCCTCAACACCATCAAAGCACAGATATTGGAGACGGTGAATTACTTGGTAAGGCGCACTGATACCTGGTTTGTTGCAGATGTTGTCAACTACCCTTTACCCTTAAAGTTCAATATGTTTTCCATTGAGATCTTTGATGGCACCAAGGATCCCTCGACCATCTCGACACATACAAATCTCTCATGTAACTTCACAACGTACCTGATGAGATTATGTGTAGAGCCTTCCCTACCACCTTCAAGGGATCTACATGTCAGTGGTTTGCCAAGCTCAAGCTTTTTTTCATCCACTCCTTTGTAGATTTAATAAAGTCTTTTGTCTTCAACTTCATTAGGGGATAGCAACACCAGAAGCTAGTTACTCACCTACTCACCATCAAGTAGGATCGGGATGAAAGATTGCAGAGCTACCTCACTAGTGTTAATAAGGAGGCTTTTCAAATCGAGGAGCCAGACGACAAGGTGACCATGGCCACCTTTATCGTGAGTCTGCGTTCCTCCAGTTTCATGTTTTCTGTCCTAAAAGAGCCGTCATCTAGCATGCTCGAGTTACTGTTAAGGGCAGAAAAGTACATGAACACCAAGGATGTTACCAAGGCCAGAAGAGGTGAGTCTTTCCACGGGGACGAGAAGAGGAAGGACACCCGTGAGGACAAGTGGGAAGTAGAGAACAAAAGAAATAGAACAAAGAGAGTCTCTGTCAAGGACCGCCTTGGTCCCTTGCCTCTAAGAGAGTAATAAGTCTTTACGCTGCTCAATGCTTCCATGGGGCATATCCTATTCCAAATACATGATGATCCTACAGTACGCTGGCCAGAGAAGATGAAGACCGCTTTGAACCGTGGGAACCCAAAAAAATACTGTCGTTTCCACTGCGACCACAACCATGATAATGATGACTGCTTTGATCTTAAAAAAAAGACCAAGGAGCTCGTACGACGTCGTCATTTTCAATAATATGTTGTTGGCATAGGACAAAATTCGCCGCCTAATAGGAACTAGAATGACAGAGAGCGCCAGCAGCCCCTTGGAGAAATGTAGATGATCTTCAGTGGGTTTAGAGGATGAGGTGACTCCAACTAAAAAGCTATTATCAATAGCGGGTTTAAGCCGGTGGCTTTCATTTTATTTGTCTTTTATTTTTTCAGTTGATTTTTTCTGTTATTTATGAAATAAAACTCTACAAAGATTATTGTGTCTAGAACTATCTTGCTTTCATTTCATAAAGTTTGTAAACAGTTTACAAAAGTTAGAACATGATCTAACAAGAAGTTAGACAAAAAAATAAAAGTCGTCATATTCCCAACGAGTAGTCACTACTCCCCGAGCCATTATCATCAATGATTTCCTTGTCACCTCTACCCATAGTGCCTCATATGGGACGAAGTCAGAGAAATCAATAGAAGGAAAAGCTATCAAGCTCTTCATAACCATTAATAAAGGCGTCTGCAATGGTCTTCTCAACAACCTCCCTCCTTATCTCCATCTCAATGGAATGAGCCTTTGCTACGACACTCATCTCCTAAGCTATATGTAGCTTGGCCTTAGCTCCTACAACCCTCTCACGGGACGTTCGCAGCTATGACTTTGTTCTTGCGCAGGTAGTCTCCTGATAAGTCTTTAAAACGACAACCATCTCCCGAGCTATATGTAGCTCAACCTTAGCTTCTATGGCCCTCTCACGGGACATTCACAGACATGACTCTACTCTCGCGTGTAATGTCCTTATAAGCCTTTGCCACGACAGTCATCTCTTGAGCTATACGTAGCTCGGCCTCAACTCTTGCGGCCCTCTCATAGAACATTCACAATTATGACTTTGATCTTGAGTAGGTAGTCTCCTTATAAGCCTCTGTCACGACAGCCATCTCCCGAGTTATACGTAGCTTGGTCTTAGCTCCTGCCGCTCTCTCATGGGACGTTCACAGCTCTTACTCTGCTCTCGCGCAAGTAGTCTCCTTATAAGCTTTTGCCACGACAACCTTCTCTCATGAGTCAACCTCAACTACGCCTCAATAACCTCTTGTGTCTGCCCTTCTCTTGCTAGAACTTTGAATGCCTTTCCAGACTTGATCGTTCCTGAAAAAAAGCAGGGAAAATCGACAGCCACCTACAAGCATTCAAAAGAACAAAACATGGAGGAAAAGAGGGGGGGGTACAAAATCAAAGTTGGGAAGAAAGGCATACCATGAAAAACCCATCCATCGCGGTATTGATAATGCCCTTTGAACCTTGAGATCCAACCTCTCTGATATCCTCAAGAGTCACAGATCGCCAAAGTCACTCTTTGCCTAAATTCACATGGAAACATGGACACAGAGCCTTTACTAGAAGTAGAGCAACTATATGGAGCTACAGTCCCTATAGAAGACTGCACTGTAGTCTCAACTCCCACAGTTGTACAAGGGCTAGCTCTGATAGACACGGGAGTCTACATCGCCATGGGAGTCCCGAGAGTCTACACTGCCATGGGATTCTACATTGCCACAAGATTCCGAGAGTCTACATCGCCACGGGAGTCCCGAGAGTCTACAGCACCAGGGGAGTCCCGGGATTCTACATTGCCAAGGAAGTCTACACCACCACAGGAATCCCTAGAGGAAGTATCACGTGCCCCTATGCTCGTCTACTTAGTGCATAATGGCTTCACCCACCATAAGGGAAGCCTATACACTATCCCGAGAAAGCTCGATGTTTGAGAGACAACTCCACAGGCCTCGGGAGACCACACTCCGAGACTAGAGGTGTTCGAATTCTTTGTGCCTACTCCAAGGTAGCCCTCGCTACCATTTACTATACCATGTTGGAGACTATGCATGGATAGGTCCTTCACTAGCGAGGACGGAGGCGCAAGACGAGTGCTAATCAACCCTCATGACAATCCGCTTAAGTACATTGTCTCCCTTCACCTTACAAAATCCAACAACCAAGATGAATATGAGGCCGTCATATTATGCTTGAAGCTCGCATTGGAGATGGAGGCCTTCTGCCTAACAGCTTACAGTAACTCACAATTGATAGTCAACCTGGTAAGCAAAGGAGGAAAGGATGCAAGAGTACCTATTAGTGGTCCAGGTATTGTTAAAAAGGTTTACTTCCAAATCCACCATGTGCCTCAAGAGAAGAATGCCATAGAAAATGCCCTCGCCAAATTTGCATCTACTAACATACTCATGGGCCTGGCACCAACAAGCCCCCGCTAAGAAGCACTAGGGGCATCAAACTTTGCCCTCTTAGAAGAAGAAGGTAACGGTCACCCTCAGTGGCCCACTCGACTCCAACAAAGAAGAACTTAGACTTTCAGCTATGACAATTCAAAGAAATCTCAATGATGAACTTACCCGACCTTGGGGCGAAATGACACCACCCTTGATGAGTAAAGGGATTGTCCAGAAGCACGTATGTGGCCAAAAACTCGTCAAATGGGGGAGGAACATTAGCATTGTGAATTAGCTGCCATAGCGAGAAAAACCTAAGAATTATTATCCACCCGTTGGGAGCAAACCTCCTAGGAGCCAGCGATAGGCGCCCCAGAATCTGACAGATGGGTCTGGGTATTGGGAACCTCAAACCCGCCTCTAAGGCATCTTCATAGAGAACAATCTCACCCAAAGAGTCACAACATGCTGGCTCGTCCTGCTCCGCCTAATGACACATGACAGCAGAAGGGATACAGTATGAAGACACAAAGTGGGCGACGTCGTCATCGCAGTTAATCGAGCTAAAAATGGAGGTTAACTTCGAACCATCACCTTCAATGATCCCTTTACCTTGCTGTAAAGCCTGCCTAACATCCATTGTATCGCCCCTACTGGCTCGGGCACCTGACATAACAATAAAAGGCAATTGTGTTACACAATTAGAAGGTGGTACCTCAATCCCCTCCACAACCTGGTCCATCTACCTCTCTAAGCGAGGTCTCGGTGCCCAAATGTATCTCCCTCATGCATGGGTCCACTTTCCCAACGCTTGGTCTACCGTGAAGGGATCCACCCAATCTCAGGCTCCCATTAGAGTCTCCACTAATGGCCAGACCACAGACATGNCACAACCTGGTCCATCTACCTCTCTAAGCGAGGTCTCGGTGCCCAAATGTATCTCCCTCATGCATGGGTCCACTTTTCCAACGCTTGGTCTACCGTGAAGGGATCCACCCAATCTCAGGCTCCCATTAGAGTCTCCACTATTGGCCAGACCACAGACACAACTGCCCAACCCATGCCTATAGCTGGCGCCACTGTTTATTACGCCCTCGACTAATGTCTCCATGGCCTAGCCCAATGCGCCTAGGCAGCCACCAGCGCCTGCCAAAGCCAAAATCAAGTCAATAACAAGGAAATACATACATCGAGGAAATGAATAAGTATGGGCCCCAGATACCATACCTCATGAGCTCTATTCGTTTGAGTCACTGCCTAGCTACTTTCCTACATTACCCGAGTGCCCAAAGACGNGCAGCCACCAGCGCCTGCCAAAGCCAAAATCAAGTCAATAACAAGGAAATACATACACCGAGGAAATGAATAAGTATGGGCCCCAGATACCATACCTCATGAGCTCTATTCGTTTGAGTCACTGCCTAGTTACTTTCCTACATTACCCGAGTGCCCAAAGACGCCATTGAACTTACTTGCACATTTTTCGATGTTATGCCCACTTGCCTAAGCCTCCACCAATGTTGAATGTCGCGCCCAAGCCTCCACTAACGTCACCCATCGCGCCCAAACCTCCACCAAAGTCACCCTGCCCACCGGCGCTGCCTAACTTGTGCTCATCCGCCTTCCTACCAGTCTCGCCCACTCCACTAGCATCTCTAGTTGGATGCCATCTGCCATGGGCACCGTCTTCCCTCTCGTTGATGGTGTCTCCCACGTTGATGGTGTCGACTTCCCTACTGTTGATGCCTCCCATGCAGATGACGCCACCATCTACCTCGGGCCTATCAACGCCCCTACACTGCCCTGCATCATGAGTAGCTAAAACATCCAAGCCGAAGCCTCGTCTGGCGCCACCATCACCCGCTAAGTTGGGCGTCTCCCTAGGCTTTGTTATGGTGTTACCTGATGTGTCACTATGACTCGTTGTGGCACCACCTAGGTTCCTGGGAGCAACACGAGGGTCGTCCTCACCAAGATTGTGGACACTCGACATCGATTTGGTTCCCCCTAGCGCCTAGTCCATGACCACATTGTCATCAGCGCTCCCTACTGATCCTCCACCTAAAGTTTTCTATTCACCTTCCATTTCCTTCATCGAGACTCCACTCTTCGTCTTCTCCCTTGGCTCCATAGTCACCTCCTTCACGATTGCACAGTAGTTTGTGGAATATGAAATGGAGAAATGGAGGTTTTTAATTCTTAGCTCAAAAAATGGATATGTCGGGTTTGCCAAAAAATGATCTTTAAAGCCTGAGGGCAAATTACCTAAGTAAAAGAGGAAGACCACGTTGTCGAGTTTACCTAGCTATTGGAATATAGTCGATGGGACAATGGGTTTTCAACCACAGTGATTATCAATTCAAGAGAACGAGCTCTCAAGGTGCAAACAGAGCAAGAGATTGAAGAAGCTACCACCGTGTGGGACAAGGAACCTTTTTCAGATAATGAAGCTACCATCGTGCAGGACAAGAAACCCTCATCTATCCAAAGATTCTCATGCCCTCAACCTTTTGACACCTCAAGGGCTTGGGGCATGGGGGGCACATGACAAATGCAGATTCAACTGGGCCAGACCCAATAAATCAAGTAAATCCAATTCAGCTAAAAAGCAAGTCAAACCCAATTCGTAAATTCGATCCAGCCCAAGGTCCAAGAAATCCAAAAATAATTAGAACACGTGGAAAATAATTATCAAGATACTCAGTTTCGAAAATCAAGACAACCTCTTATG
>CAUOFW020007157.1:59064-62956 GCA_963454935.2 Ilex paraguariensis | reverse complement strand
GAAAGGATGCTGTAGGTGAGAACATGGGTAGTGTACTTTGGTAGACTTTTCATAGGCACAGACCATCTTGTAATACACATGCATAGATGCTGTCAAAAGTGCAGTCTTATTAGGATAAACACCTTCTTACCACTTAGTAATACTTATTTAACAATAAAAAAAATTAATAATTTGTGGATGAAGTCGACGTGGGATGAAGCTATGGCATGAACATTATTTTATTGTGCCTTTTTTATAATTTAAAAAAAGTTGGGTGTACTTATTTTATTAAAGTATCTATTAGAGCCACCCTCTAATTTATTCTTGATTAGTGTGTTTTTTAATTAAATTTTCCCCAGATATCACTTTGTCTGTGTTTAGTTCAGGTACTTTCTGTGGAGATTCTCTAGTTCCAAGTGGAATATGTAATTGTGGGGACCGCGTGGCCCGCTTAGCCAACTGGTCCAAGCGGCTAACTGATTCGAAGGCCTTGAACGACTGGATTAAAGTTGAGAGGTCCAAAACCCAGGTGCTGTTCCCGATTGTTTGTTCTCTGTTTCAAGTTTTTTCCCTATATAAAATACGAATCCGAGTTTGAAGAAGGGGAAGGAGAAGTAGCCCTCAATCTGCATCATATAGAAGAAGATTTATTCAATCACACAAGTTGGGCTCCTAGAATATGGCACCCTTGGGGCTTTCTATTTGATTGTATCTATAGAGGCAAAAAACTGGTTATACTTTTATGTGAATTTGTGATACGGTTTCTGGGAATGAAGTCTGAATAATCTCCTTAACTCTTTCCCGCAAAATGAAAAATTGTTCAAGATCGAAGTGTTTTGATTGAAGGCACTCCGATGCTTAAGTCAGTAATGGAATAAAAAGAATTGTGCTAAGTCTAGGAGAATTCAGTGTACCTTTCACCTTGTTCTCTTCTGTTTTTTATAAATCCTCTTAAGGTTTTCATGATTTTAGGTTCAAGGTGGCACACCTTCTTACAATTCAGTTATTCAGTTTGAAAAGTTGCTAACATTTCTCCAATAATTCCTCTTGATATCACTAGTTTCGTTGATTCGTTTATTTGATTGCCTGAGTTATAGGCGTATATTTATCCTTCTGCTTATCTGTAACAGCTTGGGCATATCAAATACCGAGCATACTTGATTTAAGCCGAACAGATTGAGGAACTCAGCTTGATACAAACCTATTTCCTCGATTGCCATACTAGATACTTTTTCGGACTCGATTTGGTACAAACCGAGCTCTTTCATTGCTTAACCGAACAGACTGATGAGTTCGGTTATAAAGAGAACCAATATATTGCCGAACCTTCAATTAGCTCGGCTCGGTTAAAAATCTCTTAATAGACAATCTTTTGTCACGTGGCTGGTCTTATCAACATCACGTGAGTACATTTAATACTGTGTCACGTGTAATCATGAGGTTTAACCCCTTCATTGATCAAATAGCTAATGGGTATCCATCCCTAAGGGGCTCTGGCTTATAAGGGGGTGGGGGAGACGACTCTCAGTCGATGTGGGACGAAGCTCTGCACGGACACTGAGAGGTAAAAGGTTACTGGATTATCCTAGGAAGGGGTCCAGGTCAGCCAAAATCCTTCCGTTCATGGATGAGATTCGAACGCGCGATTTCTACCTCTAACAGTATCGAAAGTCACAATAAATTAGGATTTTTTTTATTGGTCCAGGTCATTTATGACGAAGATAATGAGCTTCAAGAGAATAATTCGGAGTTCTTGCAGAATGAAACCATATAGTACTAGACACGAGATAAATCTTCCAAAAAATAAGGACTTTTTCGAATAAGCCAATTCATATGGAACCTTACATATCCACTATTTTTCTTATTCAAAAATCAGTCATTTATGTCAGTGTTTTCACATCGAGAATTATTTGTAGACTAATAGATACCAAATGGGCTTCTTAGTTCCGAAATAGATCCTCCTATATCTATATATAAATGATGACTTATCAAGAATATGCTAGAAGAACACTTTGAATTGTTGATTAGTCATCAGAGATAGTTTAGAACTAATAGTTCATTATCTAATAGATCTTTCTGTTCTAATAATCTATCCAAGAATTATCAGTATTTATTAAATCTGTTCTTATATAACGGAACATTGGTAGATCAAATGACAAAGATATTGTTGAGAAAAATATGGCATTTCCCATAAGAAATAAAAATTGAATTCATGTAATAGGAAAAAGATTTTTCATTCCATAGTCGAAAAGATATGTGGCCATAAAAAGAGGGATTAAGTGGAAAAGAATTAACTGTGTGGTAGAATCATAAAAAGGCTTGTTTCTTCTATAATTTGGACCATAACTTCATGAAATAAAATACTACTGCCGAGAGTCCAAGACCAAGGTGCTGTACCCAATTGTTCTCTGTTTCAAGTTACAGACCAAATTCAAATCCCAGCCTGCCTAAACTTGCTCCTCTGGGACCTCACATTTGAAATTAGAACAAAGTTTTTTTTTTCTATTTTTTGCTCTTTTGCTTTTGTTTTTGGTTTTGGTTTGGCTTTCGTATTGAAAAGGAATGGAAATACTATCGCAAGGTAATCCAGATTGTGACATGCCTCGATCCTAGATATGTCATTGTAATAATTAGATTAACAATTTATTAGATTTTTATAGTGTTACTAGTATTTTTGTGACTCGAAGTCCAAAAATAAGTGTGCCACATGGATAAAGGATAATCATGCATGTGTATATACGAATTCTTTTTTTTTTTTTATTTTACTAATTCTTTTTTTTTTTTAAGTCAAACAATTTTATTAATAGAAAAGATAAGCTCCATACACAGTGAAGGGGAGTTTTTCTTTTAAAAAAAAAACTGTAAAAAACCCTATAGATCAATCAAAGTGCTTGATCAGGCAATGCAATATCAACAAGGTATAAATTAAAGGCTAATTTTCACTTCCCGTGTTGGATGTATATACAAATTCTTAGGCGTCACTGTTTTGAAAACCGATTTTTAATTAAGGGTGATTCCTACCCATGAATTCGTATCACATGATATTCGATATTGACTTTCTCTCTCTTGAAAGTAACACATTAGATATGTTAGTTTTTCATACATAGCATGTCACTAAGTTTTGAATGATATTTACAATTATTCCCTAAAACCATATTAAGGGCAATATGGAATCAAAATTAAAATCAATAGTAACAATTTTTATTCTATGCAAACGATCTAGCGTGACACCCACGTCACGCAAAGCTTTGCTAACATATATTTAAAACACAAACATACAAGACATGGCATGGCATCTAAAGCAAAGTTTAACAATCTTGCTCAACTTTAACTCGTCCATGGATGAAGCACATCATGACCACCACACACTAGAATTCAGCCCACTGTTCATCGGCCTTCTTGGCGTCCTCGTCGAAGTTATCATGGTTACAACTTTTCACTGCATAGTTGTTAGGTTGTTGTAATAACAATCACCCCCGAACAACCACCCCAACTGCTACTGGTCAACGACAAATCATTAGAACCAACAANTGGATAAAGGATAATCATGCATGTGTATATACGAATTCTTTTTTTTTTTTTATTTTACTAATTCTTTTTTTTTTTTAAGTCAAACAATTTTATTAATAGAAAAGATAAGCTCCATACACAGTGAAGGGGAGTTTTTCTTTTAAAAAAAAAACTGTAAAAAACCCTATAGATCAATCAAAGTGCTTGATCAGGCAATGCAATATCAACAAGGTATAAATTAAAGGCTAATTTTCACTTCCCGTGTTGGATGTATATACAAATTCTTAGGCGTCACTGTTTTGAAAACCGATTTTTAATTAAGGGTGATTCCTACCCATGAATTCGTATCACATGATATTCGATATTGACTTTCTCTCTCTTGAAAGTAACACATTAGATATGT
>CAUOFW020007157.1:29064-54064 GCA_963454935.2 Ilex paraguariensis | reverse complement strand
GTATGGTGCAGCCACGGAGGCGTGCAAGGAAATGGTATGGTTGAGGATCTTCATGAAAGAGTTAGGTAAGGAGTAAAACAATTCTAAATTGTTCAACGATAGTCAGAGTGCGATACATCTGGCGAAGAATGCAGCTTTTTATTCGAGGACCAATCATATCGACATAATTATTACTTTATTCGCTCTTTGTTGGAGGATGGGCAGTTCACTTTGGAGAAAATTCACACAAGGGATAATCCAACAGACATGTTCACGAAAGTGGTTACTGTGGAGAAGTTAAAGTCTTGTTCAGGTTTTGTGGGTCTCTCAACTTGAGGACAGGAGGATGAGTTGCAAGGATGAGGGACCGTTTCTTTTGGAGAATTGCGGTTGATGTTGATGAGTTGCAAGGAAGATTTGTTAGATTTTTTTGTGGAGTCTAGTTTGTGTTAAACAATGTGCAAGATGATGGACAAAATGATATATCACATATCATGGATTTACATATGTTTCACTCTTTATAAGTGAATCTTTCACTAATACATGGTAAGTGATCTATTATTGAATAAAATTAAGTTAAAGCGTAATACAGAGGATCTAAATCTCTTTCTCTCCGTTATTTCATTCCTCAAGTTCCTCTCTTTTCTTGTTCTAATTAAGTAACTAATTTCCCCAAAACAATGTGCAAGATGATGGACAAAACCTTCCAGACCCTTCAAAATTATTTGCAATGACAGAAAGTACGTGGGTTTAGGCACACGATCAAGTTTGAACCAAAAAAATTGAAAAAAAAAAAGAAATGAAAAAGCACAAGCACAAAAACTCGAGGACAAAGGAGATGGAACGAAGGCAATATATATACGTGGGTTAGGGTGTGTGTTTCTACTCGACCAACAAAAAGAAGGGTGTGTGTTTCTACAAGCAATCACAGAACTTGAGGACAAAGAAGATGACCCTGTGCAAAGAAGGCCACACACACGCATCTAACTGATCTAATCCACACACACATCCAAAAAAACCTACAAAAATCTAAAGTTTGCATACCAAGTTTGGAAGTACTGTTCTGCCAAGTCTATCAATCATTCAAAAATAATTGACTAGCAATGCTACGGGAACTAATTGAATGCAGCTTCGAGAGTAATGGTATAAAATTCAAATATAATTTAAATAAATATCGTTTATTAGATGAACGAGTCCTATAAACTTTTTTGATTAGATCCATTCATCCCACACTTTTCTAATGAATATGACTTTTTTCGTGATCGAAAATAGAAGCCTTCCTATTTCAATGGAGGCTGTCTACTTTTTTTTTTTTTTTTTTTTTTCCATTTTTCCTATTTTTCACCGTGTGTCTAGCCGTCTTGGTGGTTGAAAACAATATTATCTTCAAGTCATGTACTAGCTGCACACCAAGCTATTTGATGTTACACATGACCTTTGTCTTTGTCCCCTCAATTATTCTTCCTCATAAAGCCAAATGAAGACTTCATCAGATCATTCTTCTTCAGGCGGCTAGAAATTAAACCACCAAAGACCCTACCTTATCATGACCACTGCCACCACCAATTCCACCGTACCCTTATCTTCTCCGGCGGCCGATTCTAGAAGCTCCGACATGCCTCTTCTCACCGCCATCGTTGCTTTAGTAACACTTATTGCCATACCCACCTTGATCTATGCTTTCTTTTTCGCTATAAAGTGCCCTCCTAACCCTTTCGAGAGACTTGGCCGGCGGTCCGGCGGGAACGCCGGAGAGTTGACCCCGAGGGGTTCACATATGAATAAAACGGATTGGGCTTCGGTGGTGAAGTATATAAAGGAGGATCACGGAAAAGAGAACGGCGGCGAATGTCCGGTGTGTTTGTCGGCGTTTGTTGAAGGAGAAGAGATTAGGCAGCTGAACGCATGTAAACACTCTTTTCACTTTGCTTGCATTGATATGTGGCTCTACTCTCACTCCAGTTGTCCAGTTTGCCGAGCTTCCATCGCCGTCAAGCGTTCAAAACCGCCGGCGATGGACGGGGAGGAAGATTTCCGGCAAGGATTGCCGGATTCTGATAGGTTGGTTTGATTGTTAATGCATGTTCCAACGTTTCCTTCTTATTTAGGTTCAAAATGTTGAGTGATTAGCCCTTGTGTGTTTTATGGAACATTAGCGGCTCAGAATGTACGAAGAAAGCAAAGTAAAGTTCATCGAGCATAATTGAGTACATCTGGAGTTTATACATTGTACAAGTGTTAGCATAATACTTAGTTTTAATATAATTAGATTAACAAAACAAAATCAAGCAAAATCAAGTCTTATGTCCCAATTATTTATGCTCCGATTTGGTATGATAGAAAAAGAAGAAAAGTTTGAGCAATAAATAAAATATCATGTTTGATAAGGAAGGAAAATAAGAAGAATGAAAAAATAGATAAATTAACTTTTTTTCGATTCACCAAAATCAATCCCTCCAAAATAAAAAATAAATAAATAAAAAGTTAATTATTTATGTTGAAATATATCTTATTTGTCGATATATCTTTTAATATATACATATATTATGTATATATTAATTTCATATTAAAATATAATGATAAATTTAAAAAAATTTCATATATATATAAATTTAAAATTAAAAATTAAAAATTAAAAATTAAAAAATATTAAATTAAAAAATATTTTTTCCATCTTAGGGTTGACTATACGGGTCTGTCTTTATTTGGACTCATTATGGTAAATCAGCTATATGAGTCCGTCTTTATTTGGAGCAAATACTACATGGATTTAAAATATAAACTTAATTAATTATTGTCATTGATTTCACTGTAAATCTTAAAATTTATTGCGACTCATCACCTAATCAATAATTGTGATTATTGACTACCTAATGCTATCCTCCTCTTTTATTCTAGTTTGGGATAAATAACGTTGAATATAACGCCTGATAGAATTTATAATTAGATTAACAACGAATCTCAATTCTCACTTTTAATCTAATAAGGACAAAAGATTAATGGAGTAAGTCCCAACTTGGGTATATCTAGTATTTTCCTAAACAGAAATCATAGACATTCCTTAATTTGAATTTAAATGTCTAAACACTTATGATTAATAGAATAAAGATTTTTTTTTTTTTTTACTGATTATGAAAGTAATAGGTTGAATATTCTTACAAATAGTCCCGACCATAGGTTGAATATTCTTACAGATAGTCCTGGTTATGAAAGTAATAGGTCAAATATTATCAACTCTTTGGAGTGAGGCCCATAAATATCTTAGTTTCGACGTAGATTTTTTACTTTAGATCGGATCAAAGAAGAAATTAGTTGAAGTACACATAAACTAATTCGAACACCGTTTATCTTTAAACCAAAAAAAATATGTATATTCTTAGGAGTAGATGATACTATACCAATTTGTCTATATTTAATCTCATCTTCTCCCAACCACTCACTATCTCTCACAAGGGTGGCCATGGCCCCCCTAAATTTGGGATAACACTAGGTAGGTATTAGAGCTGCTAAAGGAGTTTTACTCGACAAGAAGACTTGGTTGGCCCCTTTTGTTAACTTTTCGTACAAGAAGAGGTCCCTAGACAAATCAACAACGAGGCATTACAATATTTTTTCTATCTTTTGTCTCTAGGCCAATCAACAATGAAGCATTAAAATATTTTTTCTATCCTTTCCTAATTAGCACAGGAAAAATTGTCCCTATCCCATTTATTCCATAAAAAATATGTTCTTAATAAATAGAAAGACAATAAAATTAGAGCACATTCCAATCATCGATTCTTTGATTGTGTACATAGAAAAAAAAATTGCTAAAAAATTTAGTACGGATTCAATTATAGAAGAATTTCATGATATAAAAGTACATTGAGCATTACTTGAATAGACAATTGGATTCGTATGTATTAAAAACTATGTTTTTTTTTGTTAATCTTATATTTTGCATCCATAGTTTTGTTCATATCGAATACATTATTTTGTTACACTGAAAATTTGAATTTTTGTGATAAAGTTTAACCCTCTAAGTATAAAATCTTGACTCTGTCCCTGCTCGTTGACATTGTCCTTGTTTATAGTAACAAACTAAATTCATTTCAATAAATGAATAAATATATAAATTTGAACTAAATAAAAAAGGTTATATTAATTAATAAAAAATAGTAAATTAATTTTTGGGAATTTAGAAACTGTTTTCCATTTGGAATTATATTGGGTCAGCATGTACAGTGGGAAGCGTGAAGCACGTTGTCCACTTTTTCCTTTAGTGGTTAGATTAACCAACTTTTCTTATTTTGGCGTTTATGCCACATGATTCACGAAAATAATTGATCGATCACATCAGTGAAACTTGAGTTCTTGTGAGGGTTGAGTAGGACCTCAACAGAATAACTTTTAAAATCCACTATTATATGAAAGGTAGACAACGAAATTCAAATTCATAACCTTAAGATCTAACAGCAGGAGTGGCGGACATTATGTCATCCACAAGTGGCGGACATTATGTCATCCACAAACCTCGCTAAAATCAATTTATTCAAACAATTTTGATTTTTTTCTTATAAAAATCCATTGAAATTTTTGGTTATTAGGAGGGCAGCCTATGCACTTCCTGGCTTTGTTCATCCATCATTTGTATGTATTGCTTCACAACAATATGAGCTAGTTGGTGAATTAGAGGGATTAACTTTCTTACACAAAATAAGAGCATATCAATAATTCTCTCCTTAGGTCATCTATAGGAGTTCTCTTTTTTGCCTTTCTATTCTTCCTCCTTTCTTCATTTCCATCTCTCATCTATCTGCCTGTTTTATTGAATGATTTCTCTTTGCACAAAGATCAAGTCTAATTAGATTCATTGTGCTCATGCGTGGTTTCGATTTTCTCTTTTGATTGCTTGGAGTTTGTCTTTCCCACTATGATTTCATTGAGTTAGGTTTGTTTGCTTCTGTCAGAGGACGCACTATGGAAGAAGGCTTGATTCATAAGCTTCAGTCTTTTTCTCTTATGGAGGAAGAGAATGTGGCTATTGATTTTAGTATTGATGACATTGCAGAAGGTTTGGAGGAGTGTGCTTTGAGTGTTTATGCAAAGATCTTGACAGAGAAATATGTTAACTCAATAGTTTTAAAGAACACAATGTCGGGGTTTGGGATGTAAAGATTTGAGAGTTTCTAGGCTTTCTCCTAACATCTTTCAATTTTTCTTGAACGAGGAGAAGGAGATTTACAAAGTCTTGTATCAAGGACCATGGTGCTTTGATAATTTCTTGCTTATCACTAAAAGTTGGTCCAAAGGTATCGGGGTCAACTTAGTTTCATTTGAGTTGGTCCAATTTTGGGTTCAAGTTAAGGGTCTTCCTCGCGAATGCTTTACTAAGGATATGGCAATCAAAGTTACTAGTAACTTTAAGGAGTGGAAGTTTGTGGAAATCTGTGAAGAGCTGGGGAATGGGAGCAGATTCATGAGGTTAAGGGTCGATGTGAACATTACGGTACCCTTTTACCAAGGAATTAAACTCAGGGATAGGATGGGGGAAACCCATTTTGCCTTATTCCAATATGAAAGGCTACCACGAATGTGTTATCACTGTGGTAAAGCAGGGCATACCGAGAAGTAATGCTCTGGGTTGAAAGCGACATTAGAAACAGATGAAGGGCTTGTGAATCAATATGGTGCATGGCTGAACACTACTGTTACCAAGTCCAAATTGGTTCTTAGGCACCAGAATGAACCTGGATCATCGGAGNATGAAAGGCTACCACGAATGTGTTATCACTGTGGTAAAGCAGGGCATACCGAGAAGTAATGCTCTGGGTTGAAAGCGACATTAGAAACAGATGAAGGGCTTGTGAATCAATATGGTGCATGGTTGAACACTACTGTTACCAAGTCCAAATTGGTTCTTAGGCACCAGAATGAACCTGGATCATCGGAGATTGTGTCATTGGCTTCTGCTCTGACACCTGAACTGGGGCTTAATCAGGGGCATCCATTATGGGATTCTAGGTGTGTTGTTAGGCCGAAAATCAAGGAGAGCCATCAAAGGGATACTAATGTTAAGGACAGAGTCCTAGATTATGTAATCTCTCCACAAATCTCTAGTGAGGATTTGATTATTGGTTTAAATAAGGAAAGGGGGGATGTGGTAACTCCAGCTAGGGTGGACTCTTTGGACTCTAAAAAAAATGTAACAGGCCCTTATAGTTAGTGACCTATATGAGGTGGGTCTCACCTCAGACTATCCAACTACGGCCCATCTGGAGCTTCTAGAGTCTGTGGAGAATATGGGTTATTCCCTTAAACATCCAAAAGACCCAACCCATATGGAAGACACTTGTTCCTCGGGAAAAGGGTCTTCGTCTTCTGAGCTAAATGATGTTGCAATTAGGGATTTAAAGCTAGCTAGCACAGGCAAAAGGAAGTGGTCTTGCAAGGCTAAACCCCATACCCTAGCTACAAATTGGGTAATCCAAGAGATTAAGGTGGGTGGTAAGCGACGGGGCGAAAGGTCAAGGTGCTCAACAAATTTTGAAAATGACAATGTTTCTTGCAAGAAGGTTCAGGTATCACAATCTACACTTCTCAACTCATCATCATCGATGATGATTTTTGATTAGTCCCACTGGGAACCATAATAGGTGTTTGCTGGAACTGTTGAGGGCTTGGGAACCCTTGTGCAGTTCTTGCGCTTCATGATTTGGTGAAACAGAAAGAGCCTAGTTTGGTTTCTTGATAGAGACCAGGCTACTTTCTAATGAGATAGATAAAATAAAGTTTTGGGTTGGCTTGTCCCAAGGGTTGGCATTTGATTCACAAGGTAGAGGTGGTGGGCTTGCTTTATTGTGGAAAATGGGTGTTCGAGTTAGCGTTAAAAGCTTCTCAGATTTTCATATTAAAGCAATTATTGATGAGGGGTGCCCTAAGCAATGACGTTTTGTGGGATTCTATGGTCACCCTAAAGTTAGCTTAAGGAAGCATTCATGGAATCTTTTGAAGTCATTAAGCCAGATATCTTATCTCCCTTGGGTGTATGGGGGAGACTCAATGAGATCGTGTCTTTTGAGGAGAAATGGGGTGGATAGGCTCGTCCAAATTGGCAAATGAGGGATTTTTGCAAAGCAATTGATGTGTGTCAATTGCAAGATATGGCCTTCAAGGGCAATGCTTTTACATGGTGGAATGGGAGTGTCCATCTGTACTCAATTAAGGTGAGATTGGATAGAATTTGAGCATCCCTATCGTGGTCATCACTATTCCCCATAGTAGCGTAGAACATCTACCCACCTTGGATTTGGATCATTGCCAAATCCTATTTCACATTTCTGATTCACAAAACCTGGGAGTAGAAAGGGTAAGGAAAAATGATTTTGTTTTGAGCCGATGTGGCTTATTGTTCCCTCTTGTTTGGAAGTAATTTGCCAAAGTTGGCTTGGTGTTGGAACAGGTTCGCTTGTACAACACTACCTCAGTAATATAAGAAGTTGCAGAGCAGGGTTATTGAAGTGAAAAAATTTGAAAAGTTTGGCAATATAACCACCAAGATTCAAACGAATAAAGAGTGGATAGTCAATTTACAAGCGGGGACCATCACAGAGGATACAAGAAAGGAATTATTTGAGGTTCAAGCTCAGATTAATAACATGTTGAAGGCGGATGAAACAATGTGGAGGCAGTGATCAAAATCATTGTGGTTAAAGGAGGGTGATAGAAACACGAGTTTCTTTCATGCACAAGCAAGTTCTAGCAAACAGAGGAATCTGGTCTCGGGCCTTTTCAATGAAGAGGGTATTTGGGTTACAGAGATGGGACAGATTGACCAAACTGCAGTTAAATATTTTACGGACTTGTTCAAGTCGGCGCATCCTTCTTTTCAATAGATGGAACAAGTCACAAGTAGTGTAAAACCGAGTGTCTCAGCTAATATGAATTGCATCCTGTTAGCAAAATTTCTACCTTCTGAAGTTGCTCAAGCTTTGAACCAATTTCACCCAAATAAGTCTCTAGGTCCAAATGGTATTGGTCTAATTTTCTTCCATAAATTCTGGCCTATAGTGGGTGGTGATGTCACAAGAGTTCTATTGGATTTTCTAAATTCAGATAACCCTTGTTGCAGTCTTAACTATACCCACATAGTACTGGTACCCAAGATCCCAAATCTAGAAAATATGACACACTTTTGCCCCATTAGTTTGTGCAACGTTGTATATAAACTAATAGCGAAAGTCCTTGCTAATAGATTGAAGAGGATTTTACCCAAAATAATTTTAGAGTATCAAAGTGCTTTCATCCCAGGACGGTTGATTACGGATAACGTCTTTAGTGCGTACGAGCTCAATCATTATCTAAAGCAGAAGAATAAGGGAGGTAAAACCTACGATTATATTGAGTGGAACTTCTTGGAAGCAATGATGCGTAGAATAGGATTTGGTGAGCGTTGGGTGAGAATCATAATGCGGTGTGTTTCGTTAGTATACTATTCCCTTATAATCAACAGGAAACAATCCAGTTTTTTCAGGCTGTAACAAGGATTAAGGCAGGGAGATCTTCTTTTGCCTTATTTATTTTTGTTGTGTTTTGAAGGTTTCTCGGCACTCTTAAGAGCAGGAGAGGTTAGGGGAAGTCTTTAAGGAATGACAGCAGGATGGGGAGGGCCAATCTTTTATCATTTATTTTTTGTGGANTTGTGTTTTGAAGGTTTCTCGGCACTCTTAAGAGCAGGAGAGGTTAGGGGAAGTCTTCAAGGAATGACAGCAGGATGGGGAGGGCCAATCTTTTATCATTTATTTTTTGTGGATGACAACCTCCTTTTTGCCCAGACCACTAGGGGGAATTGTGAGGCTATCATGGAGTGTCTCCATAAATATGAAATGGCCTCTGAACAAGTAGTTAATTTCTCTAAATTAGCTATTATTTTTAGTAAAAATACCTAGCCAACTATTCTAGGTGAAATTCAGAGTATGCTACGAGTTCCAGTAGTTAAGCACCATGATAAATATTTGGAGCTTCTTTCGATGATTGGAAAAACAAAGCGTGCTATCTTTGATTTTATTTGCGAGAGGGTATGGTTGAATGTGCAAGGCTGGCAAGAGAAACTTTTATCAAGTACAGGTAAAGAGGTCCTTATTAAGTCAGTAGCGCAAGCTATCTTGACNAATACCTAGCCAACTATTCTAGGTGAAATTCAGAGTATGCTACGAGTTCCAGTAGTTGAGCACCATGATAAATATTTGGAGCTTCCTTCGATGATTGGAAAAACAAAGCGTGCTATCTTTGATTTTATTTGCGAGAGGGTATGGTTGAATGTGCAAGGCTAGCAAGAGAAACTTTTATCAAGTGCAGGTAAAGAGGTCCTTATTAAGTCAGTAGCGCAAGCTATCTTGACATATGCTATGTCGTGCTTTAAGCTACCTTCTACACTATGTGCAGAATGGAACAGCTTGATAACGAAGTTATGGTGGGGTGGTAATGGTTCTAAGAGGAAAATACATTGGCTAGCCTGGGAGAGACTATGTAGACTGAAGACTAAAGGCGGGATGGGTTTTTGGAATATAAAAGTATTTAATTACGCNCTTTAAGCTACCTTCTACACTATGTGCAGAATGGAACAGCTTGATAACGAAGTTATGGTGGGGTGGTAATGGTTCTAAGAGGAAAATACATTGGCTAGCCTGGGAGAGACTATGTAGACCGAAGACTAAAGGCGGGATGGGTTTTTGGAATATAGAAGTATTTAATTACGTNGTGGTAATGGTTCTAAGAGGAAAATACATTGGCTAGCCTGGGAGAGACTATGTAGACTGAAGACTAAAGGCGGGATGGGTTTTTGGAATATAAAAGTATTTAATTACGCCCTTCTTGCAAAGTAGATTTGGTGGCTTCTTCAATGCCCATCGTCATTGTTGGGTAGGGTGTTAAAGGCTAAATATTTCCCAAATACATCAATAATTGAGGCTCAACTAGGCTATAATCCCTCCTTTACTCGTCGTAGTATGTTGGAGCCTAGAAAATATGTGATGAAAGGACTACGATGGCGGATTTGCAATGGGATAACTATTAGAATAAAATCTGATAGATGGATTCAAGACCGACTACTTTTAAGGTTATTAGCCCTCTCTCAGCATACTAAAAGTTTTTTTTTTGTAGTGAAACCTATTTTATTAATTAATAAAAGTTTGTTATTGTCATTTTATTGAGAATCTATATAGGCAAAATATTTGTATTATATTTTATATATGATACACATGTGTGTCTTATATGTTACATTGTAGATAATCTGTCGTGTAGAGTTCGGCTTATGCACAGTAGACCAGATTATCGTATCTTTGTATAATATGAGTATATGTTCACAATCGTAGATTGAATTGGACACGACATTGCTATGATTGTAGTGTAATGTTCTGACATAGTCTGTCTTGACTATAGGAGATTGTTTGATATCTCGTATTATTGCAGTAGTACATTTTGTATGTTGAACAAACTCATGTTGAGGTTATTATCTTTTACTGATTTGATAAGATAATAAGTACCTCATGATTATTATGATTACTTATGCTCTTAATCCCTAAATATTTAATTGCTACGTGCATATAATGTTTGTCACTTTAATTCATCAAAGAGTGAGATTCATATTGGGTCAATAAGTTCGATGAAATTGGAGATGATGTTATTTATATGATGAAAATTAAATATTAAAGGAAACCACNTAATAAGTACCTCATGATTATTATGATTACTTATGCTCTTAATCCCTAAATATTTAATTGCTACGTGCATATAATGTTTGTCACTTTAATTCATCAAAGAGTGAGATTCATATTGGGTCAATAAGTTCGATAAAATTGGAGATGATGTTATTTATATGATGAAAATTAAATATTAAAGGAAACCATGTCCTAGTATTTAAATGAGTTGATAATGTACTCTTGAAGAAACTCATGAGTTTTGTCCATGTCAAACCCTGCATATGAATTTAATTATCCGACATGACAAATAAATTGAGTGGTAAAGTCTCAATGAATAAAAGAAGTCAATTAAATATAGTTGTCAGTAATTTATTTAATTCATGGATATTTATAATCTTAAACGTGGNGTATTTAAATGAGTTGATAATGTACTCTTGAAGAAACTCATGAGTTTTGTCCATGTCAAACCCTGCATATGAATTTAATTATCCGACATGACAAATAAATTGAGTGGTAAAGTCTCAATGAATAAAAAAAGTCAATTAAATATAGTTGTCAGTAATTTATTTAATTCATGGATATTTATAATCTTAGACGTGAGAAGATTATTAAACATATAATAATAAGGAATTCGAATATAATTTTAAGATAAGGCACAGGAGATCAATAATAAGTCTTTAGTGGACTGACTTATTATTAATGGGTTGAACACAGAAATCTTAAGCCCATTGAGAGCCCAGTTCTTATTTCTCCTTAGGGTCTTTGTTGTAGCCTATATATAGACGTCTAGGTTCTCTATTTCAACATCTTATCNAGATATTTTACCAACACAGTGCAACCTAGCTAGAAGGCAATTAAATGTCAATAATAGTTATTTCCTCTATGGCGCTGCCCATGAATCAGCTGTCCATGTCCTTTTGAAATGTCCTTTTGNCAACATCTTATCTTTACTCACATTTTTTAGGGAGGCTGAAAGAGAAAGCAAGGATTCGGAGGTCTTGACAGCTCAAACGGCGTCCGAATTTTGACTATGAATGGCAGTGGATGGGGTAAAAATGAGTCTTCATCCAAACCCCATACGTATTGAATGGTAGACGTATACAGGGATACCCATATAAACATATGCGGGGATGGACTGACACTTACCCCCGTCCTGCTTTACTCGTTATTATTATTACTATTATATATATATATATATGTGTGTGTGTGTGTGTGTTACTTTGAATACAAATCTACATATTATTAAATAATTTTTTTTTTTGAAAATTGTTTTGTTTTTTGATTTTTTCTTTTCATGATTTTGGATTGTAAAAGTGTAGATATTTGTGTTTTTATATTTTTTTTATGTTGGAATATGTTATGTTACATTATATTGTTTTGTATGATATTGTGTTGGATTTACAAGGAAGACAAATTTTTAATTATATTATATTGGATTATGTTGTAGATAAGGTTTTAATTATATTATGTTGTAAATGACAAACTTTTAATTGAGTTATGATATTCTATAATTATGTTGAATTATTTAGAATGTTAAATTTATTTATAATCTTGGCTTATGTTGGCTTGGACTTGGGCTTGGGCGGGTAAGGTGGACGAGGTTAGGGCCGGAGGTGCAGGCGGGGGACGGAGCGGGAGGGGGATTACAAATTTACCCGCGGACGGAGATGAAGATGAAAATTATACTCGTTAACGAGGGTAGATCGGGGATGGACAGAGTTTTTTTAAGCAAGTAAGAGCATGGAGACTACACCCCCCCGCCCCCCGATTTGGTCCACTGTCATCCCCAATTCTGACGTTTGGGGATATACGACTAAAGGCCGCAAGGTTCGTCGAGTTGTAGTCGTTGTTCTGTTCTATATTCGTGCTGAGATGAGATCAGTCCCGAGAGATCTCGAAGGTAAACCCTAATTCCGNAGCTGTAGTCGTTGTTCTGTTCTATATTCGTGCTGAGATGAGATCAGTCCCGAGAGATCTCGAAGGTAAACCATAATTCCGTCTTGTAGGGTTTTAAAGGAAATTTTTTGATATTCAATACATACGCGTTGTCAACGACTCTTGGGATTTCTATTCCAACAAGCAGATGATGCTCTTTTGAGTTCTCTGAATGATTATAATTCAAAGACTTGGAAGATAGACAAGCTACATGAGGTATTTTTGGATTTTGAGGCTGAGGAAATTCTATTAATTCCCATTTGTCCAAATCTCCCCAATAATCGACAAGTATGACACTATACAAAGTCGGGGAAGTCCATGGTTAGAAATGCATGCCACTTGATTATGGAGACCAGAGCTCATGGTGGTTTAAGTAACAATCAAAGACAGTGGGGTGGTGCATTTGTGTGGAGCCTAAATATCCCAAATAAAGTTAAGTTGTTAGCGTGGAGGGCAATCAAGATATTTTACCAACACAGTGCAACCTAGCTAGAAGGCAATTAAATGTCAATAATAGCTATTTCCTCTATGGCGCTGCCCATGAATCAGCTGTCCATGTCCTTCTAAAATGTCCTTTTTCGAAACAGACGTGGCTAGAATCCTTGATCAGGATGCTAGAATGCTCAACTGTTTTGTTCCATAATTGATTTGTGGTTGTTTCAATGCATCTATCATCATTGGAGGTAGGTCTTCTGTTAGTTATTTGTTGGTCCATTTGGTACAATAGAAACAAGGCTTGCCTAGAGGGGGGTTGCCCAATCTCCTAGCCAAGTAGTAGACTTCTCAAGATCATATCTAAATCAGTTTATGGAGGCGCGGGACCGTAGAACCCAAAGGAACATTTCCATTTCAGTTGCTAGTATGGCTCACTGGTCTGCTCCTCCTCTTGGTTCTGTGAAGATAAACTTTGATAGGGCGGTCTTTAATTCAATTAAAGCAGTGGGGATTGGAGTTGTTGCCAGAGATTGGAGGGAAAATTTCATAGGGGACTTATGCAAGGTAGTTAAAAGTTCTTTGAGTGTTGAGTGTGTGGAAGCGTTGGCTACTTTTCACGCTGTTGAGCTAGGGGTGGAACTAGGTTTTTCAAGCGTTATTTTAGAAGGAGACTCAAAATATGTTGTGAGGGACAATAGGAGGGAGGAACCAAATCTATCCATCCATGGAGTGTTTATTGAACAGATCCAAAAGCTTGCTATACATTTCCCTAAGTTCTCTACTTCTCGGGTGAGGCGTTGTACTAATGTTGTGGCTGATAATTTATCTCATTATGCTCTTCATTGTAATAACTCTGTCTCATGGAGAGAGGAACATCCAAAATTTTTGGATCCTCTTCTCTAGAATGATGCTCTAATTTAATCTATAATAAATTTTGTCGTTTCATATCAAAAGCTTTCTCACACAAGAAAAAAAGAGATGGATTTAATAAATCAATTGAGAGGAACATGAGCTATACTATGTGTTAGTAATGATGTGGTACCACAATGATAATAAATCGTGCATATAAATTACAAAATTCATGAAGGAGATCGTTTGAAGTCTCAGGATGGGAAATAATGCATACACGGAAACTCTCAACATAGAATTTCAGCTTCCGTATACCTCTGACACAAGAGACAATGTTATAACATGGCTATATAGTCTCAACACCGAAATACACATTAACAAGTATAAAAATCATGTCCATGTTCTACCACACACTCAACACATCAATATTGCATCAAAAATATGCATTTGATGTAATATAAATACATCCATCACATAATTAAATAAGACATAAAGATTTATCGGATTCCCACCTAAAAAGTTATTCAAAAGAGGCTAGCAGGAAATACAAGTCTATGACCGTCGAGTGGGAAGAGCCAGAGCTAGGGTTTTGTCCTCGCCTAAAACATACAATATACCACATATTACAATATATTTAATATTAGATATACATGCCCCAAAACTCAAGCATGTACACTTACAATGCATGAAATGTATGTTATGTACTTTTCGTAGTTGGTCACCCTTCATTTCAAATGGTCAAAACCCAAAACTATAAGTTTATTGACATTTTTAGCATGCTAGTATGTCATTTAGAACTCATTTTATCAAGTATAAACATGATTTCTACACGAACCCCAATACCTTGTTTATGACTTACATGAGGTAGAATAATCTTTTTCCATGCTTGGAAATCAACTTCAAGCATTCTCTCTCACTCTTTCAAGCTCTCTCTCTATAGAACTCACTCTCTCTCTTTCTAAAATGCTTCCAATGGGTATGATGAAAGAATGGGAGAATTCTCTTCATTTTTTTTCTTTATATATTTTTACGTATAAATACACTTCATTCCTTTTTTTTTTTACACTTTGGTTTAATTTAGGTTTTCAATATACTTTTGGTCTTACATTTGACCCATAATTTTATTATGGCCAAATTAATTCACCAAACTTTTCTACATTATTCATTATATTAAATAAATAATAAATTCATTTTTGAGCCAGATATTACACGCACCTTTCCTTATCCCCAAAGACATGAACTGCTTCAACGTATGGTTTGAGACTTCTTACCTTCATGAAATTTATGAGTCACAGTCTATAAAGGTTAGTTTGGTTGGCAAGAGAACACAACAAAGTGTTAGAAACAGAAAAATAACTCATTTTTTGTGCGTCTATTTAACTGAAAACCTATAATTTTCCTCCAATTTGTATAGAAAAATTCTAAATCCAGAGTAAGTTCGTCGTTCTTATCTCCTTACCCACTTTGTCTACATTTCAATCCACAATCCCAACTCTCCCATTATTGTAACCCCATGCAAGGCCACTCCTCTTTTCAAAATTTCCAACTCTTTATGTCTCGAGTCTTGAAAATTCTACTTTGTATTTGGCTGAGCCAAGAAATTTATAAAAATCCACTGAAGAATACTTAGAAAGTAACTCGCCACCAAGGTTGCCTGTAAAGTAAGTTGAGGAATATAGTAGACATCAGGAAGTGTAAGTTGAGAAGATACAATAGTTCCAACACCAGCCAAGGACATTTGGGTGTCATTGGCTGCAAGGACAGATATAGAGGGAGGGAAAACAATAGAAATAAATAAGGAAGAATTGCTAGTCATATGATGGGTGGCTCCTGAGTCAAAGACCCAGGCAGTTCGAGATATACCTGAAGGACCTGTAGTAAATGATCCTGTAGAAGGAGAAACTGATAGGGCACCTGGTTGATGAAAGAAAAGGAGCTTTTACAACTGATCAGCTATCATAGTCATGTTGGGAGCTGATGAGAGTGTCTCATCCAATGGTGAAGCAACTACAACGGTATGACGATCTTTGGGCTTAAATGGCTGCTGTAAGGTCCCCTTGGCATTTTTGTTCACCAATTTAGGACATTGAGCCTTTCAGTGGCCTTTCTCACGACAACAACTACACTCATCTGAAGCAGCTCGACCCCGATATTTAGTCTGTGAATGAGAAGTTCCTCTAGATGGTATAGCCAATACAGTCTGATTAGGCAATGAAAGAAGACCAATTTAAGATGGACTCCTTCAGTCAGAGGCTCATTCACTACTGCATCAACTGTGAAAAGTGAGAGACGATGGAGAATAGAACCACGAAGGCCATCAAAATCATCTCAAAGGGCCATCAAAAACTATACCAACCGTTGCTCTTCCCTAAAAGTACGATACACCATATGTGTACTCAATTCAGCAAGTTCAACAAGTGCTAACTGATCTCAAAATCCAGTCATAATCGAGTAGAACTCTTGTATGGTCTTATCACCCTGACGTGCAAATCAAATTTTATGCTCAAGCTAATATCTCTTTGCAAAATTTGACTAAACAAATAATGTAGCTAAATAATCCCAAATCTTCTTGGCTATGTTAAACTTAGCCAAATGCACACCACTGGTCTGATCAACTGAGTTGTTAATCAAAGTAATGATTTTAGCATTGTTGACTTCACAGGTATTCTTTAAGTCAGCATATCTCTCTTCCTTCGAATCTATTGGAGCTTGCAAAGTACCACTAAAATAACTCCACATTTCTTTCCCCAACAAAAAATTCTTCATAACATAAGACCAGTATACATAATTGTTACCATTTAATCTGACACTAATAGTCTGAAGTGAATCAGAATGTCCACTTGCCATAATGTGAACAAAGAGTCAATCCTCTCAACAAAATAATACCCAAAATAAAGTAGAAAGTAACAATAGAACTATTCTCAAATCTAACCACAGAATATCAATCACAAAGCAGTCAAGCACAGTAGAGTAACCAAAACAGCCGATACACAACCAAAGCCAAGAAACCAGAAAAGCAAGAAATCAAAGGAGCCGATGCACAACCAAAGCCAAGAAGTCAGAGGAGCAAGAAACCAGATGAGCCCAAGCTTAGAAATCAGACCACACCGAACAACCGGTGCACTGTGAAGATGATAACAGCCAAGGCAGACCACCGACCAGCCCTGAAACACACAAATCTCATCCCAAATCAACTAAATTATCTTAGTCGCACCTCTTGGCTGATTAAAAACAAAAAAAAAAAAAATTGGCTGACAGTGCCAGGTATAGCTAATCGAAAAATCTATACGTATTTTTCCAAAAATATTTAAAAATTAGTAACCCTTACCAAGTGAACTTGAACCAAGAAGAGAAGCACACCAGAGAAAAGCCCATGAGGAGTCGATCATGATGGTAGGATCCACGGTCGGAGACTAATGACGTCATCATGACGTTATCGCTAGCAATGATGATGTCAGTGGCTATTTCACGCCGGGTTCACCAGGTCTAGACATCGGGTTCACCAGTTCTATTTCCAGATTTCGATCAAGAATTATTATTTAGGTTTAAGGATCCTAGCTCTGATACCATGTTAATGTTTATCAATGAAAGAGAAAAAATATGTTTATTGACAGTCATCAATCTGTATTACAGACGCATAACTCAAATACACAATGTAGGCCCTTATATATTAGGGCAACCAAAATAATGTAAACTACCTATAATATAAATATTCTAACAAGTCCAACCCCGTCGGCGGGCGAGTCAATTAACAACCCATGGCTTTCGCCAAGAATTGGTTGCTATGCATAAAATGAGGAAGACCCATGAGCATGTTGGTTTTTTTTTATGGAGTCTAGTTTGTATATGTGATCCGGATGATGACCCAACCCGAAATAATGTTGTGTGATTTTTAATGAAAAATTTTCTGAGGCTTAGTCCATGGAGTGAAGGCTTGGGCCGATAGGCCCAAGCCGTAGCGCTCATGGACAAGCCTTGTGGGGGTTTGCACAGCCCAGTGCGTAGGACATATAAACCATATTGTTTTGGTGATTAGGGTTTGTTGTGGATTGTACAGCCGCTCTCTGTAATTCAACTCTCTCAATAGTGAAATCCCTGCAGTTTCGTGGACGTAGGCAAATTGTCGAACCACGTAAAATCTGTGTCGTGTTCTTTCTTGTTTCTTATTGCTTTATATTCCTTATTTGTTCTTCGATTGTGTGTGTTTGTTAGTGGATTTAAATTGAGTTAAATCCCAACAGAGCAATTGTTAAGTAGATGATCTATTCATGTAGCCATGTCGTTGCATTATAGGAATGCGAATTTCAGCAGTACTTGAATGTAGCAAAATTTGTTTTAGTTGTAGTTCTAAACTTGTAGCATTTCCATTAGAAGCATAATAATGGCAATACCAAGTGCTACTGAATGTAATTCATTATTAATTTTAAAGTCTTTCTCGAATTCTTTCACCTTGCCGATGCTTTTGGATTTGACCATCTTAATTGAGTTTTTTAGTTGCAGATAATATTTTTTATGTATAAATTCATTTAGTGATAAAACGTGAATGAACACAAAACATTTCAAGACCAGTACCCAATTCAATATAAGGGGTAATGTAGGCTACGAGGTACAAGATCACATAGTTATTTTAGAGTGTGTGTCTATGTACGTTTATTGTTTATTTTCAAAAATAGTTTGGGACTCGGTAAAAAAAAATTCCATGACATATCCAATCCTTAACATCTATTTCCCTTGTAATAAAGATTTTATGTTCTCAATTCTTATGGAACCCTTATTCTAAGGATCTTTATGTAGTGCAAGCCTCTATTGTGTGAGTCAAATTTATATTAAATAATTAATTTGACTAAAACATATCTTATTTAATTGGTTTATATGTTTACTCTTGAACATTCTTACAATAAAAAATTGGGTTGTTACATAATCTTAACAAAATATATAATTGTGATTTACCTAGAGATATCTCCAATCCTTACCCTTTTCCAAATCGAAATTTAAATTTCAGGAAATTTTTTTTAAAAACCTTCTCCAATGTTAGATTGAAATTGACGTTGGATTACACATTAAGGTTAATTTCAGTGATAGTTTGTGGAGTTTTTGTTTTGTCTTTGCACTTATGTGATTAAAACTCAATTTTTTTTTATTTGAGTTATGATTATAGAATTGGTTATAATGAATAATAGACGAAGATAATTTTTTTTTTAGGTATGCTTCAAGGCATGATCTTGGAGTGGTTTTGTATGGTTCTTGAATGGAATAGAGTTCGTGTTTTCTTCTGTGATTTTGAAGCTTTGTGATGAAATAAATGCTTCAAATAGTTTATTCAGTTCTTTTTTTTGTTGGTTTGATTGTAAATATGGGAATTTGAAAAGAGACCGCTTCAGATTTAAAAGTTTAATCTCATTGAGCCAAATTATTATTTATTTTTTTAGATAATCATGCATCACACGAGTTCTATATTTTGAATGGTCATCTTTGTTTTTAATCAAGACAATGATGATGATGCACAAATTGGCTTTGCACATCACCTGTCAAGTAAACAGTATTAAATGCAGTAAATAAGTAGAGAGACAAGGTTTATAGTGGTTTGGTTAATGTGACCTACATCTACTTTGAATGGCTAGGGTCGCCGGATATTTTATTCACTCAAGTGCATAGGGAGAGTTGAGAGTTACAAGCTTAGAGAGGGAGAAGACAATTGTGCTCAACTTAGTGTAATCTGTCTCCCAAGTGTTGGTGGATCTTATAATTTATAGTCGCCCCATAACAGATTGGGGCGAATTGTTAGTAACTAAGTGGCTATTCTAGTGGAGCTGGTGATCTCTTCTCAACGGGCAAGGTAATTACGGTGCTCTCTATGAGATTTGGTCAAAGGATGAGATGGTCGTTGACTCTTTCCAAGGCGACAAGGATGAGGCTTTTGGGTGACCCTTACTTCAAGGTGACTAGGAGAAGGCTCTCGGATGACCCTTACTTCGAGGTGGCTAGAAGGAGGCTCTTGAATGGTCCTTACTCCAAAGTGACTAGGAGGAGACTCTTAGATGACCTTTGCAGGCTCATTTGCTCCTCGAACCTTACTCACTTTAAAACAAAGTACCAGGCGTGGACCACTTTGAGTGCTAGATCTTTTGGAGTTGGACTTTTAATTTAAATTGGGCTTATAGCATGAGTTGGGCCCTTGGGCCTAGCCCATCATTTGCCCGCAATGCCCTGTGTCTAATGAAACTTGGAGAGCAGGGTATTCGGTTGAATTTGAATTTTGGCTAAAAGCACAACTGAAAAAATTTCAGTAGGCCAAAACATTTATTTCTAGGCTTTTTTTGGACTTTTAACATCATCAATCACAACCAAAGGCTATGAGTTTTGTAAGGCTAGCCGAGAGTTTTGATTTGATATATCATGGGCTCCATTTAGAGTAACGGAACAAAAGTTTTAGTCAAGATAGCGAATAGGCGCGATTTTGGGCGAGCAGGCACTGAGGGTGCTAAAATGGGTGAGCAGGCACTGCTATGGACAAGTAGCAGGCGCTAAAGGGCGCGGTCCTGGGTGTGCAACCTACTGAGGCGCCTATGGCACTCGCTGAGATGCCATAGGCGACGAACATCATTCTTGAAGTGCCTATGGGGCTGGGTGCTACTCGAGGGGTGCCATGGGGCTGGGCGCTACTCGAGGGGCGTTGTTGACAAACGACTTTACTGATAGCGATGGAGCAGCACTATTTGGGGATAAATAAAAGTAGAGCTTGTTTGCACTAGGTGTTAAGCGCGGGGGTGCTGTAGTAATAAGGTGATGGTGCTGGATGAACACAAAAGGATGAGGCCCGATTGTTGACATTCAATTTAATGTCGACCCTTGGGTTGTAGATGACCTGAGTTTCAAGAGGCTAACTAGAGATGACAAAAATAATGTTATTCCAAATATCAAAATATCTAACATGATTACCGCAAGAGAGAGAAAGGGGCAGACTGCTTGTGCGAGAGTAAAGACAGAGTTTGAGGTTGCTCATGAGAGAGTTGCGCCTCTTGAGATTGAGTTTCTGGCGACCGTGAGAGAGTCAATAAACTGGAGATATGGGCTGCTTACTTGAGAGCAGAGTAGAGGTCAAGTTTTTGGCGACTCGCAAAAGAGCCGCTCAGCTAGAGATAGGTTGCCTGCTTGAAACAGAGTAGAGGTCAAGCTTTTGGCGACCCACAAGAGAGCTACTCAGTTGGATATAGGATGTTTGCTTGAGAGCAGAATAGAGATAGGCTAGGATTTTAGCGACCCACGAGAGAGCCGCTAAGCTGAAGATAGACTGTCTACTTGAAAGCAGAACAGAGGTCATGCTTTTGGTGACCCGCAAGAAAGCCGCTCAGCTGGAGATAGATTGTCTACTTGAGAGCAGAGTAGAGATAGACCAAGCTTTTTTGGTGACCCGCAAGAGAGCCGCTAAGCTGGAGATAGATTGTCTGCTTGAGAGCAGAGCAGAGATAGGTCAAGCTTTTGGCGATTTGCAAGATGATTCACCTCGCCTCGGCCTGTTGATTTCTTTAACATTCTTATATTTTTGAGCTTTTGCCAATAGTTTTAGCATGCTCTTTTATGGTCGCTTCATTACTAGAAAAAAAAAACTCAATGAACAGAGGCCTCCCAAAAAAGCAGTCATGGTGAATTTGTTATTGGGCTCCTCGATTTGGAGGACCTCCTCATTAAAACGAATGAGGTAACTTATCAAACGCTCGTCTCGATTATATTTTATGCTGAGCAGATGGGTGGCAAGCTTCTGCTGGTGGCGTCCACCAATGAACTATGCCACAAAGGATCTGTTCAGTTCAACAAAGGAGCCTATAGAGGTCCGGGTGAGTTTGGCGAACCATTATCGTGTTGATCCCTTCAAGATAGTTAGGATGTTGTGCAGCTGCATTAAGGTCTTCTAGATTTCAAGATGATCAAGTGGGTCATTTGTACCATTGAAAGTTTCTATAGATGGCATTTTAAATTTTAGGGAAGTGAAAAGTTTGCCACATCTAGTATGAAAGGTGTTTCAGTTCTCCTTCCCAGGTAATCGACGGTTTCAGTTCCTTATGCCTTCATGGTGTTGAAGACGTCACCTAGCTGATTCTGCACTTCTTTGATTTTTTCGTCCTAGTGGTTGGGAGCTCATTTGTAATTGTCGTGGAAATGGCTTCCATGCTCCACGCATTAGTTTTTGCTCTCATCTTCTTTTAAATGTGGATTTCCACTATGAGAAAAAAGAGCTCGAGGAGGAGGTGGAGGTCCCTCATGGTGGGCTCCCCTGTGTGGGGACACCCAAGTGAGGAGCTCCTTGACGCCTAGGGCATGGAGCTTCTCTAGCTTGAGGTCTCCCGAGTTGTACTCTTCCTTGTTGTCCAATAAGCATCAGTTGTAGGATTTGTTGATTTTGGGCTACGAGTTGTTGCATTGTCTCTAGCATCTGTTGTGCATTTGGAATAGGATTGATTGGTGGAAGAGCAACCTCCTCCTCTCGTGGTGGGTTGTCTTCAGGCTAATTTATGGATCTGGTGGTGATCGTCATAGGTACAATAAGAGATATACTTAGGTGAGAATTTTGTCGTTCCCATAGACATTGTCAAACTGATGATGCACAAATTGGCTTTGCACACCACCTATCAAATAAATAGTATTAAATACAGTAAATAAGCAGAGAGAGAAGACAAGGTTTATAGTGGTTTAGTCAACATGATCTACGTTCACTTTGAATGACTAGGGTCGTCGGGTGTTTTATTCACTCAAGTGCATAGGGAAAGTTAAGAGTTACAAGCTTAGAGAAGGGGAGGAGAGTTGTGTTTGACTTAGTGTGATCTACCCCCCAAGTGTTGATGGGGCTTACAATTTATAGTCACCCCATAACAGATTGGGGTGAGTTATTTGTAACTAAGTGGCTATTTTGGTAGAGCTGACGACCTCTTATCAATGAGGCAGTTATGGTGCTCTTCATGGGATTTGGTCAAAGGATGAGGTGGGTGTTGACTTTTTTCGAGGCGGCGAGAATGAGACTCTTGGGTGACCCTTACTCCAATGTGGCTAGGAAAAGACTCTTAGATGACACTTACTCCGAGGTGGCTAGGAGGAGACTCTTAGATGACCTTTACTCCAAGGTGACTAGGAGAAGGCTCTTGGATGACCCATACTCCAAGATAGTTAGGAGGAAACTCTTAAATAACCTTTGCATGCTCCCCTTGACCGAAGATAGACCACTTTGGGCGTTGAATATCTTGGAGTTGGGCTTTTAATTTAAACTGGACTCGTAACATGAGTTGGGCCCTTGGCCTGGCCCATCAAATGATATGGTTAACACTGACATTGATATATGCTGGCATGGCTCATCTTGCTTGGTATAGCATGGCTCATGTGTGTTTAGGGTATGATTATGAAATGTATAAATTATGTGTAAAGATTCAAAATTTTTGGGGGTCCTTTTTTTAAAAAAAAAAAACTCTCCTGAATTTGTTAGAACATTAGTGGGCCCAAATTGATTTCAAATTGTGCAATAAAAACAAATAAATTGTTGTTTGAAATAGTAATATTGTATGACCGGTGCTTGATTTTTTTTTTTCATATTGTCTCGTGCTTTTAGGTATAGGTACACNAATTTGTTAGAACATTAGTGGGCCCAAATTGATTTCAAATTGTGCAATAAAAACAAATAAATTGTTGTTTGAAATAGTAATATTGTATGACCGGTGCTTGATTATTTTTTTTCATATTGTCTCGTGCTTTTAGGTATAAGTACATNGCCCAAATTGATTTCAAATTGTGCAATAAAAACAAATAAATTGTTGTTTGAAATAGTAATATTGTATGACCGGTGCTTGATTTTTTTTTTTCATATTGTCTCGTGCTTTTAGGTATAGGTACACTGCAATTTTGAAAAGTTAGAACATTTATATTGCTATCGCTTTTATGCTAGCTTATGTGAAGGAAATTGTAATTCTTTTGTGTTCTCTTTTAGGAGTTGCAAATTTGATTATACTCATTTAGGAAAAGTAAATAGATGTTTGTTGTGCTGGGTTCAAGCACAATCTGGCTTTTTTATATTAGAACTTAGGTGTNTAGGAGTTGCAAATTTGATTATACTCATTTAGGAAAAGTAAATAGATGTTTGTTGTGTTGGGTTCAAGCACAATCTGGCTTTTTTATATTAGAACTTTGGTGCCGTTTATTTGGTTCTACATTATATTGGGCTAGAAATCAAAATTGCAATGAACTCATGGATTAAGATAGATTGGAATTAACAACAAATTTGAATCAGGCACATGTACACTATGATTTTTTATTTTTATTATTGGAGATTTTTGTGTTACGTAGTATCTTTGGGCATGAACAATTGTTTGCAATATTTTNGGTGCCGTTTATTTGGTTCTACATTATATTGGGCTAGAAATCAAAATTGCAATGAACTCATGGATTAAGATAGATTGGAATTAACAACAAATTTGAATCAGGCACATGTACACTATGATTTTTTTTTTTATTATTGGAGATTTTTGTGTTACGTAGTATCTTTGGGCATGAACAATTGTTTGCAATATTTTTTAGGGTTAATTTCATTTTACACCCCGAAAGATAGTTCGAATCTCAATTTGCACCCTCAAAGAGCAAAAATCTCAATTTGCACCCTCAAAGATAGAAATTTGTATCAATGTGCACCCCCAAAGATCAAAAATCTCAATTTGCACCCTCAAAGATAGAAATTTATATTAATGTGCACCTCAAAAATAAAAAATCTCAATTTGCACTCTCAAATATAAAAATTTGTATCATTATGCACCTAAAATTAAATTGATAAATTATACCTAGATCCTCTCATGTTTTGTCACTTAATCATTTGAACCTCTTTACATTTAAAATATTACTCCTACATCTCGNCTCTCAAATATAAAAATTTGTATCATTATGCACCTAAAACTAAATTGATAAATTATATCTAGATCCTCTCATGTTTTGTCACTTAATCATTTGGACCTCTTTACATTTAGAATATTACTCCTACATCTCGTGACATTTATGCACGTACAACATGTAACCCATTTTCATTGATATCTGTTAATATAACCGTTAAAAAATATAATTTTATCCTAATAAAAAATTATAATTTCATATTA
>CAUOFW020007157.1:0-28738 GCA_963454935.2 Ilex paraguariensis | reverse complement strand
TATAATAAATAAAAATAGTGTGATATATTTTTATTTTTTATATTAAATTTGATACTTAAAAATTCATTAAACATAAAAAAAAGTCTATTTGAAAAAAATTAAGCTATTTATTCTATAATTTTTTAACCAAAGGAAACTTCAACAAATCATACCAATACTCTAAGGAATTAATTTTAGTTTGTTAATTTTAAAAGATTTTGTGTGGACTTTTTTTTTTCTTTTTTTTGTTCTAGTACCCAACTTGTTTGATCCAATTAATTTTATTTTTTATAAATCATTACAGTAGACCCAACTTATCTAAAAATATATATAAAACATATATAATTAAAAAAATATTTTTTTTTCAAGGTGGCCCCAGACCCCTCCTCCCTCCGCCACTGCCAGAGAAAGAGAGTGAAAAGTGAAAAGTGAAAAGAGGAAAGAGGAAGGTAAAATTTAATATAAATGGTATTGAGAAAGATGTTGGTGGTCGTTTAATGAGTTTANGTGAAAAGAGGAAGGTAAAATTTAATATAAATGGTATTGAGAAAGATGTTGGTGGTCGTTTAATGAGTTTATTTGAAATTATCAGATGAGTTTGTTGAATCCGCTCTGTTTTATATTATAAAATTCACAAAATATAATAGAATTAACTTTAAAAAATATTAATTATATACATGTCATCAAAATCGAATATTAATTTATATACATATAATCAAAATTGAGTCAAATTTAAAATAAAATAAANGAACAAATGCAATTATATTGATTACACAACGTTAAAGCAATCCAGTACCAAAAAAGCTCAAATTATTCATTCAATTTAAGTAACCTTGTTTCTAAATGATGCATTCCATCAAATTATCCGCGTGCAGAACCAAAGGTGTGACCTTTTGAGTACGTAACCACAAAATCGGGAATTCCGTGCTACCACTTTAGGAATTGAGACAAAGGCTAGACAATTACATACATATAAAATTGAAATTACAGAAAAAAAAAATTCACACAAATTGACATGGAGTGATCGTGCATGCACAAAATTAGTGCTTATAAAAGAGTGTGTGTGTGTGTGTGTGTGTGTGTGTCTACACATGAGAGTGGGTGAGTGTGTAGGTGTGTGCAGGTTATGGGGACTACGTATGTGTGTGTGACAGAATGGTGGTGACAAGAAGTGGTGAAAGAGATGTGAAATAGAGAGAGCGAGAGGAGGAAAAGTGGTCAAGTCAATACCCATAAGGGCATTTGGTCGAACAGGTTATAGGCACACTTAGAGAGATGGAGAGAGAAAATATGTGAGCGTGGAACATTCGCAATGCTTTTAGGTGTGTGAGACAGTGAGAGTATGCGAGCGTCTGGTGTGGCTAGGCTGATAAATTACTAACAGATGTTATCTAATGTCGCAATTGCTTTCGGTGTGTGTGTGTGTGTGAGTGTTTATGGTGTTGCTGTGTGGGTTGTGTAGGTATATTCTAGAGGGGTGGAAAATGGAGAAGAGAGAGAGAGAGAGAGAAAAAAAAAAGACAATGCGAGTGGGAAATAGGTTTGTGTGTGTGTGTGTAGTGGGCAAATAAGAAAGGGGGGAAAGGAGAGGAGAGAAAGGGAGATACCTTGTGGGTGGCGCCGATCATCGCTGGTGGTAACCTTGGCATTGGCATTGTTGCTGGTGGGTAGAGAAAAGAGGGAGATGAGAGAAAAGAGAGAATAGGAAGAAAGAAAGGAGATTCGGGAAGCTATCAGAGAGAGAAAGAAGAAAGATGTACTGTGGAAAGGAGATCTGGTGAGAGAAAAATGGAAGAGAGGAGGGAGAGTGTATCGAAGAGAGAAAGAGAAAGAGGAGGGAGAAAGGGAAAAAGAATTATTGTATGAGATAGGAAGATAAAGTTAAAGGGGGAGATAAGAGTTTGGATTGTTAGTATGAGATAAAGGAAGAGAGTTAGATGAGAGATAAGAGTGTTAACAAAATTTGGTATGAGGACCATTGGATCAAAAGTCTTGAAATGATCAGAACCGCGAAAAGCTCAAGACAATCAAGTTAGATACTTTATTATATAGATATAGATATAGATATAAAGAGAGAGGGGAGATGAGGCAATGTGTTTAAAATGTCTAAGATATAGAGTAGAGAGAAAGTTAGGAAATGTTGTTGGGCGGGAAAACAAAATTTAGTTATCACTGTAGACTGCCAGATCATTATTTATGAGATGATCTGAACCGTATTTTATGTTGGGATTACGTTATCTGTTGGATGTTTTTATGTTTTATCTCAAAACGATCTGGACCTCGCTTTGTCTTTTTGATTCAAACTTTGTTCTACTTTATTATATAGATACTAGGGGTAACCCGAGCCTAAAGGCATAAGTGCAACATAAGTGAGAAGGGATGGATTTGGGAGGGGAGAAATTCAATATGAATGATTTTGAGAGGAATGTTGGTGGTATTTAGATGAGTCAATTTGAGACCGTCGACTGAACTTATTAAAACCAACCCTATTTTATATAATACATTTGATACAAATAAAAGCAATATTCTATAATTTTTAATCTCCTTTCAAACTCTATATTTTACTCATTTTTTACTATATATTCCATAATTTTTGAACCAAATGGGGCTTCAACAAATCATACCAATACTTTAATGAATCAATTTTTGTTTGATAATTTTAAGATATTTGGTATGAAATTTTTTTTTTTTGGGGTTCTAGTACCCAACTTATTTGACCCAATTAATTTTATTTTTCATAAATTATTACAGTAGACCCATTTAAGAATATCCAAAAAAATATACAAACCATACATAACAAAAAAAAAAACATTCAGGGTGGCCTCAAGCCCCTCCTCTCTCTACCACTGCCAAAGAGAGAGAAAGAGTGAAGATTGGGAAAAAAAAGGTAAAATTCAATTTGAATGGTTTTGAAAAAAATATTGGTAGCTGTTGGATGAATTTTTTTGAGACCGTCGTATGAATTTTTGAAGTCTTTCTTGTTTTATATTATAGATAAATCCATAAAATATGATAAAGTTGACTTAAAAAAATTAATTTATATACATATAATTAAAATTGAACATTAATTTATATACATGTACTCAAAATCAAGTCAAATCTAATATAACCTAAAATTTTAATTTATCAAAAAGCATATTGCCAAAATATTTTCTATCAAAAAAATTTACAATTATCATTTATAAAATACTATTTTTTTAATTAGTACAAATTATTCCAAAATTATTAATTTATGAGAATATATTAGCGTTATGTTTTCTTAAGAGATAAAAAAAATTAGTCTTGAACATTTAATTCAAGATATGTGTAAGATATGTTAGTTTGAGACAATTAATTAAATAAATAAAATTAAAAATAATTATATTCAATATAAATGTGTTAAGTATCGCCCTTATTTTTTTTCTTTTATCTGTTAAATTGATGAATTTTTTTAATCAAAATGTTATTATTGTGTCTTATAAAAATTCAAAATGTTACACTATACAAATTATATTAATGGCAAATTTGACCTATTTAATTATTATGTCACAAAAAATTATATATTTCAAGATCAGTCGTAATCGTAAACCGGTTGGGGTAAAAATATTAAGGAAAAAAATTGTAATTTCTTGACCGTTGGATGAATGAATTTGAGATCGTATGATGTGTTCCAAAATCAAAAATAATCGTTGACCGGTTGAGGGGAAATATTAAGGGAAAAAAGGTAATTTTTTGACCGTTAGATAAGTGAATTTGAGACCGTAGGATGGGTTTGTTACAGAAACCCTGTTTTATATTATAGAATCTATGAAATATGATAGAGTTGACTTAAAAAAATTAATTTATATACATATAATCAAAATCGAACATTAATTTATATACATGTACTCAAAATCGATTCAAATCTAATACAAACTAAAAATCTAATTTATCAAAAAACATATCGCCAAAATATTTTCTATCAAAAAAAATTTATAATTATCATTTATAAAATACTATTTTTTTTAATTAGTACAAATTATTACAAAATTATTAATTTATAAGAATATATTAGTGTTGAGTTTTCTTAAGAGATAAAAAAAATTAATCTTGAACTTTTAATTCAAGATATGTTAGTTTGAGACAATTAATTAAATAAATAAAATTAAAATTAATTATATTCAATATAAATGTGTTAAGCAGCGCCCTCATTTTTTTTATCTATTAAATTGATGAATTTTTAATCAAAATGTTATTATTGTGTCTTATAGAAATTCAAAATATTACACTACACAGATAATATTAATGGCAAATTTCACCCATTTAATTATTATGTCAGAGAAAATCCTGTATTCCAAAATCAGTAGTAATCGTTGACTGGTTGGGAGGAAAAATATTTAGCAAAAAAATGTTAATTGCTTGATTGTTGGATGAATGAATTTGAGACCGTAGGATTTACTTGTTGAAACTGCCCTGTATTATATTATAGATGCTAATCACTAAAAATTAAAATTTAAAAATCTAGAAACCCTAAAGTTTTATTGATGTTTATAGCTTTCATATGATGTATTGATGTTTATGACATTCTTGTTGTGTTTTATTGTAATTTTTATGTATTATCAAATTTATTGTGTTTTCTTTATTATTACTGGTTTATTGTGTTAATTAATTTGTGCAAGTTATTTAATTAAATTGTTAAAATGATTCAAAAATTAATAACTAAAAAATATATATTCACCTGACTTTCTACCCGATCGTTTTAGACGGAATTTGAGTAGAAATAATACACTTGATCGAGTAAGATAAGTCAATAAAAAATTATTTCGTAAAGTATCAAGTAGGAATATATAATATCATAATTTTTATCTGTAAGTAGGGTAAACACCCCCATCCATGACCTTGAGCGGAGACATATCATGCTCGATTGATATATTTTTGTGTTATGTTATTGAAATTTAAAAAATTAATTGTATGTTGACCTAATAATGTGACAACGATAGAGCCTAATAATTTTTTGAGTCCGAATAAAATTAACTTTCTCACTACTTCTAATGAAAAGTGTAAGGTAAAACGAATTTAAGTTATTAACAGTATCGTGTTTCAATTACGAATTCGAGGGGCAAAGATTGGGTTTTAAAGAATTTCTAGCGGGCCAAAGTAACATTAATCAAATAAAAAGGGGGAAAAAGGACCTTATACGCAATTTTCAGTTCCCAAAGGGCGCAAGCTGTCATGGATAATAATTGGCCAAATTATACTAACGTCCTCTAGTTTTTGATAATTGGAAGATATACCTCTCTAGTTTTTAAAAGTATGGTAAATCCTCATGATTTGATATAAATTTCACAAGATACCCATTCATTAGTCAATTGTTAGTTAAAAAAATTAATAATCTCCTAAATTTATGTAAAAATATTTATTTTTTAAATTCTAGCATAAATTCATTGACCCCTGTCAATACCACCATCATTACCAACAATCTGACACACCTACACGCCAATCTCACAATCGGTCACACACATGCAAATCACCTAATTCAAACCCACAATATCGAACATATTGAAGTAGTCACATTACGATTAGGTGATTAGGTGAGTTGTGTGTTTGTACGTGTTCGCGAGGGGAGGGAAGAAATTATATAAGAAGAAATTTTGGAATCAAATCTGTGGTATGACCAAACAAATTAATTGCCTTAGTTGACAAGATCCAATAGGGGTGTTAATACGATTTTATAAATATAATGGGTTCTCTTTGAATAATGAGAAATTAAAAGGGGTATCTGTAAACTTTACCCTAATATAAATTTCGTATGAGCATAGCGGGAACGCATATTTTGTTTGTTCCGGAAGTCGAAATAGAGTTGAAGTCCGTTCCGTCCCTCTCTGGATCGCTCTGTTCTTGCAACAGTACGATATCGAGTTCAATTAACAAACAGATTCATCGTGAGTTTCGTCAATTTTTTTTCCAATTTTACCTTGATTCATTACTCGTTAATTTACACAGTTGATTTGTTGTGGAATTGATTTATGATTGTTTGTTTTTGCGTATTGAAGGAGTAGATCTTGAACTAGTAGATTTATAATTTTCTGATTCGGCCTCACAATTGCAATTGTTCTTGTCAGCGTTGTAAACTGGTTTGCTGTGCTAATTTATTGGTGTTACTGTGTTCCTAATTTGATCTTATGTTTGTTAATCGAAGCCTGAGAGAGCTTGATGGTGAAGAGCAATTAAACAGTGTATTAGTTTTTAGGGTTAATGGAATGAAATAAACTACTAATTTCGATGATGAGGTTGTGTAGAAATCTTAGAGCATCTGACCAGTCCCAGATATATGCTACGCCTTTCAAGGGCCATGCACCGGCTTGGTTGAAGTCGAACCCAATTCTATGGAGGTAGCCCTATGGGGAGACTCAAATTCAGAATCTCCAACCTTCTAAAGTGAATCCTAACATCTTGTCTAGCCCTTTGGATGTAATAATTTTTACTTTTAATACAAGGGCTGTTTTTGAAGTTGATTATGCCAATGAACTAAGAAGCATTAGGTCATAAATTAAATTAAGGAGATGTCATGTAATTTGGTTTAACAAGAACAAACTTAATTAATCATTACTTAATTATGTGGCATGTAACTGAGGACTACAGGTTCTTAAATATTGTTATTTCTGCATTAGATTATGTGCGTCTTTCCATTACTTCATGATATATGCCTTCATCTTAGCTTATGCAGCTAATGATTGCAGGTATTTTAAGCTGGATTTTGTGCATCATACTAATTGTGAAAATCAGAAAAAAAAAACAAAAAAAAGGTGTCCTTGTGAGCCAAGTAGAATAGTCTTCGGATATGATGGACGATAACTTGGGAGAAGGCCTTGGTGGCTTTGGCCATAAACGTTCTGGCAGAGAAACTAATATGAATACTCAGGGACAAAATCAGTCTGGTCATGATTGGTGAGTATATAACATGCTCCGTCAATATGTTTCTCTTTTGAAATGATTTATAAGCCAAAAATAGTATACCTTCAGCCTTTTCTCATGTTAATAATTTGTTTTTTGAGAAAATAGTGCAGCAAAGAAGAAGAGGGTATCGAAAATTATTGGTGGAGGCCTGCGTCAGTTCAGTATTATTGGTCAGTAAATCTTTCCTATATGCTAGATTCATGTCATGTTGGTTTGACAGCATTATGTGTTCAATTATAGAAGTCATGTGTACAATACTGGTAAAATGCTGAGGCTGACAATTATGAGATTCTAAGTTTGAAAGACCGAAGGCACATTGTACAAATAATATAGTAAGGTTTGTACCCACCCTACCTCTCCTAGCATCTTTAGCTAACGGAACCAGTAGGGTAGTTGTCTTTTTTACCAGCCTAAATTATCAGTTCAATGAGGCATTGGGCTGTTGAATATCTGACTATTTTTGCGTTATATAGATCATAATTATTGGTAGTACTTTTAGTAAGAGTTCTGATGTTCTAGTACACTTTGCCTCCAGTTTGCAAGAAGGTGGAAAACAAGGGAAGAACCACATATAGCGAGGTACTTTCCTTTTCTTCTCTCATTCTCCCTTCATTTGTTTGACTTGCTCATACAATGTTCTCTTCTCTATGGGAATGTGTTTAGATGATAATAACATCTAAGTAAGGTTAGTTCCTATGTTTTCAATCTCATCAGGTTTAGCTCCTTTTCTTCCAGTTTTCATGAAATTTTTATCTTGTCGTATCCTTTAAATTGTATGTTGGATGATATCCAGGTTGCAGACGAAATTATAGCTGAGTATACCACGATACAGAGTAATTCAGCAGTTTCCTTGGATGAGGTTTTGTTTATCCACATATGTTTTGTTTCTTTTTCGAAATTATAGTCTGAAATGACCCTTGACTTTTCTTTTGTGAAATTATATTTTCCAGTTTGATGAGAAGAATATACGAAGGAGGGTGTATGATGCATTGAATGTCCTTATGGCGCTGGATATTATCACTAGAGACAGAAAGGAAATTAGGTGGAGGGGTCTCCCTAATACCAGTGTGAAGGATATGGAAGAGATAAAGGTTGGACACCAAGCTCATCATGATCGATGATAATGAAACGAACTTACTGAATAGCTTACTTCTTTTTGAGAACCCTGAGGTTCAATGTTTAAGGACTCTTGTTGACCCTCATTTTGACCCTTTCCGCAATGTCTAAGGACTCTTTTGAGACCTGAGGTTTAATCGCAATTATTTTCTTTATGCTTGCAGGCACTGCGTGCTGAGCTGATAAGAAAAATTGGAAAAAAAGCTGCTTACTTGAACGACTTAGAAGAACAAGTAACGAAGTTTATTTATTTCCCACAGTATTGTTGACAATTACGTGCGGTGTTCTAGTCAGAGTTTTAGGATATTTATTTTGTTTTACTATAGAGAAGCTGAATACTGTAAAGAGATTTTATTTAAAATAGAAAAATTGAATACCAGTCAAGTTAGGGATAAGTGAACTTTTGAGACTGTCGAATTTGAGAAAGAATCAGACGTTTGGTTGTTACAAGTGTTTGATATGTCAATAAGTTCTGAATTGGTTAGATTTAGTTAACTTGAGGGGAATTATTGTTTGACTTTGTATGTTCTAATTTCTTTGTTTCTACAGATTGCAGGTCTGCAGAATCTTATGCTGCGTAATCAGCAGTTGCTTGCGTCTGGCAAGGCCCCTTCCCAAGGATTCTCTTTGCCATTTATACTGGTTGAAGTATATACCCCTTCTTTTGTCTTTTTTTTTTTTTGGCATGATTTGCATAAACTGAACCTATTTGGAGTTGTGTATTATCTCTTATTTATTCTATTTCTTGGAGAATATGATCATGCTACGCAACAGTTAAAGAAATATGGAGAAACCAGCTTGGACGCTATTTCCACTTCCATGTTAGATGATTCTGACTGTTTCTTTTGACTTGGATCCACTTCATACTTGCTTACAATCTATGATTTTCTGCCAGCATTGAAATTTATTCGAGTGTCTTGCTCTTCCTTTGTAGAAACACACCACAACCTTAAATTTAGAGTTATTTTGGTTGACTCTTGGAAATGGAAACTATAATACGTATTTTATTGGATCCTTCCATTATGTAATATTTCAATGTCGCTTATGAGTACAAGATTGTGTAGCATGCAGTATGCTCCTTGATGGGGATCGTGTAAATTAGATAATTGAAGAATCTTGGACAATTGATCAGTTTATTCTTGGGTTGAGACCAAAAATTAATAGGGAGGTCAAACAATACACTTTTAATACGATAGTTGCAACCTATCAATATGCTTTAAAAGTTGAGAGATTTCATAAGAAATCCAACTATAGCTTGATGGGTTCTCAATCATAGTCTGCAAAACAACGTGAAAAGATACCTTCCAATTTTAATTCCATAACATATGAGTATCATGATTACTTGAATGATGTCCATGTTTTTGCATGTTTTCCTAATCTGAATGTGGCAAAGGATTTAGATATCCTAGTATCGGATAAAGAGAAAATGTTGCTCATATTGACTTTCAACTCCCTCCTTCAATTTCATCAGATCAGAGTGCTCCTTTGCACCCACAAGAGTTCATATCGAAAGAAAGTGTGTGTGAGTCTTTGTTTGTGTCAATTCTTGGACCATCATTAGTCTTGAAAATTGTGGAAAAATCTGTTGAGTCTACACCTATGCAAGATATTAAGCCAATCGAGTCATTTATTGCAGAATCTAATAGTGACTATTCTATATCTACTTGTCCAAGTCATTATGACTTTGTTACGGATTCTTCTCAATCTGAGATTGTTGACATTGTTCTGAATTCTGTCCCACTTGAGAGTGTTAACTTTGATTCTTTGCCTACTGTCAAGTGTTCAATTGAGGCTGTACTTTCTTATTTTTAGCACCAGGGTGTTATAGTTACTCTTTTGTCATTGATATCTTGTCCCATTGAATGTCTGTTGTTCAAATCTAATGAGAATTGTTTTGTTATTCTTGAGTTTGGATCTAATGTTTATTTGCTTAATTTTTCATTGAATGTTAGTGTTAGTCCAGATTTTTATTTGGAGGACATGTTGCTTAATCGAGGTACTCCAGAGCCTCCTATTTTATTCGCAGGTGTTCATACAGATGGAGATTCTTGCATTTATTCTGGTCGATGGAAAAAAGTCGACGGTTCTTTCATACTAGATAAGGCATTATGTCATTTTCATCCTGCTCTGTTAGGGTACTTCTACTTTGAAGACTCTCCGGAGGAGAATAATGGAGATCGTATAGGAATTGGATATATATTATAGATTAATTATGATAGTTATTTAGATACTTTTAATATTTGTCTTTTAAGTATTTTTTTTTAACTTTTAAGGGTTTAGTTGTCATTTTGATTATTTATTTATTTTAGGGTTTGTGATCTCCTTATATATATAGGGGATACATATTTGTTGAGAATGAGACTTTGATTATTGATTATTGATATTGAATCTTCTTCCTAAAATTATCTCTCTACTCTTATCCCCTTCTTCTTTTCTCATTCCTTTTTTCTTCCCTTCTTATCCCTAATTCTTCCCTAATACGATCTACATCAATTTGGTATTAGAGCTAATACGATCTACATCACTCCTGCTTTGAGTTTCTGATTGTGCTTCTCATTGGATCAATAGACGTGAGTCACACATTCACCTTTTTGCCCTTCTGTGACTTCTAGAAATGGTGGTGGGATGCGTCCTTCTCCCAATCCTTTTAAGGACAATTATCCTTAAGTTAATTTGATGAAATCTGCTGAGTTAGTATCATATGAATGTTAGCTCTTATGGATCAAAAGAATGATATCAAAGTTAGAGCAGGATTTATAGTATGACCATGCAGGGGAAGCCCTAAAAGTATAGGGGAAAGGATGTCTATTGTAGATGTCTACCAAAGTAAAATAGATGATAAATGTAAAGTGAAACATATTTCCTCGGAACATGTAAACACCGTACCCTTGGTTTCATAAATTTTTAGCGCTGCAACTCCCATTTTTATCTCCATATGCTGCATTATGGCATTACATTTCCATTGTGTAACCCTTTGCGCTCTCTCTCTCTCTAATATTTCTGTAGGCAAGCCCTCATGCTACAGTTGAGATTGAGATTTCTGAGGACATGCGATTGGTGCACTTTGACTTTAGCAGGTATGGGACTTTACCATCATGTTAGAGGCTCTGTTATTTTATGGGCAGATTTCATTTTCACCAGTGTAATTATCCCTGCTGAAGAAACAAATCGCACAAGTATGACTCTCTAACGACTATTAATGATGGGAGATTTACAAAATATCTATTAGTATTACTAATGAATACCGAGTTTCATACGACATTCGTTAGTGAAAATACCTGAAAGTTAATATGATTTTCACCAATACACCCATATTTCGAGAGTGGTGGAATTTATTTTTTTTAACAAAAATAATGTATTATATGTATTTTAAGTCCACAAGTTACTCATACTATATTTTATTACAATGAGATTAATGTTGGTAACAAATGTCATATGATATGTTATAAGAAACACATTTTTCCAGTCTTAAACATTTCTGACAGAACTTTTTCCTCAAAATTAATTATTTGGTTAGTAGAAATATTTATACCTGGGAACAAAGTTGGTTCCTGAAAATTATTAATTAATAAAACCATGTTGATTAAAAGTGACATTTTTGTGGTGTGTAAATATAGTCATTCAGTGCACCCCCTACATTTCCTTAGAAATAAAATGTAAGGGGGGAATAAGGAATTATCAAAGTGAAAAAGACTCGAATCAATGTCATTTGAACATGGGGTAGAGGTTCTGCCAACTATTTCAGTGATACTGGTTATGTTATCCTTGGCTTCCCTGAAATTAAAGGTGGCAGTGGCCATTCTCTTATTTCGACATTGTCTTCTTGGCAGCACACCCTTTCGCTTGCATGATGATGCTTACATTCTCAAGTTAATGCGCCACTACCAATTGCTGGAGTAGACATGTTTCTTGAAGTTCTTCAACTCGATCATCTTGAACCCCCAGCACTAATGCTGGAGGCACCAGATCTGTCTACTAGTTTTCTGAGAAAGATTCACAGAAATGAGCATATTGGAGAATTCTGGTTGATACACGGTATAGGGAAGATATTACACTCATACACGCATTTATGATTTTTATCTTTCGGACTTTTTTTGCTGTATTAATAGGTGTATGCATTTCCAGTTGTGGACAATAACAAGATGGGATTAGACCTGCCCTATTGAATTTTTTCTATCAGCCTTTCAGGGCTCTGGGTTAGCTTCTACATATTTGCTGCTTCACAAAAACATAGGTATAGTTGAAGAGTAACAGGGGAGTGTTGATCATAGACCAGATGGTTGAGGGGAATCCCCCGGGCATCTGAGTACCGAATGTATCCCATAGACGGTGGAGAGTTTTAATATTCATTCGCGTTGGTAACATGGTATATTTTTGTGCTCTTGCAGAAGGCCAATGTGCAGTAAATTGAAAACTCTCGAGCAATGTGAATCAAGTTGAACTTGTTGAGTTTGGTATGTTTAAGTTTGGTTTGGTTAGGTTTGGTAGTGACTTGATTGAACTCCAGCTAAGCTCAATTGTCGAGTTTATAATTTTGTTTAAGTTTGGCTCATGAAAAGTTTAATATATAGAAAAGTGAACTTGTCGAATTAAGTTCAATTTCTTAGCTAAAATCTTTCAAATTTGCAGAATCAGCTATTGAATCACACATTAAAGGTAGTAGAGATGAGAGAAAATTTTGAGGTTATTTATTTTTTAAATGCGATTGTCTGGTAAAAAAAAAATAAATAGAAAATGCTATTTGGATTTAAATACTGACTTGATCAATCACAAATATCGAATATGTAATTGGTCTTAATAAATATTTGGATCTACAGTTAAATCAATGATAATGATGAATTAAGTCAAAAAATTAAANACTTGATCAATCACAAATATCGAATATGTAATTGGTCTTAATAAATATTTGGATCTACAGTTAAATCAATGATAATGATGAATTAAGTCAAAAAATTAAATCAGTATTTTAAGTTCATAGAGCATTACTCAAATTAAATTATTCAGGAATAGGAACCAACTCCAAATCAAGCCAAGCCTATTCGAGTTGAGCCATTTAGATATCATTTATAATATGAATTTTGAAATCTCTGAATAAAATCAAATCCAATTTGCAATCAAAACGAGCTTGAGTACTTTATCAATTAGAAGGGGGACAAATTCCAGTCCGGTGACAATAATGGGTTAAACCAGTACATTAGATCAAAACATTAGCGCTTGTTTGGATGAATTTTGGGGACGATTTGGATTAACTTTTCTAAATTCTTTCAAATTCAAATCTCACTTTACAAAAATGGAATTCAATATTGAATTTAATCCATACTCATGTTTGATATGTAACACATGCAAATATAAGACTCATGGATATATCATAATTATGAACAACCATCTGTCCTATAAATGACTATTTTGCCCCTTGATCAATTCAATTCATACACATGTTAAGGGGTGCAATTGTTTTTGTATCCTTAACCTCTTAACCCATTTTTTCAAAACCACCATTTTAGGTTTGACAAAACTCAAGATCATGAGTTTAATATTTAGGCTAGCTGCAACCTGCAAGCTAGATTTGAAAACATAAAATTGAATTTTTAATTCAAACCAGGATCAGCCCAATAACGAGGCCGAAGAAGTGATTGCTTTAGGCCCCATTTTTTATAAGTCTTTAGTATTATCCAAACCAAAAAATTAAACTCAAATAAAATTGAGTTCACGGAAAAAAAAGTCCTATATACTTTAAACTAACAAAAGATTTCGAACAAAAATGGGTCCAAAAATGTTTGTGGCATAACAAAAATAAAAAGCTCACAACTCATTTAGTTAAAAATATGAAATTTTAATTAGATTGTTACATGTAAAAATGAAGAAGTCAATAATCAATACCATTAATTACTCTTTCTAACCAGTCAATTACATTAATCAAACACACACTTTCTCCTAAGTCTCTCCTATTAAAACATCAACCCCTCTCTCTCTTTCTCTCTCACACACACACACACATAAAATTAATTTTTGTTTCCATCTAAAAACAAAATAAAAGATTATCTTTCCCCTTTAGCTTGTGACCGCTTTTCTAATTCACACAACAAAGGTCATCAAATCAGCCCCGATATATTATTTTATATTCACACTTTCTATTTTTCAATGTTATTTTGTATAAAATATAGTTTTAATCAACTTATTCACATTATAATATTCTAAATTCTAGGAGCACTAATGATAAAATTAAGGTTTATTATTTTATAATTTTGTTTTTTTATTAAGTTTTTTACAGAGTATTTGATTGATTTATATAAAAAAGTTGGATTGTCAAAAAACAGTGGCTACAAAAAAAGAACAATTCAGAAATAAGGAACTTGAAAAAAAAAGAGAAAAATAGAAAAACTTATTGAATCACAAAAAAACAAAAAGATCTATTAATAAATTTATTATTAGTAATAAAAAAATAACAAAAGATTTATGTGAAAGTTTTGANAAAAAAACAAAAAGATCTATTAATAAATTTATTATTAGTAATAAAAAAATAACAAAAGATTTATGTGAAAGTTTTGAAATAAGCAAGTGATAGATTTTAAATAATTAGAAGATATTCAAATTATATGATGATAAAATAACAAATAAAATCTTTTATAATGATGGTCGAAAATGTAATATAATAATTCTTGATCATGAAGAATATACAAAAAAATTATTAGTAATTTAAATTTTAAAAAATAAAATAAAAAATAAATTATATTAATAATAAAAAATAAAAAAAATCCCCGCATAGAATCCTACTTTAGGCCCCAAAACAGCTTTTCCCCTAATTCAAACAAAAGATTTGGAGATTCTTTGAACTATTTTTTTTAAACTCATCTTGTCAAGTCCCCCAAATCGCCTTACCAAACAGCCCGCAAGTGCAATTAACATCATTATGAAAGTAAGAGTCATATATCATTACCTAAAGATAAAAACAAGTAATTTGAAGAAATTTAATAATTATAGTGACAATAATACTATTAGACCGTGTCAAAACCTCATCATTAAATTAATAAATTAAATTAAAATTTTAAGTACGGATAGCATTCCTCTATCTCGAAACGCCAAACCTAAATATGTCTACAATTTGTATGCATATTAATGTCACACACACACACACACACAGGAGCTAGTGAGAAGTTCAGCTTGTTCATGCATGAGCACTACCTAAAAAATACTCGGTTCCGGACAGGAGAAAAAGCCTTTATTTGTGTTGCCACTCGCTTTCAAGGGCTGCGTGGGTCTACTGTCTTTCTCTCTCTCTACTTTGCATGGAAATACATACAGAGGGCATCCACCAACGCATACACATATATATTATATATACAAATACAGCCCNTTTTTTTTTTTTCTAAATTTTCTCTTTCTTGTATCCATATATTAGAAATTCCATTTTGTTTCTGATATCTATTTGAATGATATGACCGATTTACTTTTTAATTTTGTGTTGTAAATTAATTTCAATTGATTTTTCAAATAAAGATCATTTGATCTGTTCAATGAAAGTTTATCTAAAGCGAGAATAGAAAGCCTCGCCTTAGACCCCAAATCAGCTTGGGTCGCCCCTGCGTTCTCTATTCATGCATAGAGGACGATAAAGGTGGTTTATTTTAAGAAATATTTTGTGAAGCTGTGAAGCCCACATGGCAGAGGAAAAAAAGAACACAATACTTTATGCAGTTGTTTGCAATATTAAACACTAAGTGACGAGCCATTTTGGCTACGGCCAGTGCTGTACACCTACTTCCCGTCACGCCAAAGTTGCATAAAGAATAGGAAGAATTATATTCAGATTTTTTTAGGGTTATCACACAAATTATTATACACAAACTCTTTAAAGTTTATATGCACATAATACCTAAACCCCCTATCATCAATATCTGTTAATCTATCGGTAGTAAATTACACTCAGACCTTCTAAAATTTTTAGGCATGTTATATTTAGATTCCTCAAATCTAAAATATTATACTTAGACCGAAAATACTTTAATTAAATATAGAATATAAAATATAAAATATTTTAAATTTAATGACTAAAATTAATGTTCTATTATGTCATTTATTGAAATAAAATTAAAAATAAAATTCATTTTTTTCTTTTAAAAAATAATAATTAGTATATAATAACACTATCTATTGAAATAAATTAAAAAACCAAACAAAGGGTTAAACCACTATGGATACAATATCTTTTATATTTAATTGGAATAATTTTGTCGTTTAATAAATTTCGTTAGTTTTGTAATTAATAAGTAGTCTAAGTATAATATTTTAAACTTGAAAAATCTAAATGTTACATACCTACAAACTTTAAGAGATTTGAATATAATTTACTATCGCATTTACTAACGGACATTTACAACAGAAATCTAAGTGTTATGTGCGTACAAACCTTAAAAAATCTGTGTAATATATTAAATGTCAAAAGATCTAAGTGATTAAGTAACAAGTTTCAAAAATTTTGAATATAATCTCCCTAAAAAATATATGCAACATAAAAAAAGTAGGTATAAAGAGTTTAAAATAACATAAAACCTAATTGTCAAGAGTTCAAAATGGCCAAAACACTTTATTAGTTATTGTCCACAAATATAGGAAAATGCAGGTTGCAAGTGTTCAGGGTAATTACTGAAATCCAAATGTAATTAATTGATCGGATCAAATATTTTTCTTAATCACCTGCATCAAAATAATGGGAATTTAACATTTGGAAAAGAAAGGCTCCTAAAGCCTCTCTCTCAAAGACTGGTTGTAATAATATATAGTTTTGGGATGAAATTTAGGCCATCCTAAAGCCGGAAATGCTCTCAAGAGCGCTATGCAAATGAACAAAAACGAGATTTGACCAGATTAACATTCCAGCCAAGTGAGTCCCATCCCCAACGAAATGCAAAACACTTCAAAGTAAAATGAACAACTTATCATTCCTCCAGCTGGGAACTGGATAACACAGGGGCAGCCCAATCCCCCCAAGGAGACCAAACATCCCCTCAATCTTCTGGGCTTCAGCTAACACTTTTATCTCTGCCGAGGGATTCTGGGACACAAAGAGTCTCACGTGCCAAAAAGAGAGATCAAATACATCTAAACGTCGCCACCAGACCCACCAGGGAGGGGATGCTGTGAGACAGTATCAGATACACACTATACCTTTACATCCTAACCATCAACCACCTTTTTTATTTCAATTCTCTATAGTACAATTATCAATGGTCCCATATGAATTCTCATGAAGGAATACAAAGCCTTTCTCCTGGCAGTTATTTCTCCTATTTTCTCAAAATGCTAGTTGCTGCACATTACTTGACGAGACCTCTCGTCATTGAAAAATGTAGGCACAGTACAATAGCTTTGCTAGAGCAAATTGAAGGGGTGAAGGCCATACATTATCACTGTAAACCACTCAGGTTTACAAGGGATAACAATAAAACTAAGAATTGATAAATGCTAAGGATCATTGCTACTATTCGAGTCATGTACAGGTAGCAGCATGTATATACAGACCAAATAGTCATTGCAAACTATTCCATCTCCACTTACTTGTGTATTTACAACTAACTGAATCCCCAAATAGAAGTTTAGAACTTGTACATGCTCGTGGTAGAACATGCTCAAACGGGAAAAACAAGGATATATATCCACCTCACCTTTATAAGGCTTCTTCTGGCTTCAGGAAATTGTTGTATTCCAGCTGAGTCATCTCTCCACCAGCTACTGGATCAAACTGGCATCGATAAAAGCTGCATTGACAATTTAAATTGCTGAACATTACCCCAATGAGAATTATTTTTTAAGACAGTTCAAAGAGCAAATATATGCCCAACTGCCATGAACACAGCCACGGGCAATGGAGGCAATGGCAGACAATGTTAGTGATGGGTGCCTCAGTTGGCAATAGGTGACAAGCTGGTGGTATTTTTTCAGAGCAAGTGTGCCGAGAAGTTAAATTTGAATAGTAGGGGTCAAATAGATATATATCTAGAAAGTAAACGCAGAGAAACAGAGCGGGGAAGCGGAGTAAAAGAAAGAAAAGGGGGAAAAAAGAGAAAAGGGGCCAGTCTTATTTGGACAGTTGTACATTGTCTGATCCTGCTCATTATCTGGACAGAATTCAACAGAGGAACCATTTAAATAGAATGTACTGGCTTACACATCAATTTGACACCAGCAGAGAGCATGAGGGACCAAAAAGATAGTGACTGGATACTTTGAGGGCATCGTCATATTCAATTCAATGTAATGTAATCATATCACTCTCACATCTGAATGTTTGTAGAAGTTTATTCGGATTGCCAATCCTAGTCCAACATGATCCATCAATGACATTAACATCCGCATAATGTACTCATGAAGATGTGGAAAACAATACTATGTCAATTAACTGCTTCCAATTAATTCATCGAGAATGCTTACATGATTTCAAAATTCCTGATTAATATTAAAATTGTTCAAGCAGTTAATGTTCGAAGTTTAGATTAGAGGTCAAAATTCCTGATTAATATTAATATTGTTCAAGCAGTTAATGTTAGAAGTTTGGATTAGAGGTCTTTGAATTTTGATATTATTGATCTATGTTGGAAACTTGAATAGTCAGTAGAATATTAATGAAATGCCATATTATTATGAGTTTATGATTTTTTTACAAAAGTGTATATATATATATATATTTGTTTTTTTATTAATAATTATTTAAAAATTAAAATTGCGTGTATCTTACGATACACGATACAATACATTATTTTTTAAAAATGATACATCTTCCAATACTCGATTTGACAACTATGGTTTTACACACTTCGTGTTCTCCACATCAGTGACATTGTCAACTTAGACATCCATCTTTGCGAAGTCTTCAACAATTAATTCCTTAATTGCGTCAGTAGTCATTTTTATAGTCGGAGTTCATTTACTCTTAAGAGTTTGTAATCGTATCTTTATTTTATTTGAAGTTGTTCATTGGGATATTTGAATTCCTAGTCATATTTCTTCTAATTTAGGGTTAAGTATTTTGTTATCCTTGTAGACAATTTTTCCAGGATGACCTGGGTATTCTTAATGAAAGCTCGTTCTGAATTGTTTTCTATTTTCAAAACTTTTGTTTTAAAAATCAAAACTCAATTTAGTGTGACTGTACATACTTTACAATCTAATAATGCAAAAGAATCTTTCTCACCCATTCCGTGATTTTTTCACTACTCAGGGTTCGCTTCATCATACTTCATGTAGTGCTACTCCACAACAGAATGGAGTGGCTGAACGCAAAAATCGCCACCTCATTGAAGTTGCTCGTACTCTTTTGTTTCATATGAAAAGTCCCTAAAATTTTTTGGAGTGATGTTGTCCTTACTGCATGTCACCTAATTAATCGTACGCCTTGTTTGTTCTTGATGGTCAAATCCCACACCAACTTGTATTTCCAGATCGTCCTTTGTTCTCTATTCCACCCAGTGTCTTTGGTTGTCTAGCTTTTGTTCATCAATTAGATTCGAGTATAAACAAACTCAATCCTAAGTCTATCAAGTGTATTTTCTTAGGTTATTCTCTCACACAAAAAAGGTATAAGTGTTATAATCCGAACCTTCGTCCTCAATTTGTCTGTGCTGATGTTAAATTCTTTGAGTATATTCCTTTCTTTTCTGAGGCTGCAATTGATGTTGCACTTCTTCAATCTTCTCTTCCTTTACCCCTTCCTGTTTTGTCTTCACATATTAGATCTCATGCTGCCACACCTTCTGTAAAATACTCTATTACCTAAGTGTACTCTCATCGCCAAAAGACTAATGTCCAAATGCCTCCGCCACCCTCTATATCGTCTAAAGGCCTTGATCTGCAACCATCTTTGGATGATTCTCTCCCTGCTCCACTTCGAAAATATAAGCGCTTGTGTACCCTCCTTACAAGTTCTACTACTCATCCGATTGAACAATTTCTATCTTATGATAGCTTGTCTCCTACTTTTCGTTGTTTTACATCCTTTGTATTGTCCCCTTCTGTTCCTCGCAATATTCATGAAGCTCTTGCTCATCCTGGGTAGTGTTAAGTAATGAAAGAGGAACTCACTACTCTGCATGATAGCTAGACTTGGGAACTTGTTCCTCTTCCTTCTAGTAAGAAATTAGTAGGTTCTCAATGGATGTATGTTATCAAATACTTGACTAATGGTTTCATCGAATGATTAAAGGTTGTTGCAGAGGGATATACTCAGACATATGTAGTGGATTATCCTGAAACTTTTTCTCTTGTTGCCAAGATCTAATCTGTTCGGGTTATTATCTCTCTAGCAACCAATTTTCAATGACCATTATTTCAATTATATATCAAAAATAATTTTCTACCTGATAATTTGATAAAGGAAGTTTACATGGAGCAACCACCTGAATTTATTACTCAGGGGGAGTCTCGTGGTATGATCTGTAAATTAAAGAAGGCGATCTATGGCCTAAAACAATCACCTCGAGCGTGGTTTAGTAAATTCAGTGAAACTGTGTTAGACTTTGGACTTCAACAACGTCAAGTAAATCACTCGGTGTGTAGCAAGAATTTTGAATTTGACATAATCATTTTAGTTGTCTATGTGAATGATATTATTATTATAGAGAGTCATAGTGAAGGTATTATTGCTCTAAAAACATTCTTACAGCAGAAATTTCATATTAAAAATTTAGATAAGTTACGATATTTTCTTGAAATTGAAATGGCAACATCCAAGAGCGGTATCAGTTTGTCTCAACGCAAGTATGTACTGAATCTACGTGCTGAAACATGACTTATCGGTATAAAACCGATTGATACACCCATGGAATCTAATAAAAAACCACAGAACTGGGGGAGCTATTTAAATATCCAGAAAGGCATAGAAGACTAGTTGGGAAATTGAATTACTTGACCAGATATCTCTTTTGTGGTTGGTGTTGTAAGTCAGTTTATATAATCTACAAGAGTACCTCACTAGAAGGTAGTGATTAGAACCTTGAGATATATGAAAAAGGCTCCTGGTCGGGGATTATTATACAGAGCTCATTGACATTTGCAATAGTTGGTTTTACTGATGCAAATTGGCCGAGTTCCCCATCAGATAGAAGATCTACTATTGTACATTTCTTGGAGGAAATTTGATGACTTACAAAAGTGAAACAGAGTATTGTTGCCCGATCTAGTGTTGAGGCAGAATATAGGGGCTATAACTCAAACTAATTGTGGATTGACCAATGGACATCTGTTCCAATGGTACTCCTTAACTTATGAAGGCTTTACCTTCTTGACGTCAAGGGTTCAAGTCCCCCTCCCCTTTCCCCTTCCCCCAAAAAAATTGTGAATTGATATGACTGAAGAATTTATTACATGAGATTGATATTTCAATAATCTTTCCAATACAATTATTTTGTAATAATCAGGCTACAGTTCATATTGCTTCAAATTTAGTCTTCTACGAACGAACAAAACATATTAAGGTCGATTGTCATTTTATTCATGAAAAGCTTCAATTAAAAAAGGTTATTACTTGTTTCGTAGATCAGTTGGCAGACATCTTCACCAAGTCACTCGGTAGAGATAAAATTGAAAATATTTATTCCAAGCTAGGACTATTTAATATTTTTAGTCCAGCTAAGGGGGGGTGTCAGTAAGTGAGGGATAAAATAGTTAGTCTTATTCAAAATGTGTAACAATATATATCACTTCTAATTAATGGAATAGTGATTAGTCCTATTCTCTCATCTCTCTCTCTCTCGATCTCGATACAGTTTATAGGATCAAACTACGGTATTGGGCCTTAAAGTTCTTGAGTTTAAAGTCTTAGTTCTACAAAATGCAACGTAGACATAAGGTTCAACAATAATGATATCCGCCAACATACCAAAACTTGCTGTCACTCCACCAATAGTAAGAGATGTAAGGACTGATATATAGAATAACTTTTAATTTAATGGATAATCATATAAAGTAGAAGAGATTTTAACCATTTGAATCAAGCTCAACCTTCTTTCTTGCATGTGTGACCCCCAGAAAGCACACACTATATAGTAAGAGGTAGAAATTTCTTAGTAGGGAATACAGTTTAGTTGACTTATGCCTATTTGAAAAGTCTCAATATCTTCCTTTGATAAGAATCAATACGATCCTTATAACACTTCTCCCCCGAATGAAATTCATTTTTGATTTAATTTTTTTTTTAGAATTTAATCCATAACAATTTTTGCATTGAACTCACAAATGCTTGTATTTTTTGAGTTACATTGAGATCATTAAAACTTCCTCTTATAATTAAATCACTACCATTCGTGCTAGTTCTTTTATTGGAACCCTCATTTTCACTACTATTTCTACTTTCCACACATTGAACTATCAATGTAACTATTATTTGGCAATTACAATGTAACTATCTATATAGATTTGGGAGTAACAATATCTATCAATGCAACTATTAGTATGATTATTCCAACTATATTGAGTATTATACATGTAACGAACACAATAGGGATCGTCACTCTTAGATCCATTATTTAGATATAACTAAAATTCTGATAACTATCCAAAAAACTTTCCAGTTCACTCAGAAATGAATAATCATTGTTAATTTCAAAAATCTATTTTTCAATATCAAAATATATGGAATAGCTATTCGCATTACTATCCTTAACTAAAACAGTGTCATTAGAGATTAAATTTCGAACGTCATTGATGCTAAATAAATGATCAACATTACTGGAACTAGAATTGACACAACCATTCGAACATAAATATTTTATCAAGATCATTTATATTTGGCTCCACTATTACTGGTATTTTCAATAAGTCCAAGACTGTCCATTGATTTACTTACCCACACCTCCCTTAAACAAAATCGAATTTAATAGGCATCTTTCCATAGAGTTTTGTTGCCCCGCCTATTTGCACTGAAAGTACATTCGAATAAATATACATATAGATGTGATATATACAAGAACAGAAAAATATCATGGAATTGGGTTTGATTGATGCATTGCAAGAGTGTGTGTTAGTACAGTCCATGGTTACTATATTCGCTAAGAACATTTATGAACCATGATCAGGGTTGCACAACCCAAAACGAGGTGTGTTCAGGACTTGAATCGTGGATATAGACGATTCGGAAATTCTTACCCTAAGTTCTTGAGCGGAGACATAGAAGCAAAAAAGGGAAAATCCTATACAGAAATCTTCTAAGAATCAGAAGAAGGAAAAAATTAAGAGCAAATACAAACAAAAGGCAGAGACATTGTCAACCCTAATTGCACAAATCATTCACCACTAAGAGTTTGGTTTCATACCCATCGTCCTTATGGTCTCCTTTCTGAAAGTCTTTGCATATGATGCTCCCTGGAGGACAATTGCGCTATGTAGTGGCAATGGTGAAACATCGAAGAGGAACAAATAAAGAACTAACAAAAAACAAACAAAGTAGGGTCTTTATTGTCAATTGCGTCATTGTAAGATAATGTTTCCTTTGGTTTGTGTAAACCCCAGTAGACTAGGAAGCACAGATACTTGTCGGGGAGTCGCCGTGGCAGTGTCGGACATGTGTCCTGAACAATGGCTTTGATTTTTTTTAGTCGAATACGTCGGGGACATGACAGGAACATGGCAGGATATTTTTTGTTAATTTAAAAATTTAGGGGGGTCAAAACGAAAAAAAAGAAAAGAAAAGAAGCCAAAGCTACGTTGACCTTCAGCGTGTTCAACAGAGAGAGAGAAGAGAAGAGGAGAACGAGCTCGAGAGGACCAGAGGAGGAGAAAAAGAAGGAGAAGGAAGAGGAAGGAAAACTAACCAGCGAGTGCATCTGCGACTGGATCTAGACCTGACGACCAGCGACTGCAACTGCGACATCTAGAGGCTTGATGCCATCAAATCTCTCATAGATCGACTTGGTGTGATCGCAGTATCGTTCTCTCTTCTCTCTGTCTTCGTTATGGTGGTTTGGTGTCCCCCGATCAATTAGACTTCTTATTAGTCTAGCCCACAGCCAATTACGTTTAGCCCCCCCTAATTTATTGATCATAACATTTAGCTCACTTATTAAATTTAATATTAACTCATTTGTCTAGTTATAAAATATTAATCAATTCCACAATTTTATTATTAATGTTATTATATATATAAAAATATATTATATTATTTTAATTAGCCGTACCCGTATCCTATATTTTAAAATTTTGTCGTATCTCCGTGTCCGTATCGTATTGGATACAACACCCGTATCTGTATCCGTGCTTTCTAGCCAGTAGACAATGAAATGACTCTTCTAGAAGTCTAATAAGCAATAAGCTTTACCGCTTTTTTCTTCTGTTGTTTTTAAAGTTGGTCTGGCCAATAAACAATAACTTACATGATAACTTTTTTTTATCATCTTGGACATGTTAACCATTATTAAGTTTCTTTTTTTTTTTTTGGCTTTTAAGTTTTCTATTTACTTTTCTTTTCCCTATTTTCCTATTCTATTCATGTTGGACTCTACCAATATTTTTTGGAACCATCATCATATATAAAAAATAAATATTGACTAACTATGCGTGCATGTATATATAAAGATACCTATTATCATAGTGAAGCGAACCAAGACCCAAAGTAGACCTCTACCTCTACCGTACCGCGTACCCATAAAATAGCTTACTACATACTGATAAGAATCAGATTGTATTTCGTTATATAGTAGGTGCAGACATAGAGATTAGGAGTTATTTGTCATTTTACTTTTCAGCATGGTTATTAAATCGTATATCGGAAGGTGCATTGTTTTTTAAAAATAATGTATCGTATCGTATATCGTAAGATACGGTGTAATTTTAAATAAATAATAAATAAATAAATAAATAAATATATATATATATATATTTTAAAAAAAATTATACACTCATAAAAATATAGCATATCATTAATACTCCACCACCTATTCAAGTCATCAACATAGTTCACTAATATTATAATGCAAAGTTTACAACCATAGCTCACTAATTCAAACTTCAAACACCAAAGAGACTTTTAATCCAAACTTCTAACATTCATTTTGAACTCGATCCATAAAATTAATCAAGATTCAGAAATTTTTATTAAAAAAAAAAAAATTAGTGTCTTATTTAGACAAAACGACATCGTTTCATCAGTGGTGGGGATAAAATTAGTGTCTTATTTAGACAAAATGACGTCGTTTCAGGGAAAAAAAAAAACTGATTTTGTGCGTATCGGTCGTATCGTAAAAACAAATCGTGTATTAGACGATACGACGCAAAAACGATACATAACTACGATCCGTATCGTTTTACCTCTGTATCGTAACGTATCGTGTATCGTACGATACTAACAACTATGCTTTTTAGGAGCTTAGTTATCATTTTTATATTTATTTGCTTTAGGATTTGTACTCCCTATATGTATATATAAGGGATATGGTAGCTGTTTTTGAGGGACTTTTAATTATTATTGAATATTGACATTACTTCCTTCTCAAACTCTCTTTTCTCATTCCTAATTCTTTCCCTTTCTAATCTACATCAATTTGGTATTCCAACTTCAATTTGTGCAAACTACATCTTCCCTATTCATTGCACACTATTCATTGCCATCAAGATCATCACTGACGCTACCGTAAACTTTTCTTGCCACATACATAATTTTGTGTCGTTATCCAACCAAGAAACACACCCACGGTTGCAATAGCAACACCACAGCTGAGATTTTTTTTTTAAAAAAAAACAAATTTATAATTGTCCTCCATAGCACTCATTGTGTTCGATTTCATCACTTCCACTTGCTTCTTCGTCGTCGATCCATCATCGTTTGGGTGCCATCGTCGTCACCGTTGTCCTTCTCTTCCTGTTGCTGAACTTGGTGCTCAGGATTTTAGCCTACAGGCACGATAAAGGAGACGACGGGCCACTATTCACAATTTTATGAGACTCACTCCCCAAAAGTGTTAGAATTACAAAAACATCCCCAACAGATCCATAAAATTATAGAATTGCCCCCAAAAGTTCCAAAAATTACAGAATCACACCCAGAAGTTCCAAAAGTCACAGAAGTACCATCCACAAGTTCCATAATTATAGAAACATCCCCAATAGATCCAAAAAATTACAGAATTACCCCTAGAAGTTTCAAAAAATTGCAAAAATTTAATCTAAGTTTTAAAATTACAGAAACATCCCCAACAAATCCAAAAAATTGCAGAAACATCACCCCAAAATTTTTAGAAATTGAAGAAACACCCCAGTAAGTCTTAGAATTTGTAGGATCATCCTCTAAATTGTCGAAGTATCCTCTTGGAGTTGTATCTACCACCAGGTATGAGTTCTCTTCGTTGAGAATTGATGACTAATATTTATATTTATTGGTAAGTTAAAAAAAAGACATTATTACCCAAACTTTGTTTGTTTTCCCGACACACTGCCTTTATAACTTAGCTTGTGTGTAACTATTTACATTGATTTATAGTTTTTATTACTTAGTTTAATTTTTAGTCTAGTCGACATTTTACATTATCCCAAAATTTACATCACATTCACTATAACCCTTTGTGAGCATTTAGAGTCTCATACTGCACTGAAACAAAAATTTGAGAGCCTCACCATTGATATGACTAACACTAAACATTCAATCAACTTGTTACGTGAGGAAGTTAAAGGAATGAGGCAAAAACTTTCTCAATTTACTACTCAACTAGCCCAATTGATTAAGTTTGTTCAGAAATGTCCAATAGAGTATGACCAAGGTGAGTCACCAGTTTCATCTAAGTTCAGATTGGCACACCATGTTAGGCATCTGCCTCTCCCGATAGATCCTACTCACTCTGCAAGTAGCTCAAGGGAGCTAAATTCAATGTCAGATAAGAGACCACCTTCTAATATTGTTTTTGGACGAAATGTAGCTAGTAAGAATTTTTAGGAGGATTCCGCAGAGGTAGTCATGTCTGACAATTCAGTAGAGGGAGATACCATAGGCCTCCCCCTCCGCGTTACCATAATCCTCGACATAAGCATGTCTGTAAAGAATCTAGGGATATCATACAAAGAGTCAAAGTGGATGCTCCTAGTTTTGATGATATGTTAGATCCTGTTGTTTTCTTAGATTGGTTGGATGAAATGGAGGACTATTTTGAATGGTATGATATGTCTGAAGACCATTGAGTTTATTTTGCCAAAATGAAACTCCTTAGTTTAGCTAAGATGTATTGGCAGGGAGTACAACGAAAACAAGAGCGCTTAGAGGGACAACTCATTACTTTGTAGACTGAGATGAAATAGAGATTGCAAGATAAATATCTCCCTATTTACTATAAGCGTNTGTCTGAAGACCATTGAGTTTATTTTGCCAAAATGAAACTCCTTAGTTCAGCTAAGATGTATTGGCAGGGAGTACAACGAAAACAAGAGCGCTTAGAGGGACAACTCATTACTTTGTGGACTGAGATGAAATAGAGATTGCAAGATAAATATCTCCCTATTTACTATAAGCGTCAACTCTTGGGACAAATGAATGAACCTGCATCAATTGACCTCGAGTGTGACTGATTACCTAGCTCGATTTGAGGAGCTCTTTATGAGATGTGACATAAAGAAAGAATCTTGGGTAACAGTTACAAAATTCATTAATGACTTGAGACCTGAGATTAAGAAAGAGATTAACTTACACACTCCTGAAACGGTTGAAGAAGCATATTATAAGGCATTAGAGATTGAAAAATACCTTAGGTCACCCATTCAACGGCGCAAAATACCTTAGGCCACCCCTTCAACGGCGCATGCCTTCTCAAACCGAAGAGTCTCAACCATTGAGGTCAGTCCCATTTGATAGGTCCCAAGGTGTCCCCCCGTCAGGGCCTATCACATCCAGGGGTAACACTTACCCCAACTCGAGAGGTAATGCCACTAGAGGTTGAGACTTAACACTCATACGTTCTTGACAAGATAGTTCTTCCATAGAGTGTCACCGTTGTCCCGGCAAGGGTCATATTGCTTCACAATACCCTCAACNCCCAATTGATTAAGTTTGTTCAGAAATGTCCAATAGAGTATGACCAAGGTGAGTCATCAGTTTCATCTAAGTTCAGATTGGCACACCATGTTAGGCACCTGCCTCTCCCGATAGATCCTACTAACTCATATCAAGGTGTCCTACTCACTCAGCAAGTAGCTCAAGGGAGCTAAATTCAATGTCAGATAAGAGACCACCTCCTAATATTGTTTTTGGACGAAATGTAGCTAGTAAGAATTTTTAGGAGGATTCCGCGGAGGTAGTCATGTCTGACAATTCAGTAAAGGGAGATACCATAGGCCTCCCCCTCCGCGTTACCATAATCCTCGACATAAGCATGTCTANGGTAGTCATGTCTGACAATTCAGTAAAGGGAGATACCATAGGCCTCCCCCTCCGCGTTACCATAATCCTCGACATAAGCATGTCTATAAAGAATCTAGGGATATCATACAAAGAGTCAAAGTGGATGCTCCTAGTTTTGATGATATGTTAGATCCTGTTGTTTTCTTAGATTGGTTGGATGAAATGGAGGACTATTTTGAATGGTATGATATGTCTGAAGACCATTGAGTTTATTTTGCCAAAATGAAACTCCTTAGTTCAGCTAAGATGTATTGGCAGGGAGTACAACGAAAACAAGAGCGCTTAGAGGGACAACTCATTACTTTGTGGACTGAGATGAAATAGAGATTGCAAGATAAATATCTCCCTATTTACTATAAGCGT
>CAUOFW020007156.1:0-21872 GCA_963454935.2 Ilex paraguariensis | reverse complement strand
AAATGGTCAAAGACTTAAACTCTATTATGATGGATTTAGTCAAGTTGTAACTTCTATACAGCTGTTGGAGCCAACCAATGTGTTCTAAAAATTTTTATTGATGTTTGATTGTAAATTGTAGTTTATTGTTTGTTTTACATACTAAGTTTATATTATGACTTGTTTTATCTTCCACACTAGATTAGCATTTCTGTATGTTCACTTTAATTTAAGTTAAGGGGAGTGAATTACTTATATTTGTGTCTTTATCGTTTAAATTCGTCTTTGTAACTGACAGAAGTTAAAGAACCGGATAGTGAGTTAAATTTTTTGAGTAATTTTCAAAAAGTTTTTGAAAAACTAATTGTAAAATGGATGAGAAACTATTTTGGTTAAGTTTAATTTTACTATGCCGTTTCCAAAAGACATACATTCTTTGATCATGGCAAAAGCTAGAGTTGTTAGAAATTTAGAAATCTTTGAAAGTCAAGCAAAACCCTTGTGAGAAAAAAGTTCATTTGCTAAACGCCGATGAACGAATCGTCTCGGTGATCGTGTGAGGTGTGGTCATTTAATGTATTTGAGTCAATATAATCAATATGCGAAACCAATTTTAGGACGAGCGTTAGATCGTCTTGATTGGATTAGGTATGGGCAGAGTAAAGAATATCCTCAGACACCATCTTATTCTACTCCTATATTGTCAAGATACGTGAGAAGTGAAATTAACCATGTCACTGGTGATGTTGATCTAGAAGATTATAGTTCTAATTGGGTGTGATAAAATGATGTATAATTTTGAAATGGTGCACAAATGTAAATACCTATAGATTAATTAGGAAAATGAGTACATAATAAATAACAAATAAAATAATTAATAAACAATTTTTTGGAAAAGAAGAGTAGGTAGCAAGTTATGTAGAATATGTAAAGTTGTAATTAAATTTGTAATTGTAGGAGACTAAAGAAGGTAGAACGTCAGCAGTCAGTAGCCTGTAGTGCAATGCAAAATCCTGTGTAACAGCACCGTCCGGACGGTGGTGATGGCGTCTGGATGGTAATGCTTATATAAATACCCAGTAGCATGAAAAAATGATTAGTTTCAGTTCCCTCGCAACTTGAAATATGAAAACAACGTTGTTCCTCTGCATTTTCTTCTCAAATCTGCTATATTTAACCGTTTTTTCTAAAAATTTCTCCAATCATTCATTTACCCTTGCCATTTTCAAGGTTTCTATCGATTGAAATCAGTTGAAATCAAGTATTTAGAGAGAAATCAGTGAAAAGATGGATCCAAGGCAAAGAACGAGAGGTTCTTCAATTCGAGCAAGAAGGGATCAACCTCCGCAACCCAAAGCACCTTCACAATAACCCTAACTAGGAAATGTCTACAATGCTGCAGTATTTGAGAATGTTAAACAATAGAAATGGTATGATACTTATTTCATGTCAAAAACTATCATTCCTGAAAGGCCAGTAATTTATAAAGATTTTGAGAATATAGGAGTTAGACAAATTCTTGCTGCACGTGGATGGCTAGATTATGTTATGTTTGTTGCTCCTACTTATGATTTTTTGGTTCATGAATTTTATAGCAATGCACAAATAAGTGGGGAAAGACAACATCGTTTGCTTGTTCGGGGTAGATTTTTTCAAGTTACACAGGCAACTATAGCTGACATTTTTCAACCTATGCAAAGACATCCCTACCCGCAATACCCTTACACACAAGTGCCTGACTTGACCAATGTAGGGATAGAATTGATGGGTAATCCAGATTATCAATGGGGGAGGCCACACAAATATATAAAGCAAGGGGATTTAATAGACAAGTACCAAATTTTGAATTTGATTACAGTAAATAGTTTGTTACCCCGAGCCCAGAAAAACCAGATATATACTAAGTAAGCCTACTCCCTATATGCCTTTGGGATGGGACACACGATTGATCTTTTGAACCTCATTATGGATCAAATGTTGATTACTATACAAGGAAAGAAATCCTTACTCCCATATGCTATGTTAGTTTCATAGTTATATAGGGACAAGAAAGTGATTACAGATCCCTTGTGGCAAATGGTGGAGCATTTTGCACCGTTAGACAAGACTTCTTTGAAGAAAAGCCATGGAGTTCAACCAAAGGACCAACCTGAAGTACCACCAGCACCACAAGAGGAGTCATTCCAAGTACCTGAAGAATTTTTTCCCACCATAGCAGCATGTACCACAAGAAGATCAGCCATACATACTAGTAGATGATATGACTGACACAAAAATCTTGCTAGGCTTGGAAACCACTATTACCTATCTTGGGACCATCATCATCCAAATCAATCAATGTGTGGCTAATTATGATCAAAACTAGGCTGAATGTTTAGGCTACTGATTAGCACAAAAACATGATTTATTTTTTATGCTAATATGCCATTTTATACTTGCTTTTGTTATAAGATTGGGGAGAAATGTGTTTATTCTTCACTTTGATGGAGTTTTGTATAAATGCAGGAAAAAGAATGGAAAATGATTCAAGTTAAGCCTCTATTGAAATGACAGAAGTCAATGAAGATGAGGGGCTAGCTTAAAGGAAGGCTTGGAGGGTGAAGAAACCAAGAAAAATGCAGTTTAGGTGAAAACCTTACAGAAGGTTTTACCTTGAACAGTCTTCTCACTACCAAAACCTTTCGGAAGATTTTGCCTACTGGTTTCTTCATTTAACTATTCCTACACAAACCTTCCAAAAGGTTTTTATCGACCTTACGGAAGGCTTTGCCCAGATTGCCCAGACAACCTGCAACTCAACTCTGCAACTTGGGGGTCCCACTTACACTTCTCCAACAAGTCCCCTGACATTCCTTACATGTTTGGAAGGCTCCCCTCACCCCTACTTGGACTTGGAAGGCCTTCGTATTCATGAGGAGAAGAGAAGAATAAGGAAATGGGAGGGAAAGGCTAGGCTGTCCTAGCCTGCAACACTCCATAAAATCAGCCCCCTTTTGATGTAAGGCCTACCACACACCTATATAGCTCTCCATGGACGTTTTTGGTAGAGGATATACACCATTATTCAGCATTAGCGATATACATTGTAATATATAGAAAGAGAGTCCAAGGTAGAAGATGAATAGTGCTAGAGAGAGAAAGTAATGTTTTTGCATTTTCTTCCATACATTGCCTTGTAATCCCTTGTAAGGATCTTGAAAGCTTTTTTTTTAAGTCTTGAATGTTATTTATTACAAGTTCATTTCAAGTTTAGTCTTTCATTCTAGCTTTCACCATTAATGCATTTAAGTTTTCATCTCAAAGAGCTTCTAAATGGGTATTAAATGCATTCTCCCGTAGTTTTGTATTTTCTTGCATTAACTTAGCTCCAATCTTCATTTCTTTATAATGTCTTTACATTACATTATTGTCTTTGCTTTCATTATGAGTAGCTAGTTTTAAGTTGGCTAATCCAAGGGAGACCTCTTCTTGGGTATGCCATTTCAACTCATCTTTTTTCCTCCTCTTAGTGTACAATGGTTCAGTTTGACTGGGTCGAGTGTGGATGTGGTTGTGAGTCTTTGATATCCCGTAGACTTGTCACAGGTTATGCTTGGATCCTCACTTCTATTTAGTCCCGCGCGTTCCACAAATCAATCGAACATCTAGGTACCATTAGAGGAAGGTTTCCAATTGACTTGGCATTTCTATTGGAGTGAACCCTTCAGATTAGCCAACACTTGTTTTCCATTACAATTCCATCTAGATACAAACAAACCAAACTCAAACAATGAAAGATTTTTACAGTTTTCCTTTTACCACAATCACCTTCAATTCAGCACCTTCCCTGAGGAGACGACCTTGGAATATGATTTCCAAGTAAAACACAACACACAAAAGTCTCTCTGCGCTTGGAGAGCATTTTTTTTCACACACACACATTTCATTCCACCGTACTATTTTGTTTACCCCATTTCTTGCATCATCCCGAGGGAGAGTGACACTCCCCTATCTACATAAGCCATACACACATAAAGGGTGATGTCCGGAGAATAGGGTATACAACGGTAACCATCAAGTATTTTTGGCACCATCACCAAGGAAGGCAAGCGTTGAATCAAGAAGGTGATTTTCGGACAACATAGGTAAATCCCATGATATTCATCACATACTGAGGTAAGTTGATCCTTGTACATACTTTTGTTGTTTATATTTTCATTTATAGATAGTTTGTTGCATGTGAGGATGGGACGAACAAAATCGATTTGTTAGACAACCCCTAGGCCCCAACATGAACATTGACCAAGACCCACACGAGGATGCAGGTGATAATTTTGAGAATGTAGGAGCCAATCCAAACATGCAAAGGGGCGGGGGAGGACAAGAACCTAGAATGCCCAATCCATGAATGCAATTTTTCCCTCCTATGAATGAAGGGAATAACATCCACATTGAGCCTCTGATAAGATCAATGAGAGAGTTCCTTTAACCCACACGAAGTACCACACCCTCATTCATCCTCCATCCAGTCCATGGTCATCTCTTCCTAGTTAAACCGGGAATGTTACAACTACTTCCCACGTTCCACGGAATTAAAAATAAGAACACTTATTTGCACATAAAGGATTTTGAGGAAATAGTTGCGACCTTCCTCACCAATCATGGTATGGAAGACATAGCTAGGCTAAAATTGATCCCTTTTTCCCTGAAAGATAAGGCAAAAACATGGCTAAATTCCTTGAAACCTCAATCCATAACATCTTGGAACCAAATGCTCTCTGAGTTTTTAAACAAATTTTTCCTGGTGCATAAAACCACCGCTCTAAAAAAACAAATTCAAAACATTTCTAAGAAGCCCAATGAGAAATTCTACCAATGTTGGGATTGGTACAAGGAATTGCTAGAATCTATTCCACACCATGGCTTTGAACCATAGCAGTTGGTAGTTTCTCCTATGAGGGAATCACACCAGGCCATCGACAGCTCATCGATATGATGTGTAATGGGGAGTTTTTGAACAATGACCCCGATGAGACCTTAGAATACTTTGATACATTGGCACAGAATGCAAAATCATGGAACATTATGATCCCACCGATGTATCAAGGTCTTCTCCTCAAGGGAGTGGGCAAGCTCATCCGGGAAAGATTTATGACTTGAGAGACCGGGAAGACTTTCTTTCAAAAATTTTCAAGTTATCAAGGAAGGTTAAGAGTCTTTAAATCAATAGGAGGCACGAGGTGTCAATGTTTCAAAAAATGAAGAGGCTTGCTCAATTTGTGGGAGTGTGGAGCATTCCATATCAGAGTGCCCCAACATTTCGGCACTTAAGGAAGCGTATAATAAGCAAATCCATGCATTCAATCAAATAAGGCAATCATTCTCCCCTCATTCAAACACGTACAATTTGGGTTGGAGTAATCACCCGAACTTTAGCTAGCGAAATGATAACCCCACTCTTCATAGCTCGAATGCATATACACCTCCTGTGCCTCCTAGGCAAAATCAATTTAAGTTCGTGCGTCTAGCTCCAAATACCCCCGGTCTAGTCCACAAGGGTATTAACAAAACCCGCCTCCACAAAACTTCTCCCAAAGTCCACCTCCCCAAACTTTTTCCCAACAAGGACCATCGAAACCTCCCACCTACTAACATCCCCATAAAAGGAAATTGGAGGATGTTTTTTACAACTCATCCAAAGGTAAACCACCTTTAACAACAACATTTCAACTCAACTCACAAAAATTACCAATCACATAGGGTTATCACAACAAGAGAAGGGGAAATTCTTAGCTCAACCCCAAGAGAATCCTAAGGGCTAACATGTGATTGAGTCTTCTGAGCCCACCAAAAAGAGTTGTGAGCAACACAAGGTGGTCACCACCTTTCATAGTGATAGAGAAATAGATAAGACCATTATGCCAAAGGTCTCACCCAAGGCTACATTGCCAAAAGAAAAAGAGACCATGGGTGACACTGATGAGGGTGAGATGAGTGAGAAGAAAGAAAGTGAGGTGAGTGAGAAGAAAGAAAGTGAGGTGTTTGAGAAGAAAAAAAAGGTTTACGAAAGTGTTCTTATTTCCCCTATGCCTGCTCCTTTTCCCAATCGCTTGAAGCCACCTATCAAGGTGGCTAATTATTCTAATATCATTAAAATGTTCAAGCAGGTGAAAATAAATATTCCACTCCTCGACGTGATAAAGCAAATTTCATCTTGTGCAAAGATCTTGAAAGACTTATGCACGATGAAGAGGAGGCTCAATGTTCATAAGAAAGAATTCCTCACTGAGCAAGTGAGTTCAATTTTAAGGACAAACACCCCTCCAAAGTTTAAAGACCTCGTTTTCCCTACCATTTCCATAACAATCAAGAATTATTGGGTGGAGCAAACACTCCTTGATTTGGGGGATAGTGTGAATCTTCTTTCATACTCGGTGTACCAACAACTCTAGCTCAAAGAATTGAAGCCTACTCCAATCACACTTCAAATGGCAAACTATACTGTTTGAACACTGAGGAGAGTAGTTGAGGACATTGTAAGTCAATAAATTTTACTTTCCTGTTGATTTTATTGTGCTTGACACTCACCCGGTTGCAAATCTTGGCTCCTAAATCCTTGTCATACTTGGTAGACCTTTTCTTACCACATCTAATATTGTAATTAATTGCAGGAATGGTCTTATAAAGCTAACATTTGGGAACATGACTATGGATCTCAATGTGTTCAACTTGTCTAAGCAACCGAGGGATGATGAGGAGGTGCACGAAGTCAATAGGATTGACACTTTGATGGAAGAACACTTGGAGCTTTTGGGTATCTCGAGAGTTGAGGAGGAGAGTCTTCATATGGGAGAGATTGATGAGAAAGAGGAGTTAGAGAGCTTGAAAGGGATAGACAAATGGATCCTTACATTTGAGAAGCTTCCACATCAAGCAAAGAAGATCTTTCCATCAGACGTATAAAAACCCATGTTAGAGTTAAAGTCATTACCATCACATCTTAAGTATGCATATCTTGGGGTGGAAAAGACCTTCCTGATGGTGATTATCTCAACCTTGGATCCAAAGCAAGAAGAAGATCTCTTGGAAGTGTTGAGAAGGCATAAGGGGGCAATTGGTTGGACAATTGCCGACATCAATGGTATAAGCCCCATCATTTGCACACACCATATCTATCTTGAAGAGGACTCCAAACCATTTTGACAACCACAAAGAAGGTTGACCCAATCATGAAGGTTGTGGTGAGAGACAAGGTGTTAAAGCTACTTGACGTGGGCATCATCTTTCCAATTGCCGATAGTAAGTGGGTTAGCTCTACGCAAGTAGTCCCCAAGAAGTTGAGAGTCACCGTGGTGGCAAATGAGGATAATGAGCATATTCCAACAAGGGTGATCACTGGATGGAGAGTGTGGATTGACTACTGCAAGATCAACTTATGCACAAGGAAAGACCACTTCCCATTACTATTCCTCGACCAAGTGTTGGAACGAGTAGCGGGACATCTATTCTATTACTTCTTAGATGGATACTCCGGCTACAATCAAATTGAGATTGCATTGGCGGATCAGGAGAAGACCACATTTACTTATCCCTACGGTACCTTTGCCTATCGTCACATGCCTTTTGGGCTATGTGATGCCTCGGGAACAATTCAACGTTGCATGATAGGGATCTTCAACGACATGGTGGAGAAGATAGTGGAGGTTTTTATGGATGACTTTTCAGTGTTCGGGGATTCATTTGAAGGATTTCTGGGAAATTTAGAGAAGATTTTAGTTTTGAATTGGGAGAAGTGTCATTTCATGATGACACAAGGAATTGTACTCGGGCACATTGTTTTAGCAAAGGGGATAGAAATGAACAAATCAAAGGTGGAGGCTATCTCCAACCTCCCTACGCTAAGAGTCGTCAAGGATATCAAGTCATTTTTGGGTCATGCCGGTTTTTACTGTCGCTTCATTAAAAATTTTAGTTCATTGGCCCGACCTTTGACCAATTTATTATCCAAGGATGTCTCATTCAAGTGGTCAAATAATTGTGAGGCATCTTTTACAAAACTCAAAAGCATGGTTACTACATCTCCAATTATGTGACCACCCAAGTGGGATATACCATTTGAGCTTATGTGCGACGCGAGTGATTTCGCAGTCAGCACAGTACTCGGTCAAAGGGAGGAGAATAGACCTTGTGTAATAGACTATGCTAGCAAAATGCTCAATGAAACCTAAATAAATTACACTATCACAGATTAGGAGCTACTAGCGATAGTATTTGCATTGGATAAATTCCGATCCTATATCATTAGTTCACCTATAGTAGTCTATACTGATCACTCTACTTTGAAGTATTTGTTGTCCAAGTAGGATGCCAAAATGAGACTCATCAGGTGGATCCTCCTACTCTAAGAGTTCAATTTGACAATCAAAGATAAGAAGGGAGTGGAGAACATGGTGGCGGAACATTTGTCCTAACTTGTGGTACAAAAGGACGATGAGCACATTCCTATCCTTGATTTCTTCCCTGATGAACATTTGCTTTCATTTCATTCTATTTGCCCATGGTATGCTAACATATGTAATTATCATGCAATAGGATAAATACCATAGCATTGGAGCCCGAAGGATTGAAAAAGATTCATGGCGGACATGAAGTACTTTTACTTCGACAACTCATATTTGTTCAAGTACTGCCTTGACCAAGTCATGGGGATATGCGTACCAGAAAATAAACAACGAGAAGTCCTTGAATTTTTCCATTCACAGGCATGCGGTTGCCAGTTCTCTACAAAGAAGACTTCAACATAAATCCTACAATTAGGTTTTTATTGGCCTTCTCTTAAAAAAGAATGTATTTTATTTTGTAAAGAATGTGATAGATGCCAACGTTTCGGTAGTGTGACCCAGAGGAACATGATGCCCCCTCTCCCCTGTACTTGTTAAAGAAATATTTGATTATTTGGATATCAACTTCATGGGTTCCTTCCTTATGTCGTTTGGTTACTATACATTTTACTGGTAGTAGACTACGTGTCCAAATGGGTGGAGGTGATCCCAACCAAGCTCAATGACCACCGGATCATGATCAAATTCTTTAAAGAAAACATCTTTTCGAGGTTTAGGATGCCATGTGCAGTGATAAGCGATGGTGGGTCGCATTTTGTAATAGACCATTTGCATCGTTGATGCATAAATATGGTGTTACAAATAAGGTATCCATCGCATATCACCCATAAACTAATGCCCAAGCCGAGTTGGCCAATTGGGGGATCAAAAATATCTTAGATAAGTCGGTGAACCCAAATAGGAAAGATTGTTCAGTTAGACTGACCGATGCCCTATGGGCTTACCGCACTGCCTACAAGATTTTCTTAGGCATGTCTCCCTACCAGCTCGTCTATGGAAAGGCTTGCCATTTGCCAGTTGAGATGGAACACAAGGCCTATTGTGCCACAAAGACTTTGAACTACAATTTGAGAATGGCCGGAGAGCATAGGAAGCTAAAATTGAATGAATTGGAAGAGATTCAAAGAGATGTGTATAAGAGCTCAAAAATTTTAAAAGAATGGGCTAAGATCTTTCATGACAATTCCATCGTGAGGAAGTCATTTGAGCCTGGCAAAAAAAATGCTCATATACAACTCTCGTCCCTCTATTTTTCAAGGGAAACTCCGATCTCGTTAGGATGACCCTTATCTTGTCAAGATGGCTGACCCCAATGGAACCGTGGATGTAACAAACCCGAAGGATGGCAGGACATTCAAGGTAAATGGCCAAAGACTCAAGCCATTTTTTGAGGATTTTGAAGGACAAGCAGTGGAGGACGATTTGACGGATCCGGTAAATCTGAAAATGGAAGAAGAATAACTGTTCTTAGGATTCTTAGTGTACAACCACTTTATTTACTTTAACTATTTATGTACTCACTTTATCTTTTCGTATAGTGTTGTTTACTTATTTATAGGTATTGGTGTTCTGGCAAAAGCTCAAGTGCGAGGTGTGCTCTAACTCTACTCATCATTTTACAATCTTTCATTGCATATCATATCTTTTTTGTTGCATTGAGGACAATGCATGGAACAAGTTGTGGGTGAGGTGCACCATTTGTATGATACACCAATATTTTTGGAAATTTTTGTTAATAATATGTCCAGTTTTTGTGGTGAAAATTCACCTTTCACATACATACAAATTTTCGTTCACAATAGTGCAAATTTTTTGAAAATTTTGAAAATTTTTGTGAAAATATCTGAATGTTAATTTGTATTCCTTTATTAAGAGTGTTATGAGTTGGGTGATATATTTACATTTTCTTTGAATTCTGAACACATGAGCACACTATAGAGGTTCATTCTATGCTTGAGTATCATATATACATTTGCTTTTAAACTCAACTGTATTGGCACCTTGAATGAGTAATTTTGGCAATTTATGGGTTGAGTTCATATTTTTGTGCTTGACATGAATAGTAGAGATAAGTAAGAACCCATGAGAGCTTTAGTACCAATCCTTTTAGGAGGGGACTTACATTTACTCAAAGAATAATTCTTCAAATTTTAAATTTGTACAATAATCTCATTATGCTTGTTTTGGTTAGGTGCATTTGTGTAGTGATTGACTTGTCTTGAAATGCAAAATGCTCCCCCATGCTTATCTAGAGGTGATCTTAGGCCATTTTTGAATATTTCAAGCCTTAACCTTTTTCTTCAGAAAATATTATCCCTAGTGCCATGATTGAGCCTTAATTGAAATTCATTTCTATGCCACATGTTAGACCAAGCCAGTGAAAATGATAAATATCTACCTTACCTTGGTTGTTCCTAGAGCTGAATAAGATTGATCGTAAAAAAGAAGGAAGTATTGTGACACCCCAAAATCCGGCAGTCCGTTGATTACCCATCAACCGGTGGATATCGAGTAATTCGATATTACACCATTGTGCCCCATTTATCGGGAACCATAATTTTGATGAAATTTGGGCAGAGTCTCCTTTGTACGGGAAGCTCTACCCAATACTCAACCTGTGCAATCATATAATAACAAGACCATCCGAGGTCCAATATTCAACAATGACCACACCGGGTCAAATTATCCATATTTATATAAAAACATGCAAGGTTAGTTTAACAATAGTCTATATAAGTTCTATTACAATTATTTGCAAAAGATTACATGCCCAAAACATTATTTCCACAAATGTTTTGCATTAACACAAAATAAAGCCACAATTCGGCCTTCTTCAAACATGAGGATCCAAGTGAGGGCCGTCCACCGATGTGTATCTAAAACCTGAAATATTTTCCCATACAGGGTGAGCCACGTCCAATAGAGTAATTCCTACAGAGGCTACTCGTCACCTAAATGCACATGTAATGCTCACATACAACATTTTATATTCACATCAACATTCCAAGTAAGAATATGCATTCAATGTTGGAATTTATCATGTCATGCCATGAAATGAGATGAGACTCACTTATGCAAATCAACCCGAGCCCTTCCCAGCTCCTCAACACATGTAAGTGCCACTATGTATGGAATCATCATTTAGGTTGCACATCAAATGACTTATACCAACCTAGGGTCTTTGTATGGGGTGGATGTTCATGGGCTTACATCAAGGGTCTCCAACCTACTCGGAATTTATGGACTTCCATCAAGAGCTCCGCGTACACTCACACACTTAATGGGCCAAGCCAAGGGAGTGCGTATCCCAATCACTGGGCCTTGCACCCGAGGAATCTTCTAGTCCCTCCTTGCTTACCCCAACCCTAATCACCATGTAACCTGTGCGACTCAGCCAAGTCTTCGACCAAGCTTAATAGAGTTTACTCGTCATCCACCAAGTGTGGTGTTGACGACAACCATACACACATCCACATCATGCGATGTTACCGTGAATATGTAATATGATGTCCCATTGCACAATTATAACATATTCAATATGCTATGAAAGACATATGAACAATCTCAACATATCATGGTAATTTATGTTCTAAGCATATAGATACCATATTTGTCACAATGTCAATATATCATAACATGCATACACCAACAATTACATTTCCAATCACAAATCATGTCATAAGCCCATGATTTCACTTCACTACATCATCCAAACATGTTATAGCATAATCTCATGCAATTAACACATTTTATTTCACATAGGCATTTTCTCAAACACCTTCAAGGCACTCAAGTCATATAATCACATAACACATTCCAAGTCACCACATAGCTCAAGAAATCACATCAAATGATTTTTACACAACCATTTCCACATAATACCAAGTCTCAAGAAAATTACATAAGTAACTTCCACATACAAAACTTAAAGTAGAAATTTGTCCAAGCAAATTCTATTCCCAAATCTTCACTTTCATAATCATAGGCAAGTGATATCACAATTTTTTTTTGCCAATAACACACTTAATTACAAAGGCACAATATAACACATAAAAGCCCATGTAGTAGCCCACACATAACAGCAAAAAAATAGTCTGCAAAAATAGTCCAAAACAGTCCACTTTTCGGTCCGAAAATAGTCCACTTTTCAGTCCAAAAATAGTCCACTTTTCTATCCAAAAATAGTCCACTTTTCCGTCCAAAATTATTTACAATTTCAGTCCAAAAACAGTCACAATTTTAGTCCAAAAATAGTCACAATTTTAGTCCAAAAATAGCCCACAATTTAGGCACTAAACAGCTCAAAATCAGCCCCTTAAACTGCCCAAATTCAGCTCCTTAATAGCCCTTTAAGATAGGAATAAAACCAAAGTAGAAATAACCCTACCTCTTTGTAGCATGTAGGAAGTGTAGAACTTTTAAAAACACCAAAACAAGTCCAAGAACCTTTGATTCCTCAAAAGTCTTTTCTTTGGACCTTCGGTGAAATCCACTTTTCATGGTACGTACTCGTAGCACTCGTCGAGGAGATGAACTTTGATTCTTGGCTCGACGAATTTCGACCGACGAAACTCTGAGAATCTTTGATTGAAGCTTGAAGAACTTCTTGTTTTTCTCTCTTTTCACTCTCTTCTCTCTATGGCCGGCCAAGGGTCAAGAACATGAAATATTTTTTCCAAAATATCTAAGTTAAGTAAACATTTATAGTCCCGAATGTGTGGTCCACATCGCACCGTATATTTCTGACTTCCGGGTCCATTTTTTGTCCCGAAATGATTCGTTATATCTCGGATTTAGTTCAAGTTAATTTTATTGGAACTTTAACTTAATTTTAAGAAAATTTTAAAAAAATTCATTTTTGGGGACCTTTAAAATGTCATTCGCCTCGCGGTCGTCTCGAACGATGTGTAAAAATCCAACTATCTCCGAATTTGTCGAAATCTGACAAGGTGACTATATTTTGCGATACGAATCCAACGGTGAACTCCGTTTCCTCATCCCAGGTCTAGAACATGAGTATTTTAAATACGCATTAGGATGACAAATTATCATTTTGCCCTTTATAAGAAAAAGTTCAAATTTTTTCGGGTTTCACATTCTTCCCCCCTTAAAAGAATTTTGTCCCCGAAATTCACATACACATGCACATACAGTCACATGCATATGCAACAGTGAAATAATGCTAAAAGAATATAAAAATGTACCTCCATCCTCGAATAAGAAAGGATAATTGGTACGGACGGTGTCTTCGCGCTCCAATGTCGCCTCCTCTACTCCTCGGTGCTGCCACAACACCTTCACTAGCCGCACGGTCTTGCCTTGTAAAACCTATTCCCGGCTATCTATAATGCGCACTGGTCCCTCCTCGAAGGTCCTATCAGCATCAACAACAAGTTATCCCTAATCCACCACATGAGTCGGATCCAGGGTATATTCTCGGAGTATATGGACATGAAAAACCGCATGGACACCCGATAGATTTGGCGGTAATGCCAACTGATAAGCCACTACACCCACCCTCTCGAGTACGTCGAAGGGCCCGATATACCTTGGTGACAGCTTTTCCCACTGACCAAACCTAACCACTCCTCTCTTAGGCATCACTTTCAACAAGACATAATCTCCCACCTCAAATTTCAAAGGTCGCTGTCATTTGTCGGTGTAGCACTTCTGTCGACTCTGAGCCATGAGAAGAAGCTTCCGTATCAAGTCCACCTTCTCAGAGGTGTCCCTAACCAAATCTGGACCCAAAGAGGATCTCTCTCCCACTTTCGTCCAACAAATCGGGGAACGACATGGCCTCTCATATAATGCCTCGTAGGGTGCCATCTATATGCTCACCTGATAACTGTTATTGTATGGGTTGAGTTCATATTTTTGTGCTTGACATGAATAGTAGAGATAAGTAAGAACCCATGAGAGCTTTAGTACCAATCCTTTTAGGAGGGGACTTACATTTACTCAAAGAATAATTCTTCAAATTTTAAATTTGTACAATAATCTCATTATGCTTGTTTTGGTTAGGTGCATTTGTGTAGTGATTGACTTGTCTTGAAATGCAAAATGCTCCCCCATGCTTATCTAGAGGTGATCTTAGGCCATTTTTGAATATTTCAAGCCTTAACCTTTTTCTTCAGAAAATATTATCCCTAGTGCCATGATTGAGCCTTAATTGAAATTCATTTCTATGCCACATGTTAGACCAAGCCAGTGAAAATGATAAATATCTACCTTACCTTGGTTGTTCCTAGAGCTGAATAAGATTGATCGTAAAAAAGAAGGAAGTATTGTGACACCCCAAAATCCGGCAGTCCGTTGATTACCCATCAACCGGTGGATATCGAGTAATTCGATATTACACCATTGTGCCCCATTTATCGGGAACCATAATTTTGATGAAATTTGGGCAGAGTCTCCTTTGTACGGGAAGCTCTACCCAATACTCAACCTGTGCAATCATATAATAACAAGACCATCCGAGGTCCAATATTCAACAATGACCACACCGGGTCAAATTATCCATATTTATATAAAAACATGCAAGGTTAGTTTAACAATAGTCTATATAAGTTCTATTACAATTATTTGCAAAAGATTACATGCCCAAAACATTATTTCCACAAATGTTTTGCATTAACACAAAATAAAGCCACAATTCGGCCTTCTTCAAACATGAGGATCCAAGTGAGGGCCGTCCACCGATGTGTATCTAAAACCTGAAATATTTTCCCATACAGGGTGAGCCACGTCCAATAGAGTAATTCCTACAGAGGCTACTCGTCACCTAAATGCACATGTAATGCTCACATACAACATTTCATATTCACATCAACATTCCAAGTAAGAATATGCATTCAATGTTGGAATTTATCATGTCATGCCATGAAATGAGATGAGACTCACTTATGCAAATCAACCCGAGCCCTTCCCAGCTCCTCAACACATGTAAGTGCCACTATGTATGGAATCATCATTTAGGTTGCACATCAAATGACTTATACCAACCTAGGGTCTTTGTATGGGGTGGATGTTCATGGGCTTACATCAAGGGTCTCCAACCTACTCGGAATTTATGGACTTCCATCAAGAGCTCCGCGTACACTCACACACTTAATGGGCCAAGCCAAGGGAGTGCGTATCCCAATCACTGGGCCTTGCACCCGAGGAATCTTCTAGTCCCTCCTTGCTTACCCCAACCCTAATCACCATGTAACCTGTGCGACTCAGCCAAGTCTTCGACCAAGCTTAATAGAGTTTACTCGTCATCCACCAAGTGTGGTGTTGACGACAACCATACACACATCCACATCATGCGATGTTACCGTGAATATGTAATATGATGTCCCATTGCACAATTATAACATATTCAATATGCTATGAAAGACATATGAACAATCTCAACATATCATGGTAATTTATGTTCTAAGCATATAGATACCATATTTGTCACAATGTCAATATATCATAACATGCATACACCAACAATTACATTTCCAATCACAAATCATGTCATAAGCCCATGATTTCACTTCACTACATCATCCAAACATGTTATAGCATAATCTCATGCAATTAACACACTTTATTTCACATAGGCATTTTCTCAAACACCTTCAAGGCACTCAAGTCATATAATCACATAACACATTCCAAGTCACCACATAGCTCAAGAAATCACATCAAATGATTTTTACACAACCATTTCCACATAATACCAAGTCTCAAGAAAATTACATAAGTAACTTCCACATACAAAACTTAAAGTAGAAATTTGTCCAAGCAAATTCTATTCCCAAATCTTCACTTTCATAATCATAGGCAAGTGATATCACAATTTTTTTTTGCCAATAACACACTTAATTACAAAGGCACAATATAACACATAAAAGCCCATGTAGTAGCCCACACATAACAGCAAAAAAATAGTCTGCAAAAATAGTCCAAAACAGTCCACTTTTCGGTCCGAAAATAGTCCACTTTTCAGTCCAAAAATAGTCCACTTTTCTATCCAAAAATAGTCCACTTTTCCATCCAAAATTATTTACAATTTCAAGTCCACCTTCTCAGAGGTGTCCCTAACCAAATCTGGACCCAAAGAGGATCTCTCTCCCACTTTCGTCCAACAAATCGGGGAACGACATGGCCTCTCATATAATGCCTCGTAGGGTGCCATCTATATGCTCACCTGATAACTGTTATTGTATGCAAACTTCACCAAAGGTAAGTGATCTTCCTAGCTACCCTTGAGATCTAGGACGCATGCCCGTAGCATGTCCTCTAAAGTCTGGATAGTCCTCTCAGACTGACTGTCCGTCTGGGGATGAAAAGTAGTGCTCATCATTAATTGTGTCCCCATAGCTCACTGGAAATTCTCCCATAAATGAGCTGTAAACCTGGGATCTCGTCCGATACAATAGATATGGGCACTCCATGCAACCGGACAATCTCCCTTATATACAACCCACAGAATTCCCACAATGTGAAGGTCATCCGCACTGCTAAAAAGTGTGTCGACTTGGTAAGCCGGTCCACTACCACCCACACCGCATCATGACCCCGTGATGTCCGTGGCAAGTGAGTCACAAAATCCATCATGACATGTTCCCATTTCCACTCAGCTACCTCCAAAGGCTGGAGTAATCCCGCTGGTCTCTAGTGCTTAGCCTTAACATGTTGACACATGAGACATCGGTTAACAAAATTTCTAACATCTTTCTTCATCCCGCTCCAATAATATTGGCGACGAAGATCATGGTACATCTTTGTGCCACCTGGATGCACAGCAAAACGGGAACAATGGAACTCTCTAAGAATCTCTTCTCTAAGCTCCACTAACTGGGGAACCACAATTCTTCCCCTAAACCGAAGACTACCATCCGAGTGAATGGCCCAGCCCTCATCACCTGTACCTAACCATACTCAGTCCCTGATGGATAATAACTCTGCATCCAGTCTCTGAGACTCAATCACTCTGCTTAGTAGGGAAGGTGTAGCCACCAAGCTCTCCAAAGTACCCTGAGTCTGATCTCCATAGTATAACCTAAACTGTCCCACAGTCTCGAGCATCTGCCACTCTCGGGAAGCTACACTAGCCAAAACTCCCCGTGACTTTCAGCTAAGTGCATCAGCCACCACGTTTACCTTACCAGGATGATAATGCAAAGTGAACTTATAGTCCTCCAAATACTCAATCCACCGGCGTTGCCTCATGTTGAGGTCCCACTGTATGAAAATATACTTCAAACTCTTGTGGTCCTAAAACACTTAAAACTGCTCACCATACAAGTAGTGGCGCCAAACTTTCAAGGCAAAGACAATGGCCGCCAATTCCATGTCATGAGTAGGATAATTCTGCTCGTGATTCTTCAACTACCAAGAACCATAAGCTAATACAATTTCGAACTGCATCAAAACACATCCCAGCCCGTCCTTCGAGGCATCACAATAGATCGTGTACCTCTGCCCCCATTCCAGGACTATCAAGATCGGAGCTAAGTAAGCCTTCATTTCAACTCCTGGAATGCCTTCTCACAAGCTTTATTCCACTCAAACTTGACCTCTTTATGAGTCAACTTAGTCATAGGCATAGCTAATCAGGAGAAGTCCTCAATAAACCTCCTGTAGTACCCTGCCAATCCCAAAAAACTACGTATCTCGAAGACTAACTTCAGTCTCTCTCAAGTCATAACCGCCTCAACCTTCTCCGGGTCCATAGATACACCCGAAGCCGAAACCATGTGTCCCAAAAATTTCACCTTCATAAGCCAAAATTTACACTTCCTGAACTTGGCGTACAACTGATGGTCTCTCAAGGTCTGAAGAACAATCCTCAAGTGACCCTCATGCTCCTCCTCAGACTTGGAGTAGATCAAGATGTCGTCAACAAAGACTACAACAAACTGATCTAAGTAGGGTTGAAACACCCTATGCATAAGATCCATGAATGCCGCTGAAGCATTCGTCAATCCGAACGGCAAGATTGTGTACTCAAAATGCCCATATCGCATTCTGAACGCCGTCTTAGGGATATCTTCCTTCCTAACTCTCAACTGATGGTAACCGGTGTGAAGACCTATCTTGGAGTAGACTCGCGCCCCTCTCAGCTGATCAAACAAGTCATCAATCCTCGGCAAAGGGTATCTATTCTTGATAGTAACCCAATTCAACTATCGATAATTTATACACAATCGAAAGGTCTTGTCCTTTTTCTTGGCAAGCAATACTGGAGCACCCCAAGGTGAGGTGCTCAGCCTAATAAAACCCCTGTCCAACAAGTCTTGTAATTGGACCTTGAGTTCTTGCAACTCAGTAGGCGTCATCCTATATGGAGTCATAGAAATGGGCAATGTACCAGGATGTAACTCAATGGTGAAGTCTACATCCCTATGTGGAGGTAATTCCGGTAGTTCATCTGGAAAAACATCCTCATACTCACAAACCAACAGAGGTAGACTCAACTCCTGTCTCACCTCATCCTCCAAAGTAAGGCTCGCAAGCCAACTCATTAACTACCCGTGCCATCCAGAATCGTACACTACTTGGGATAAAGCATCATGCTTTTCCCCTGGAACTTAAAACAAACCCCCTCTAGAGTAAAAGTAGTAACCCTTTTACGATCACAATTAATAACAACACGGTGTGCCGTCAACCAGTCCATACCAAGGATAACATCAAACTCTGACATTTCCATGACTCTAAGGTCAATGGTGAGTAAAATCCCCAAAATCTCTAGTTCTCAACCCCGACATATCTGATCAACTGTCACCCTAGCTCGTAGGGGAGAACTTACATGCAATGACTCTTCAAAGGTATCAACCTCTAAGCCCAAGTCTTTCACACAAGACGCAACAATAAAAGAATGTGATGCACTAGAATCAAACAATACTCTAGCCCATAAGCGAGAGAGTAGAAATTTACCTTGTATCACTGATGGATCTACCGGCTCAACCTGTGGTATCATGGCCTAGACACGCCCCTGGGTCCCCAAAGTACCGGCTTGTGAGCCCTGTCCCAGGCCTCGACCCATGCCCTGGCCCATCTGGCCTACTTGCGGAGTCCCCGCACATAAAGTAGTAGGGCCTTGTGCAGTGCCCTGGTACTGATAATGGCTCCTCTGGCCTATGGTAGGGTAGGGAGGAATAGAGTGCGTATGTGAGTACCCCACGGAAGACTGGGACTGGATCCCTATCAATGGGGACAATCTTTCCTCACGTGGCTTGGCTGATGACAATGATAGCAAGTCTTTTGACCTACCTGATACGTAGTCCTGAAGTTTCTCCTGCCCCCAGGAAGACTGGCCATGGCCTTGGCCTTGATAGCCGCAACCCTGCCCTTGATGGCCCTGCGGAGCAGAAGTCCTCTATTTCTTCCCTACACTAGAAGAAGATGATTGACCCTCATTCTTCTTATCTTTCACACGTACCTCCCAGATGTTCTGTGCATCATCTACCTCTCTTTCAATGGCCATTGCTATGGCGACCATTGAGTCCAAATCTTGTAGAAAAAACCCACAATCTTGCCTCGAATGGACAACTTCAAGCCATCTTCGAACTTCCTCACTTTGGCCATAGCTGTGCCTACATAATCATCAACGAAATGTGCTAATTCCGTGAATTTAGCCACGTATTCCATCACTGACATCGTTTCTTATCTGAGGTCTAGCAACTCCCAGGCCTTTGCTTGTTTAGCAGCTGCAGGAAAATATTTGCTCATAAAGAGCTCCTTGAACTCTGCCCATGTCATGGTCTCCAAATTCCTTGAGTCCTTGACCCAATCCCACCACACCTGGAATTATCCCTCTAGCTTAAAAGTAGCTAGCATTATCTTCGTGGCATCGGTGGTAATCTCCATAGCCCTCAAAATCTTGTCCATTTGTCAGAACCAATGGTCAGCCACCTTAGGATTCGCCCCCTCCCAGAAAGATTGGAGGATTGTGTGCCTTGAACTTATGGAGGTGACTTGAACCTCCTTGACTCCCACTTGCACCTGTCTATGCAATAGTAGTGGTCGTAGCACTAGCTTGTGCAATGGTAGCCACCACCGCACCAATAGCCTCTATGAAGGCTTGTTGGTCAAAGGCGGTGGTGGTGGTGGTTGGTTGTTCCGTCCACCCTGACGTCCCCTTCCTCTAGTTGCCATCTACACACACATAAGATAACAATAAATCAATTAGTTAATATCCCAAATTAGGGATCAAGTATTTAGTAGACATTTTACTTGACAAATTTTCTTGTTGTTTCTTAACCTATAAACATCACATTTTAGCATGTATAGTATACGAATAAAGGGAAGTGTCACTCTCCTAGGGATGATGTCAAAAGAAAGGGCAACAAAATGGTGGATGAATGACATTTCAAATGTGAGTATGTGTGAACAAAAGTGCTCCCCAAGCACAACGAGACTTTCGTGGATCGTGTTTTACTTGATGGTATTCCAAGGTCGTTTCCACGGGGAAGGAAGTAAACCTAGGGGAGGTGATTTTGGGAGAAAGAAAGTGTAAAATCTTTGATTGTTGGAAGTTGTTTGGTGAAGCTATTTTGATGCTAGTAAAATGAGAAACAAATGTGGCAAATCCAAGAGGTCACTCCAATAGGAATACCGTCTTAACTCGAAACCCTCCTCCAATAGAGCATGAATGAACGATTGATTTGTGGAAGCTAGGGTGAAGATTGGTGAGTATCTAAGCATAAATCGTGACTAGGCCCACGGAATATCAAAGACTCACCAAGTTATCCACCTTCAACCTAGTCAAACCGAACCATTGAACTCTGAAAGAGGGGAAGAGAATGAGTTGAAATGGTATACCCAAGTGGAGGTTCCTCTTGGTTTTGCCAACTAAGAGATTTAGCTATTCATGCTTAAAATAAAGACAACAATATGATGAGAAGACATTATGAAAAAATAAAGACTAAAGCTAAGTATAAACGAATTGCATAAATTTAACTTCCGGATAACCACCTCTTACTAAAGATTGGATGAGAAACTACTCACTCTTCATGGCTTTGTTAAAACTATAAAAGTGAGTGATGCTCATCCCTCAAAGTAGAGGAGTTACAAGGTAACACATTTTACACAAGGAGCCGATCTTCGACAAAGAATGAGTGAATCACATTCCACCTTTCATAGCTTTGGTAAAGCTCTAGAAAAGTGGAAGAGTTTTCACTCCTCTAAGAGAAGAAGGAAGTAAAAGAGCAATAACACAATAAAAGAAAGCAATACTTAAAGTAAAAGAAAGCAATAAATTAAAAGGAAGCAAGAATACAATAAAAGAAAGCAATACTTAAAGAAAGCTATAAGCAATAAGGAAAGCAATAATACTTTTGGAGGGTTTTCCACTACCAAAAGATGAATGCTTTACAAGTCCTAAGGGGTGATATTTATAGGCAACAAGGGTGGGTGAAAGTCTTGTTAGGTGGCCTTGAATCTTGTTAGGTGGACTTGAAGAGTCTTGTAGGTGGCTTTGAATCTTGTTAAGTGGACTTGAAAATCTTGATAGGTGACTTTGAATCTTGT
>CAUOFW020007155.1:0-21883 GCA_963454935.2 Ilex paraguariensis | reverse complement strand
AAAGCCACATTCCAGCTTTTCTTCATCTTTGAGGCCCCGAATATGAGTTCTCCAGTAGTATGAACCCCACACCTGAAATGTGTTCCCGTATAGGGTGAGCCAACGCCTAGTAGAGTATTTTCTACAAGGGCTACTCCCCAACCTAAGTGCATATGCAATGTATTATACAACAAAACACAACCATAATCCATTCCAATCAACACTTAAGCAAGTCAAGATTGAAATCTAACATACCATGCCATGAAATGAGATGATGCCCATTCGTGTAATTTACCCGAGCCCTTCCCAGCTCCACAACACATGCCATGCCAATGTGTATTAACACCAAGCTTCTCTAGCTCCGGCTATCAACCTTCACCCCATGCTATGCAATGAGTATCAAAATCGGGCTCTCCAAGCCCCGCCATTTGTGTTACACACCCAATGGCTAACTAAAATCTTCGGGTCTTTCTTAGGGTGGGTATTTATGGACTTAAACCAACGGTCACCCAACCAACACGGAATTCATGGACTTCCAACAAAGGCTTCGCGTATACCGATACACTTTATGAGCTTTTATACCAACGAAAGTGCGTATCCAAATACCGAGTCTCTCACCCAAGGGATAGTCTAACACTTCTTACTACCCCGACCCAAGTCTTTTTTGTGCAACCGTACGACTCAGTCGGACATTCAATCCAACTTTACCGAGCCCACCCATTATCCACCTACGTGGTGTTTGATGCCAACCATGCACCCACACCAATAAAATGCAATGTCTACGTGCATATGCAATGTAATGCATAATTGCCATTCCAATATCATGCCCACATGTAATGAATATCATATGAGCAATTTTAAACCACATGTCAACATGTTCCATGGAAATTCATATCACATGCATATAAATTTCATAAATCATCACAATGTCAATTTCTCAATGAGCACATATTAACATTTCTTTCCAACACATTTTCTAAGCATTTTATACATCATCATGTCATAACAACTTAATCCACACATAGGCATTTTGGCAAACACCTTCAAGGCAACAATTCAAATTATCACATAAGAATTTTCACGTCATTCACAAAGCATAATATAAAACATATAGCATGCTCATGTAATCACTTTTCCCATGGAATTACCAACCAAGTAAGTTCCAAATCACAATTTCAAGCTAGGAAATTTTATTCCAACCCATTACACACTCATTTTTCATACCCATTTCACCCATGTCATATGCATAAATGAATGAAATACATATTCTCCTTTAACCCACACATTTTATATAACACTACAAGTGGGAAATGAACCAAGGTAGGAGAACCCCTACCTCTTGAAGCGTAAAACGACGTTAGGGAGCCTCAAGAACCCAAAACGACCTTGAATCCTCACTTTCCCAAAATCTCATTTTTGAACTTTCGATGAAACCCGTCATTTTTGGTATGTAGGCATATCCATTGATGAGAAGATTTACTTTTGTTCTTGCCCCGAGTGGATTTGAGCACCGTAGCCTTGGTAGAGTTTCCTTCACTTTCCCTCTCTTTCTCTCAATGTTTGGAGGCCGGCTGAAGAATGGGGGAAAAACCTAATTTCCCCCTATTTATACTCTTAGAATACTTGGCCCACAACGCACCACAGGGCTCTCTTTTTCCTGAGTCCGTTTTTGTTCCGAAACGATTAAATTTGTCCCGGTTTAAGCTTAAAATATTTTTATTTTAATTTGCCTTAATTTATTTTCCAAATTTCAAAATTTATTAAAAATCCCGTTTTTGGGTCACCCGAGACTCGATCGCTTTGTAAAACGCAAAAAATCTAACTATCTCAAAATTCGATGAAATTTGATGTGGTAACTAAATTTCGCGAGAAGAATCCAACGGCGAGGTCCATTTTATCATCCGAGATCTAGAAAAAACTCAAGTTTTCAACCCGTACTATAGCGGCAAAGTCAACGTTTTGCCCTTTTTTACAAAAGTTTAAATTTACAGGGTTTTACAAGGCTAGCTTTTCAATAATAGGTGTATTCTCGGTGCCCCTTGGAAGTAGTTATAGTGTAAGAGCTTGTCCATCATCCCATACGAATGTTTGAGTCCCCCAACTTTGATCGTTCCCTTAAATTGGGTGGGTCCTTGTACATTAAAGCCACAAATTCAGGGATGGTCATGACCCTAGTGATATTAGGTGGGTACACCGGAGTGGAGGGAGGTGGCCTCTCATACTACATGAGGGTGGCAATCACCGTAGGGGTCACATCAAAAGTCTTGCCCCTCATGTTTGTTCTGAAAATCTCAAATTCATACACCACTTTGAGTTTTTGGTAAAACTCCCAGCATAAAGAAAAATTTGATCATGGTCAATGATGAATGGAGTTAATTGTCAATTTAAGGAAAATTGATGAACATGTTGAGTCTGTAGTTTGACATACTAGTTGGTTTTATATGTTTGTGATCTTTTTATGCATGAGCACATATCCATTTGTTGGTTAGTTATTATTTAGAGAATTCATACGGTTAAATGCTTGTGCGAGATATCATTGAAACTTTAGAGAACTTGTTTAAGCATCATTCAAAGCGAATTGAGGTATTCATATAATTTTGGAGAAAATATTGGTTATGATGGGTTAGCATATAAAAAAAGGTTTTTGAAAATTATTTTAATTTGATCCTTCATGAGGTAGAGAAAAAAAAAATAAGAAAACAAGAAACAAGAAAGGGCGCTTGTGGTGAGTAGAGAAGGAGCGTAAAATGCATTCACTCATAAACACATGTTGAGAATGAGATGGAGCATAAAACGCACTCGTTCAAGAAAATGCGAGATGGAGTCTAAAACGCACTCGCTCAATAGGAGGTGAGATGGAGCATAAAATGCACTCACCAAATGATAAAAAAAAAAAAGAATCTTTCTACCTTCTAGCTATATGTTTGCCTTAATAAGCGGAGGTTGATGTGAAATGTAAGTTCATAAAGTTGATATTGAGCATTTCCTATGTAGTATTTGATTAAGTAAATGTATTTGGGTGACGAATAGCTGGATAGTTCGGATATTTACATGTATTTAAAGGGTCAAGAGCGGAGGTAAAATTAAGGAGTATGTTAAATTGATAGACTTTGCACTATTTTGAAGTTTCCCGTGAATTATTATTATTTTTAGTAACTTTTTGGGCCATTATTTAGATTCATATTGATCCATTGTTTGAGTAGTTGGTTGTCAATGTTAATTTTTATAGTTTTTGTTCTTAGTATTTTGCTTGAGGACAAACAAAGATTTAAGTTTGGGGGTATTTGATGAGTGAGTTTTATACCTACGAATTGAATACTTTCGGCTTGATAAAATTGCAAGTTTTCAATTATTTTATGTTTATTTTTATTTTTTTTGTGTGTTTAATGTTGTTTGGTAGGAATCATCATTTGAAAGCAAAGAAGATCATTTGGAAGGAAACAACGTCAATTTGGAGCCTTAGTGTTGGATTTTTTTAAGGCTAAGCAACAAGGGAAGCTTTAGGCTAAAAAGGGGACAGCGTAAAGCCACCACAAAGTCAGCACCTTTGCACCCACATTTTGCCCATGCAACAGAAAGCCAGTGCAAAGCAAGTGCCTCAACGCTTGTGTTGGCTCTGGACGCAAATTTTGACTTATTTTTGACCCAAAATTGAACCATAATGATGCATATATGCTAGGGTTTGAGTTGGGACTGATATATACTGATTTTGGGGTTGCTAACATGAAGAAAAACCAAGGGATTGATAGAAAAATTAGAGACAGGAATCGAAGGAATCGACATGAAGAAGATTGAACTTGAAGGCAAGAGAAAGATTGAAGATTGCAACTAAGTTTTTATTCTTTTCTCTTACTTTTACTTCTTGATTTTCTAAGATGTTGTTTAATTTGAGAATGATGTTTTCAATTACATTATGAACTAAATTCTTATTAAGATTGCGATGGAACTTGATGTTTAGTTAAATTGATCTACTCTCGTTTCTAGTTCTATTGATCATACATGAGTTGTTTGTCATATTTTGTGCATAATGTATGATTGTGTGGCCAACAATTAATTTGATAACCTAGATGAAATTGAAAGATGAATTATAGGTTTAGATCTGAATATGATGACATGAGTTTGGTTAATTCTTCTTAGGATTGAATTGTTGGATTTGTGTATATGATAGGAATACACCTATATGCCGTGTGTAACTATTATGAGACTCTGAACTTAATGAATCTATTCCAAATTATTTTACATAGGAATATAGTAATTTAGTTAGGATAGATGTTTTTATCTAACTATCGGAAGTGGTTTGATATATAACTTTGAGTTCTTAAATAACAACTTGTTTTGATCTATTAATTGGAAAGAGAGTTAGAAAGGTTTATACGAAGCATTAGGAAAACTTGTAATCTTAACTTCTTTTATTCGGTAAATTCAACCCTTAATTATTAAGTTTAGATTTAATTTTAAATTAGTTATTCCATAGCTTAATTCCAATGTTTAAATAAAATTGAATTGATACAAAGTTAGTATTTGGATATTATTAACATTAATTCTCCGTGTGTAACTTTCTGAATTTTGTATGCAAACATGATCTACAAGTCAAGAGCTGTTATCGTACGAAGAGGAAATCGAAAGAAGGCTCCGAAACTTGTGAAAGCATTCTCAAGAAGTAAATAATCAAGAGACTATGGCGGAAGATAAACAGAAATCGCTAAGGGATTATACTATGCCGCTTGTGACGGAAATACAATTGAGCATTCAAAGGCTCACAATTCAAGCAAATAGTTTCGAGATCAAGCTGGGTACCGTTCAAATGATTCAGAATTCAGTTCAAAGTGGGGTTTGCATAATGACAACCCAAATGATCATTTGGTGAGTTTTCTGGAGATTTGCAACACTTTCAAATACAATGGGGTTTCTGAAGATGCGATTAGACTCCAACTTTTTCGTTTCACACTTCATGATAAGACAAAGATTTGGTTGCATTCATTGTCATCGGGTTCTATTGTCATCGGGTTCTATTACCATATGGACAGATTTAGCTCAAAAATTTTTAGCTAAATTTTTTCTGTCAACTAAAACTGCAAGGATGAGAAACTACATCACTTCATTCGCACAACATGATTCTGAGACTCTATATGAAGCTTGGGAGCAATTCAAGGATTTACTTCGAAAATGCTCTCACCATGGTATTCCTAAGTAGTTGCAAGTTCAAACATTCTACAACGGGTTGTTTAGTGCTACTCGGACTAGTATCGATGCAGTTGTAGGTGGGGCATTGATGGGGAAAATTTTTGATGAAGCTTATAAGTTATTGGAAACGATGGTTGCCAACAATTATCAGTGGCCCTCTGGAAGGATCAATCAGCCAAAGATAGCTGGGATTTATGAAGTTGATGTGGTTACAACATTGGCTGCACAAGTTGCTACATTGACAAAGAAGATTGATGCTTTAGGGGTGCGACCTATTCAGAGTGTGGAAGTTGTGTGTGAATTGTGTGTTGGGAACTATCTGAGTAATCAATGTGCAATAAGTTCAGAGTCGTTACAATACGTTGGTAACTTCAACAGGCAGCAATATGGCAATAATTTCAACAATTATAACCCTGGTTACGGGACTCATCCGAGATTTTCTTGGAACAATAATCAAGCCCAAAACTTTTCTCCAAGACAATCATACTCACCAGGCTTTCAAAATCAAGCTCCACCACAGCAGGAAAAGAAGTCAAATTTGGAGGAGTTGTTTTTCAAGTACTTAGCACAGAATGAGACAAAGATGAATAGTATGGAAGTATCAATCTGAAACTTGGAAAACAAAATGGGTTAGCTCACTAATGCCATTAATAATCAACCTCAAGGCACTCTACCTAGTGATACAGAGATCAATCCTAAAAGGGAAGATAAGGAGCACTGCAATGCTATTATATTACGAAGCAAAAAAGAATTACCTGAGGTTGTTGGAGGAACTCCAAAACAATCACATGGAGATGATATTGAGGGTAAAAAAAATAAAAGATAGCAAGAATGTGGAACATGAAAAGAAAGAAGAAGATCTAGTTACATGTTCTAATGGAGGTAAGCAGAGTCCTATTGTGCCTCCCGTGTCGTTTCCACAATGTTTACAGAAACATAAGTGGGATAAGGAGTTCTCTAAATTCTCGGAAGTGTTTAAAAAGCTCCAAATAAATATCCCTTTCGCAGAAGCAGTGGAGAAAATGCCTCACTATGTGAAATTTTTGAAGGAATTTTTGTCAAAGAAGAGAAAACTAGGTGATTTTGAGACAGTGGCACTTACAAAGGACTGTAGTGCTATTTTTCAAAAGAAGCTACCACCAAAGCTCAACGATCCGGGTAGCTTTACAATTCCATGCACAATAGACAGTCAATTTATTGGGAAAACATTGTGTGACTTGGAAGCTAGCATAAACTTGATGCCACTCTCAATTTATCAGCAATTGGGTTTGAAGGAAGCAAAGCCGACTAATGTTACATTGCAACTTGTAGATAGATCACTCACTTATCCAAGGGGCATAGTTGAGGACATTCTAGTTAAAGTGGATAAGTTCATTTTTCCAATTGATTTCATAGTCCTAGATTGTGAGGAAGATAGGGAAATACCTATTATTCTTGGGCGACCATTCTTAGCAATGGGAAGAACACTTATCGATGTACAGAAAGATGAGCTAACTATGCGAGTTCAAGATCAAGAGGTTACATTCAATGTATTTTCAGCTATGAAATTTTCAAAGGAAGCGGAAGAATGTTTTCGGGTGAATTTGGTTGAAAAGACAGTTAATGGGGTATTCTTAAGAAGTTGTATTTCAGATCCTCTTGAGAACGCCAAGCTATATAAAGAGGAGGTGTTCGCACTTGGAGTAGTGGAAGTTGAGGAAGCTAACTCAAAGAGAACTTTCAAGGTGAAAGGGTAGAGACTGAAGTACTATTTAGGTGGTGACATTGATCGTGAAAAGATCTCAATTACCCTTTTTCGACCCGGGATGAAACAGGAAGTAGTCAGGCTGAAGACTATAAAACAAGCGTTAATTGGGAGGCAACCCAAATTTTAGTTTTTAAGTTTTATTTCATTTTATTTTAATTTATTTTTTATAAGAAATAATGTAGCTATTTAGTTAGTACATTTTAATTGGTATGTCAACTGCTTGCAGGTCCCAAGGATTGAACATAAAGTTGGAGCACACACAAAGCCTTACTAGGAGCCAAGAACAGTCCACCTATGTTTCTCGAATACTCTCCCGACTCAGCGGATGGCGAACATGCTGACGACGATGCCGACTAGTGAAGTTTTAGGGAAGTCCTCTGTCTTAATTTTTTCTACTTTATACATTAAGTACAATGTTTAGTTTAAGTTTGGGGGTGTTTTCTTGTTTGCAATTGCATTATTAGGTATGCATTTAGATAAAATGTTTTGCACTTAAATAACAAGTTTTAGTACGACTTGAGCAATGGGTTAATTGAATTTGATCATGGTCAATGATGAAGGGAATTAATTGTCAATTTAAAGAAAATAGATGAACATGTTGAGTCTGTAGTTGGACATACTAGTTGGTTTTATACCGTTTGTGATCTTTTCATTAATAAGCACATATCCATCTATTGGTTAGTTATTGTTTAAAGAATTTATGTGGTTAAATGATTGTGGGAGATATCATTGAAACTTTAGAGAACTTGTTTAAGCATCATTCAAAGCGAATTGAGACATTCATATAAGTTTGGGGGAAATATTGGTTATGACGGGTTAGTGTATAAAAAACAATATTGGTTATGATGGGTTAGTGTATAAAAAATTTTTTTTTAAAATTATTTTAATTTGATCCTTCATGAGGTAGAGAAAAAAAATTAAGAAAACAAGAAACAAGAAAGGGTGCATGTGGTGAGTAGAGATGGAGCGTAAAATGCAATCACTCATAAACACATGTTGAGAACGAGATGGAGCGTAAAATGAACTCATTCAAGAAAATGCGAGATGGAGCGTAAAATGCACTCGCTCAATAGGAGGTGAGATGAAGCATAAAATGCACTTACCAAATGAAAAAAAAAAAAAAAGAATCTTTGTACCTTCTAGTTATATGTTTGCCTTAATAAGCAGAGGTTGATGTGAAACATAAGTTCATAAAGTTGATATTGAGTATCTCCTATGGAGCGTTTGATTAAGTAAATGTATATGGGTGATGAATATGTGGATAGTTCGGATATGTTCATGTATTTAAAAGGTCAGGAGCGGAGGTAAAATTAAGGAGTATGTTAAATTGATAGACTTTGCACTGTTTTGAAGTTTCCCGTGAATTATTATTATTTGTAGTTACTTTTTGGGCCATTGTTCATATTCATATTGATCCATTGTTTGAGTAATTGGTTGTGAGGGTTAATTTTTATAGTTTTTGTTCTTAGTATTTTGCTTAAGGACAAGCAAAAGATTTTAGTTTGGGGGTATTTGATGAGTGGGTTTTATACCTATGAATTGAGTACTTTCGACTTGATAAAATTACAAGTTTTCAATTATTTTATGTTTCTTATTATTTGTTTTATGTGTTTTGATGTTGTTTGGTAGGAATCATCATTTTGAAGCAAAAAAGATCATTTGGAAGGAAAAAAGGTCAATTTGGAGACTAAGTGTTGGATTTTTTTAAGGCTAAGCAACAAGGGAAGCTTTATGCTGAAAAGGGGGCAGCGTAAATCCACTGCAAAGTCAACGCCTTTGCGCCCACATTCTGCCCATGCAGCGCAAACCCAGTGCAAAGCAAGCACCTGGGTGCTTGTGTTGGCTCTGGACGCGAATTTTGACTTGTTTTGACCCGAAATTGAACCCTAATGATGCATAAATGCAAGGGTTTGAGTTGGGACTGATATATAATGATTTTGGGGGCTGCTAACATGAAAAAAAACCAAGGGATTGATAGAAAAATTGAAGACAAGAATCGAAGGAATCGACACGAAGAAGATTGGACTTGAAGCTAGAGAAGGATTAAAGATTGCAACTAAGTTTTCATTATTTTCTCTTACTTTTCTTTCTTGCTTTTCTAAGATGTTGTTTAATTTGAGAAGGATGTTTTTCAAATACATTATGAACTAAATTCCTAATAAGATTGCAACAGAACCTGATGTTTAGTTAAATTGATCTGCTCTCGTTTCTAGTTCTATTGATCATGCATGAGTTGTTTGTCATATTTTGTGCATAATATATGATTGTGTGGCCAACAATTAATTTGATAACCTAGATGAAATTGGAAGATGAATTCTAGGTTTAGATCTAAATATGATGACATGTGTCTGGTTAATTCTTCTTAGGATTGAATTGCTGAATTTGTGTGTAAGATAGAAATATACCTATATGTTGTGTGTAACTATTATGAGACTCTGAACTTAATGAATCTATTCCAAATTATTTTACATAGGAATATAGTAATTTAGTTGGGATTGATATATTTATGTAACTATCAGAAGATGTTTGATAAATAACTTTGGTTCTCAGTTAACAACTTGTTTTGATCAATTAACTGGAAAGAGAGTTAGAAAGGTTTACACGAAGCATTAGGGGAAGTTGTAATCTTAACTTCTTTTATCCGGTAAATTAAACCCTTAATTATTAAGTTTAGATTTAATTTTAAATTAGTAATTCCATAGTTTAATTCCAATTGTTTAAATAAAATTGAATTGATACAAAGTTATTATTTGGATATTATTAGCAATAATTCTCCGTAAAAACGATATTCTACTTATCACTTTATTACTTGTTGATCGTGTATACTTGCACCTAAATTGCCAATATCAAATTCGGACAACACTTAACTATTTCAAAAATCAGGGGAATAACACAACTCTTCTTTCTGCTTTGCAAAATTAGTCTTGATTTCAATCCTTTCCTGAAAATCACTCAGCAAATAATACACTCAAGCTTTAGTGACTTATCACTCAAAATTTATGTGATAAGTGCTTGAAAAATTTTATTGTAGTTTCCTAACCTCTAAACATCACATTTTAGAAATAACATAAGTAAATAAAAGTAACTGTACACTAGAAATCATAAACACTAGCTAGTCCTCCATCAAATCTAGATATACGGGATCCGTCAAATCTTTCGCCACTTCTTTCCCTTCAAAACCCTTAAAGAATGGCTAAAGTCTTTGGTCATTGACCTTGAATGTTTGGCCATCTTTGGGGTTTGTGATCTCAACAACTCCGTTGGGGTAGGCCACTTTGACAAGATAGGGGTCATCCCAATGGGATCGAAGTTTTCCCTGGAAAATGAGAGGCGAGAATTGTATAGGAGCACTCTTTGACTGGCCAAAATGATTTCCACACAATGGAATTATTGTGAAAGATCTTAGCCCACTCCTTTGAGATTTTGGAGCTCTCATACGCATCTCGTCGAATCTCTTCCAACTCATTCATTTCAAACTTCCTATGTTCACCGCCCATTCTCAAGTTGAAATTTAAAGTTTTAATGGCCCAATAGGCCTTGTGTTCCATTTTGATTGGCAGGTGGCAAGCCTTTTTATCGACAAGCCAGTAGGGAGACATGCCCAAAACAGTTTTAAAGGCAGTGCGGGATGCCCATAGGGCATCGGTCAATCTTTTGGATCAATCCTTCCTATTTGGGTTGACTGTATTTTCTAGTATGTTCTTGATCTCCCTATTGGCTAGCTTGGCTTGGCCATTTATTTGTGGGTGATAGGCAGTGGATACTTTTGTAACACCCCGCATTTTTTTTTATATATGTATATAGATATATAGTAAATAATTGTTGTAAAAATGGGGATATGTGTAGTGATGTGTGTTTGAATTTGGTAGAATGAAAAAGGGATGAACAGTGCACTGGCTGTAACATCAAGCTCGATTTCGACCTTGATGCAGTCCATATCTCTCAAAACTTAAAACATGAAATTTGTAGAGCTCTCTCTTAGGATTCCATATCACCTTGAATCATCTCAATCGGAACTAGGAGGAAGGAGTTATGTCCATATTACGAAGTAGTGTCTACACTGTCCAAAAATCTGTCCGGCAGACTACCTTTCGCTAATTTCATCATAACTCTTTATTGGAAAGTCCGAATTGTGTACTGTTATTTTTGTTAGAACCCTAACTCGTATATCCTTCCAACCATATAGGTTACACCTCCTAGAAATACCTGAGTCAAATCAGTTTATTCTATGAAGTTGACCAAAAATCTGCACAATGGTGCTCCTTGGATAGTAAAGGGTTGTGCTTTCTTATTAGACCTTGAAGGTGTAAAACCTCATATGTTTACATTAATATATTAATGTACTTGTTTAGTGATTCTTCTATATGTAATGACTTAAGAATAAACCATATATATATTAAAATCGTAAGGATATCACCTATAATAGTTCGAAGGAATAAAATATAAATTTTAATGTTCCAAGTGTGAATTTATTTTAATTTTGAAATAAATCATAAAAAGCAATGTTTTTAGGTTAAAATAACATTAAAAATGAATCCGGAACGTCGAAAAACCTTAGGGTAGTCGTATGGATCAAATTGGAGATTTCTAGTGGCAAAACTGTAATTTTGGAAAAAACCCAAAATTTAGCCATGAACAGTGAATTGCGCGGACTGCTGTGTTTAAAGCACAGAATCCAGCCAATTCCTTCCATTTTTTCTCACATCTCTCACCCCCAAACCCCTTAGCACCCTTGGGGAAGATAGAGGAAAGGAGGAAAGGGAGAAAGGAGGTCATTAGAGCTTGGGTTTTTGGTTTGAAACTTTGATTCAAGGTAGGAGTTTTTCTTCCATGCTTGTCCATTGAGGCTAAGGCTAAAATATATATATGTTTTGACTCATACTTGTATGTATTTGCTAGGAATTCCTTGTTTCTTGGTTTTCTTGCAATTATGGCATGTCTTAAACAAAGTTAGGATTGATTACCCATGAAACTTCTTTTATAGCTTTAAAACCCTAGTTTTTGGGGAAATATGGAATTGTCTTTCTACATTTGCTCAAGCTTGATTTTGAGAACTTTAGTGCTTTGTGTGAGTAATGAAAATGATGTGGTGGTGATCTCTTGTATTTTTCTTAATTGGTTATTTGGATTGTCGCATGATAAAATTTGGGGATTTTGATAATGGTTGCTTGTTGAGGGAAATTTGTGGATTTTATCTTGTATGTGATTGTTGGTATGAAAAGAGGATAATTATGAACCGAGGTTACTCGTAAGTATGCGGTTAAGTGTGGAATACTTGAAAGGGGGGTAGAGGTTACTTGTAAGTATGCTACCTACCAAAAGAGGATATTTATGAACCGAGGTTACTTGTAAGTATGCGGTTATGTGTGGGAGACTTCAAGAGGGGTAGAGGTTACTTGTAAGTATGCTACCTACCTAAAAGGACATCTAACGACCGTGGTTACTTGTAAGTATGCGGTTATGGGAAACAAAGACTTGAAGGGGGTGAAGTTTACTTTTAAGTATGCCACCTGCCAAAGGAAATATAATAATTGATGGTGGAATAAGGTTCCTTTTTGTATTATGGTGTTACTATTGCATTTCCCACAAGAGCTTGTGGAGGTATGGGACTCTACAAGAACTTGTTGGAAATGGTTATGGTTGCTCATTGTGACTTGGGTTTACTGTTCATTTAAATTATTGCGAATGTTTAAACTTGAGATCTGTTTCAAATGTCACGGTTTTACTTCAAATGTTATATGATATTTTGGAAAATAAGACCGAACTGTTTTACTTGTTTTCTAAACCTTGTATGAGTATGGAAGGAATGTTGCTACAGAGCTTAGTGCTCATCCCCTACAAATAATATCTTTTCAGATTTCGTCTATGAGGAGGAGTTACAAGTAGATGAACCAGTGCATGGGGAAGCTCCCCTAGAGGGGAATGGGGGTCCTGAACTGGATGCCTAGAGTTATATTTCTTTTGTACTAGACTAGAGAGTTTATTTTGAAATCATGTAAAGTCTAGTATTTTGTTATTTCACTGCAAGTGTAATTTAATTCTTTTGGGAATATATTTGTCATACTTGGCCTATTCTTTTGGGATGGCATTGTGGATATGACATATGATGAATGAAAGTTTATTTTATGATGGATAAATAGACCCGGTGTGGTCAATAGTTATGCATATGTGGACCCGGTGTGGTCAATTGTAATATAATTGTACAGATTGTGTTTTGGGTAAAGCTTCCCGTACAAAGGAGACTCTGCCCAAATTTGTTAAAATATGAATGGTTGATGAATGAACTTTCGTCGTGATGAATTTACGTAATCCTCTCATGGGGTGAATGATTTTTAGAATGTAATGTCACCCAAGGGGGTTTTTGGGGCGTTACAACTTTGTGGGTGACGCCATATTTGAACATTAGATATGCAAATGGCCTATTACAAAAGTGTGATCCACCATCACTAATCATTGCACGAGGCATCCCAAACCTCGAAAAGATATTCTCTTTGAGAAACTTGACTACGACCTGGTGTTCATTAGTCTTGGTTGGGATAGCCTCCACCCATTTGGACACATAGTCCACTGCCAGGAGGATGTACAAATAGCCAAATGATATAGGTAAATTGCTTGACAATTTCCATGTTGTTTCCTAACCTATAAACATCACCTTTTAGCATGTATAGTATATGAATAAAGGGGGGTGTCACTCTCCTAGGGATGATGTCAAAAGAAAGGACAACGAAATGGTGGATGAATGAGATTTCAAATGTGAGTATGTGTGAACAAAAGTGCTCCCCAAGCGCAAGGAGACTTTTGCGGATCGTGTTTAACTTGGTGGTATTTCAAGGTCGTTTCCACGGGGAAGGAAATAAACCGATGGGAGGTGATTTTGGGAGAAAGAAAGTGTAAAATCTTTGATTGTTGGAAGTTATTTGGTGAAGTTGTTTTGATGCTAGTAAAATGAGGAACAAATGTTGGCAAATCCAAGAGGTCACTCCAATAGGAATACCGTCTCAACTCGAAACCCTCCTCCAATAGAGCATGAATGAACGATTGATTTGTGGGAAGCTAGGGGTAAGATTGGTGAGTATCTAAGCATAAACCATGACTAGGCCTACGCAATATCAAAGACTCACCAAGTTATCCACCCTCAACCCAGTCAAACCGAACCATTGCACTCTGAAAGAGGGGAGGGGAATGAGTTGAAATCGTATACCCAAGTGGAGGTTCCTCTTGGTTTTGCCAACTAAGAGATTTAGCTATTCATGCTTAAAATAAAGACAACAATATGATGAGAAGATATTATGAAAATTATAAAAACTATTTACATACATATTTATCTATGAAAATTTACAAAAAGACTAAATGCACATATTGAACTTGAAAAACTATGGTTTCTCAAGATAGGTCCCTACCCACGCTACAAGTTGGCATTTTAGGACAATCCTTACTCAACCCACATTTTTATTTTAACAAAAAGACTTTGTACATAAACAAATATTTACAAAAAAAAAAAAAAATTCGGACCATTGACCTTCATCCCCAAAACACATTTTTCCACAACTTTGTCATTATTAGTTAAAATTTAATCCGAATTGTCGCTTGTGTCTATGTCATTATTAGTGACCCTTCCCACTTCTTGTCGCACATAACATGTAAGTCCCAGACTGGTATAAGATGGCGTCTCAGGAAAATCCTTACTCTGCCCATACACTATCCAGTTTAATCGATCGGTTGCACGACCCGAAATTGGTTCAGAACACTGATTGTATTTTTTCATGTGAAAACATCTGCCACATTGTTTACAAGCACCCACCGTTTGGCACGACGACGTTTAGCAAAAGTACTTCTGCCACACAATGATTTTGCTTGTGCTTCTCGGATTTCAATTTTTCTGACTACTCTTATTTTTCTCATGATCACAACATGCACATCAGATGGAAATGTGCGCAAGACTCCCAAACTAAACCAAAAAATTTTAACATCCATGCTTTCTATGATTCAAGACTCACTATCTGGTTCTTTAACGTCTGTCAGTCACAAAGACGATTGACGCTGCATTTGATGTGATCATGAAATATAAGCAAAAATGTTGTAAAAATACGCAATCCAGAACAATCTTTTTTTTTTAAATACGAAACTGTAACAAACTGAAATCATAGATCACACCCCCCAACCTAAACCGAACATTGTCCCCAATGTTTCGAATTTAATAGTGTGTAGAGTTTAGAGATCAACTTGTAGGGTAGAGATCTGTCAACTGTCGAAACCTACAAAAAAAATACACAAATTAATCTTCTCTACGCAGATCTGGGTTTTTGCTAGGACGAAAACCCTTGATTTTAAATGCAGACAGAAGAAGAAGAGTCATGTACAAATAGAGTAAACAAATGCCGAGCATGAGACAAACGACTGGGTCTTCGGGGAATATGGTCATGGGATTGTTGGGAGTTGGATCGTGTTATAGAGAATAACACAATAGAAATAAGAAGAAGACGAAGACGAAGAAAAAGGAAAAAAGCGGTGGGTGTAAAGATCTGTTTAGCTGCCGAAACCAACAAACAAAACACAACAATTAACCCACTCGAGGGAAATTTGGGTTAGGCTGGAAACCCTTCACCCTAAGTGTGAGCAGAAAAAGAGCACCCAGGAACAAATACAAACATATAAGGCAAATTATTAAACAAAGGATTGGGTTGTCGGCGTATATGGTCATGGATTTGCATGGATGGTTTGTTTTTACAGAGAACAGAGAGAACGACGAAGAAGAAGAAAAAGATGAAGAAAAGAGAAGGGAAGAAGAAGGGGAGACCATCACCGGTGGATGGGAGAAAAAAAAAATTGAAAACCTTATAAAGGCATCCTATTTTTTTATTTTTTAATTTTTAATTTTTAATTTTTAATTTTTTTAATTTTTTAATTTTTTTTTTATTTTGAGTGTCGGCAGTCGCATATCCATGTGGAACATTCCCACCATTTTTTTTTAGTGTCGCCACCATTCTATGATTCAAGACTCACTATTGGTGTAATATGCAAATAGTGCAACCTCACCCCCCCCCCTCCCCAACTTGATTCATGCAGTGTTCTAAAACAAATATGATATTCAATGATGGACAGTAAAAAGATAAGAAGGGTTAGAGAACACCTCGCACTTGAGCTTTGACAAAAACACCAATATTTGTGACTAAGAAAAACAAAACTATACGACAAAAGAACATGAAATAAAAAAAAAATAAAGTAAGTAAATAAAAACCTGTACATTAAAAAGCAAAAAAAAGAAAAACTAATTATTCCTTCACAACTTTCGGGTATACCGGATCCATCAAATTCTCCTCCACCACTTGTTCTTCAAAGCCCCCAAAAAATGGCTTAAGTCTTTGGCCATTGACCTTGAATGTCTGGCCATTTTTGGGGTTTTAAACATCCACAGCTCCGTTGGGGTAGGCCACCTTGACAAGATAGGGGTCATCCCAACGGGATCAGAGTTTGCCTTGGAAAATGGAGAGACGAGAATTCTATAAGAGTACTTTTTGCCCGGGCTCAAATGATTTCCTCACAATGGAGTTATCATGAAAGATTTTGGCCCTTTCTTTTGAGATTTTAGACCTCTCATATGCATCTCGTCGAATCTCTTCCAACTCATTCAACTCTAACTTCCTATGATCACCGACCATTATCAAATTAAAATTTAAAGTCTCAATGGCCCAATAGGCTTTGTGTTCCATTTCAACTGGAGGTGGCAAGCCTTTCCATAGACAAGCCGGTAGGGAGACATGCCCAAAATAGTTTTAAAGGCAATGCGGTATGCCCAGAGGGCATCGGTCAATCTATCGGACCAATCCTTGTTGTTTGGGTTAACCATTTTTTCTAGAATGTTCTTTATCTCCCTATTGGCTAGCTCGGCTTGTCCATTTGTTTGTGGGTGATACGCAGTGGATACTCTGTGAGTGACGCCATATTTGAACATTAGAGATGCAAATGACCTATTACAAAAATGTGATCCACCATCACTTATTATTGAATGAGGCATCCTAAACCTTGAAAAGATGTTCTCCTTGAGAAACTTGACTACGACTCGGTGGTCATTAGTCTTGGTCGGGATAGCTTCCACCCATTTGGACACATAGTCCACTGCCAAGAGGATGTACAAATAACCAAATGACATAGGGAAAGGACCCATGAAGTCGATGCCCCAACAGTCGAATATTTCTATGACAAGTATTGGTGAAAGGGACATCATGTTTCTTTGGGTCACACTACCCAACCGTTGGCATTTGTCGCATCCCTTACAAAATGAAACACAATCTTTGATAAGAGAGGGCCAATAAAAACCTGATTGAAGAATTTTGGCCGAAGTCTTTTTCGCTGAGAAATGTCCACCGCAAGCTTGTGAATGGCAAAATGCAAGGACATCCCGCTGTTCATTTTCAGGTACGCATCTCCTCATGATTTGGTCGGGGCAATACTTGAACAAATACGGGTTGTCGAAGTAGAAGTACTTCACATCTGCCATAAATCATCTTCGATCTTCTGGGCTCCATTGCGGTGGTGTCTGTCCTGTTGCAAGATAGTTACATATATCAGCATACCAAGGACATACAGAGTGAATTGACAACAAATGCTCATAGGAAAAAAATCAGGGATAGGAATGTGCTCATCGGCCTCTTGCACCACAAGCCGGGATAAATGATCCGCCACTACGTTCTCAACTCCTTTCTTGTCCTTGATCGTCAAGTCGAATTCTTGTAGGAGGAGAATCCACCTAATGAGTCTCGGGTTTGCATCTTGCTTAGACAACAAATACTTTAAAGCAGAGTGATCAGAAAAGACAACAATAGGCAAACCAATGATGTAAGCACGTAATTTATCTAAGGCAAACACTACTACTAGCAATTCTTTTTCGGTGGTAGTGTAATTCATCTGAGCCTCATTAAGTGTTTTGCTAGCATAGTGTATCACATATGGTCTATTTTCCTCCCTTTGACCGAGCACTACGCCGACCGCGTAATCACTTGCGTCACACATGAGCTCAAAAGGTAGATCCCAATTGGGTGGTCGCATGATCGGAGGTGTGACTAGCATGCTTTTAAGTTTTTTAAAGGATGCCTCACAATCATCCGACCACTCAAATGGGACCTCCTTAGACAGCAGGTTGGTCAAGGGTCGGGCCAATGCACTGAAATTCTTTATGAATCGACGATAAAAACCTGCATGGCCCAAAAATGACCGGATGCCTTTGATGGCTCTTGGCGTAGGGAGGTTGGAGATGACCTCCACCTTGGATTTATCAACTTCAATACCCCTTGCCGAAACTATATGGCCAAGCACAATTCCTTCTGTCACTATAAAGTGACACTTTTCCCAATTCAAGACTAGATTCTTTTCCTCACATCTTGTTAGAACTTTCTCCAAGTTTGCCAAACATCCCTCGAATGAATCCCCAAACACCGAAAGTCATCCATAAAGACCTCCACTATCTTTTCCACCATGTCACTGAAAAATCCCATCATATAGCGTTGGAAAGTCCTCGGAGCATTGCACAGTCCAAATGACATGCGATGGTAGGCAAAGGTACCATAGGGGCATGTGAAAATGGTCTTCTCTTGATCCTCCAAAGCAATCTCAATCTGATTGTAGCCGGAGTATCCATCTAAAAAATAGTAGAATAGATGCCCCGCTACTCGTTCTAGAACTTGATCGAGGAATGGCAATGGGAAGTGGTCTTTCCTTGTGCAAGCGTTCAACTTTTGGTAATCAATGCACACCCTCCATCTGGTGATTACTCTTGTAGGAATAAGCTCATTCTCATCATTCTCAATCACCGTAACTCCGGATTTCTTAGGTACTACTTGTGTGGGGCTAACCCACTCACTATCGGCAATTGGAAAAATGATCCCCACATCAAGTAGTTTCAGAACCCCATCCCTTACCACCTCCTTCATGATGGGATTCAACCGCCTTCATGGTTGCTGGGAAGGTTTGGAGTCCTCCTCAAGATATATGCTGTGGGTGCAAATGAGAGGGCTTATCCCCTTGATATCCGCAATAGTCCACCCAATTGCTCCTTTTTGATTTCTCAACACCTCCAAGAGTTCTTTTTCTTGTTCCATGTTTAATGTAGAGCTAATGACCACCGGAAATGTTTCACCTTCCCCAAGATAGGAGTACTTCAAATGGGTGGGCAAGGGCTTCAACTCCAAGTTGGGCTTTTGTTCATCCGACGGAAAAATTTTCTTTTCTCGATGGGGTAACTCTTCGAATGTAGGGTTCCACCTTTTCATCCCTTTCAAATCTTCTACCTCCTCTTGCTCATCATAATTCTCAAGATCCACAATTCCTTCTTCCTTAAATTTTAATATTCCCTCCAACTCCAAGTGCTCCTCAACCAAAGTGTCGATTCTATTGACCTCACTTACTTCCTCATCATCACCCGGTTGCTTTGCCAAGTTGAATACATTGTGCTCCATTGTCATATTCCCAAATGCCAACTTCATTAGACCGTTCCTGCAATTTATCACGGCATTAGATGTAGCAAGAAGGGTCTTCCAAGTATTACGGGAATTTGGGAGCTAAGGTTTGCAACAGGATGTGTATCAAGCACAATGAAATCGACAGGGAAGTAAAATTTATCAATTTGAACTAAGACATCCTCAACTACTCCCCTTGGTGTACGGATACTACGATCCGCCAATTGAAGTGTGATTGAGGTGGGCTTCAACTCCTCCAGCTGCAGCTGTTGGTACACCGAGTAGGGAAGAAGATTCACACTTGCCCCCAAATCAAGGAGTGCTTGCTCCACTCGATAATTTCCAATGCGGTGAGGAATGCTTTCTTGTGGACATTCAGTTTTTCTCTTCACCGTGCATAAGTCCTTCAAAATCTTAGCACATGATGGAATTTGCTTGATGGCGTCGAGGAGTGGAATGTTAATCTTCACCTGCTTAAACATTTCCAAAATATCAGCATAATTAGCCACCTTGACAGGTGGCTTCAAACGACTTGGGAAAGGGGCAGGCAAGGGAGGAATAAACACACAATCATCAATTAATTTTCCTTTCTCAACAACCTCTCTTTCTTTCTCTTCACGCACCTCACTCTTGTCGGCGTCACCCAAGAGATCTTTTTCTTTTGGCAATGTGGTCTTGGGTGAGACCGTTGGCAAAATGGTTTTGTCAATTTCTTTGCCACTGCGGAGGGTGGTGACAGCTTTGAGTTGCTCGCAACTCTCTTTCGAAGGTTCCGATGACTCAACAAGGTGTTGACCCCTAGGGTTCTCTTGTGGTTGAGCGGGGAACTTCCCCTTTTCTTGTTGAGATGCCCCTATGGAGTTTGTCAACTTTGTGAGTTGGGCTCTTACATCATTGATGGCTGTGGCATTTTGGTTATTGATGGCGGTTTGGCTTTGAATGAAGGAATGTACCATATCCTCCAAATTCCTTTTGTGAGGAGGTTGGTATGTGGATGGATTGGACGGTCCTTGAGAAAAACTTTGTGGAGGTGGATTTGGTGAAAAATTCTGTGGTGGTGGGTTTGACAAATACCCTTGTGGATTGGTCCGGGGGTATTGAGAGCTAGATGCTTGCCCTTGGCCATGGTATTGGTTTTGCTTGGGAGGCATGGGAGATGCATATGCACTTGAACCATGAGGAATGGATTTTCATTTCTCCAACTAAAATTTGGGTGATTACTCCAACTCGGATTGTAAGTATTTGAATTGGGAGAAAATGATTGCCTCGTTTGGTTGAATGCATGGACTTGTTCATGGTACGCTTCTTTAAGGGTCGGAATGTTTGGGCAATCCGATAGGGAATGCTCCATACATTCGCAAATTGAACACTCCTCGGTTCATGACACATTAGACACCTCGTGTCTCTTATTGACTTCAAGACTCTCAACTTTCCTTGACAATTTAGCAATTTTTGAAAACAAGTCTTCCGGTCTCTAAATCATAAATCCCTCCCCCTTGAGTTTGGCCAGTCTTTTGAGAGAGACCTTGGTACATCGGGGGATCTATAATGTCCCATGATTGTGCATTTTGTGCCAATGTATCAAAGTAATCTAAGCCTCATCAGGGTCTTTTTGTTCAAAAACTCCCCATTACACATCATGTCAATGAACTGTCGATGGCCCGGTGTGGATTCCTTCATAAAAGAAACTCACCAATGCCATGGTTCAAAGCCATGATGTGGAAGGGATTGTAGCAATTCCTTGTACCTCTCCCAACATTGATAGAATTGCTCATGGGCTTTTCTTGAAAAGTTTTGAATTTGCTTTTTAGGGTGTGGTTTTATGCACGGAAAGAAATTTGTTTCAAAAACTCAGAAATCTTTTTGCTCCACGATGTGATGGTTCGAGGCCTTAAGGAAATAAGCCACGTTTTTGCCTTGTCTTTTCGGGGAAAAGGGAAACAAATTTCATTTAGCTATCTCTTCCATCCCATGATTGGGGAGGAAGGTTGCAACCATTTCCTCAAAATCCCTTATGTGTGAATAGGGGCTCTGAGTTTCAAATCCGTTGAACGTGGGAATTAGTTGCAACATCCCTGGCTTAACTATGAAAAGATGAGCTTGGAACCAGAAGGAGATGCATGATGGTGTGGTGCTTCGTGTTGTTGTAGGAAATCTCTCATTGACCTCACCGGGGGATCCATTTGAAAAATTATTCCCCTCATTCATGGAGGGGAAAATTTCATTCTCGGATTGGGAATTTTGGGTTCTTGTGGTCCCCCACCCCTTTGGACATTTGATTTGCATCTATATTGTCAAAATTGTCACCCGCATCCTCGGGTTGTTCTTGGTCAATATTCATGGTAGGGGCCAAATTTTGTCTAACAAGTTGGTTTCGATCGTTCTGGCCTCCACATAACATAAATATATATTAACAAAGTTATACACAAACAAGATTATATACACGAACAATGTACCTCAGCCCATGATGAAGATCATGGGACTTACCTCCGTCGTCCAAAATCACCTTCTTGGTTTGACA
>CAUOFW020007154.1:0-21883 GCA_963454935.2 Ilex paraguariensis | reverse complement strand
GATGAATTAGCATAAATAATATAGATTAAGTTAAAATTATACAAGAATAAACATGATTAACAAATATTATAAGTGAAAAGTAGTATTTTATAATTTTTTAAATCTATTTACATAGTATGAATGAGTTGTTTTTAGAAGTGAATAATTTTTTATTAAAACAAACACGATGCGAACCAAAAATAACACGACCCAAAATTAATATAACTGAAAATAACATGACACGATACGAATTAACACCCTTAAACACGAGGAAGGAGAATTCATGAAAGTAAATAGATATGGATCTTTTTAATTCTATGATAAGAGAAGGCTTTTAATTCATTTAAGAGCAATCTTATTTAAACCTAATTAGGTGATTTAATTACTAAATTAATGGTTAATCTCATTATTAAATAAGATTCATTTTTAATTCAGTAATTATAAAATTAATTTTTTTTAATTAGATACAAATAGTACTATTGTTATTTTTGATTTCATGCATTATTGATGCCTAGTGAGGAAAATGGATGTTCAAAGAGAGAGACAGGGAGAGAACCTAATTATAATGTCTAGGAGGAGACGAAGGACAAAAAACTGATGAAGTGATTGCCTTTCTTGTTTAGATGTTCAGCCTAAGAAAATGAGAGGAAGAGAGACAGGGTTACTTTTCCTTCACCAGCTTGGTAGACAATGAGAAGGGAAAACAATAAAAAACATGAGCAAAAAACACTAGTAGATGATCCTTTCAATGTATCTTTTAGCTTTTTCAATATATTTTACTCGATTTTTTTCAATAGTAGATGATTCATCATTTATTAATCGGGAATCAATTTATGCATAATAAGTTTTACTTCAAAACTAATAGTGGGTTATTACCATTAAGAGCACTTGACGACATCAAAAAACAAGGAGATAGAACTCTATGTTTGCCCGTGCCACATTTCTATTTTTAGAAAGTAACCATGATTATACATATAAATACATATATGCATGCGCACACATATATAAGTGAGCTAAAAAAAAGTAGCGAGAGAAAAAAATAAAACTTATAATATAAAACAAGTAGATTTCAATAAGTCCGTTCGATGATCTCAAATAGATTCATTCAACGACTACTAACATTCTTCTTAAAACCATTCTTATTGTACCGTGTCTAAATTACGAGTTATCCCTAGTAAACACATAAAATGTGAATGAAATATGGTTAGATATTACCACCACAAACCATGACAAATTATACACTAGTATGCTTAACCACTAACATATGTTAAATCTCTCTCTCTCTCTCTCTCTCTCTCTCTCTCCTCACACACACACACACACACAAGAAATTGTCTTTTCCAATATGTCATTTAACACAATAACCTATGGAATATGTGTTTGTCCTGTTTTAGTTGGAGGATGATAAACCATCTGTCCATCTGGGGGAGCTAAAACCCACCACAGTAGATTGGGTTAAAATACTTTAAATTGATTGAATGTAAAATCTGGTCTAACTATTAAAATATCAAATATCTAGTTTATGTTTCTTCATGCCAAAATCCTTGTAGCACATATTCTGGTTAAGTATTGACAGGCCACATTAATATATTGAAGAATTATAAATTTAAAACTCATTGCTAGTTATCAATACCGAGATACACACGCATTCAACAATTTAATATCTTCAGGTTGCAAGTTCAAACCTCAATTGTCCCAATCGGCGCGGAATTAACTACGTCTATCATGTTTTTGTGCGACAATCAACATGAGCAGAACGATTCTTTGTTTTTCTTAAAAGAAAAGTAATTTAATTTGTGATTCAGCCTCGATTCCCATCAAATAAAAGTTTGAGCTACGATAAAGGTATGTTTGAGGTGGCATGATTGGCTAATAACTTAAACAGTACCGAGATACGTAAGTTACAACATTTTAAAATAATATCAAGTCATATACGTATGAAACATTACAAAAAATATAAGTTGAATATGACGATAATTTTAAGTTATACGTTGACGTCGTGAAATAATATCAATAGTTTTGGTGATGATGACTCACGGTTAATATTGACAAGTTGAATAAGTTGCACGAGCCTTGTGATTATACGAAACGTAAAATGGGATCAAACAAATATATATATATATATATATATATTGAATTGAATATGAATGGTGTGAATTGAAATGATGTGAAACTCTAAATCCCCTCAATCCCTATTCATTCTTGGAAGTATGTATAGACACTAGACATTATGCAACTTCATTTCATCAAGCGAAGAGGGTACATGATGCACATCGTGGGTGACTAAATGTCATTCATGGCCCTCTGCCCCTTGTAATAAAAAAATGGTCGTGGTTGTGTTTCATGAATAAATGTCACAACTTGGGCCCCACCTAGTCATTAAATTGAACCATTGACAACATTAGTGGAGGTAGATAACAGGAACATATGACAAATATTTGATATATTTTTTTAGTTTAACGGTTAAAGATGTTCAGATCAATATATACATACATTAATTAATTATTTCTCCACTCCGATCAAAGCAAGTCATCTACACGAGAATTAGAGTATATATCTCATAATTTGACCTTAAGAGATTGTTAATATTTAAACTTAGAATGTCTAGATTTATAGTTCGTCCCCTATTACCACTTGAGCTACATGTTGAGGTTTATCAATATTTGATATTTCATGCCTGTGTTTTTCTTTGTTTACATTTATTTAAGTCATGAAAAGAGTTGAATTAATCTTACACAACAAGGCTATCTTTAAGAGAGGGAAAGGTGATATTAGTCAACAATGGACCCTCTCATGTAAAAAAAATCCCTTTTAATTTGTTAGTAGTAATTAAGACTAACAATGTCTATTCTCGAACCAATATGGTCGGGTTTGTGTCTTGTCATAATTTGTTCAATTAATCCTCAACCCACTTATTCCTGTTTATTATCCGGTTCTTATTGTGTTAGTTTCGTGCTTTGTAATGTAATCTTTAACGAATTTATATGTAGCATGTGTTAGTAAAATTTGCACCGACTCATTTAAAAGATATAACAAACTCACTATCTTACCACCCGGATTTTTAAAATAAAATTCAAACTCAAAATCACGTCTTTAATTGTCAGGCTGAGTAGCAGTTACAAATACTCCAAATTATATAGCTTTGTTGATTTAGGTTTTTTAGAACTTTCAATGTTTTCTAGACCTATTCTTATAAGGAGATTTTTTAGAAATTTAACAAATCAACCCATATATATTTTTCAGAAATTAATCCGATATAAACTTTAACCACATTCAATTAATCAGTCAACAATGTGTAATATTTAAAATTGTAGGGGCCACTGATGCAAAGCTACAATTGTGAGGTCAACTGTTTGATGTATGCATGGACCACCCCCTGATTGTGACAAAGCTCACTCTAGTATTTGTTAAAAAAAAAAAAAAAACAAAGATTAATCGGCCATTCTGTTATGCCTTTTAAATATTGAATTTAAATAAAAATAATTTTTGTCAAAAAAAATAAAACTGTGTTTGGTTTTTATTTTACTAAAAGAATGATTAAGAGGCACGGTGCAATGTAATTAAGGGATAACCCGTGCCTGAATGTACGGTGTAATGTAAATGATTTTAAGAGAGATGTTGGTGACCGTTGAATAAATCTATTTGAGACCATCAAATATACTTATTCATTTATCTTGTTATTTTAGTTAAAGTTGATAATCGAGCTGAACTTTACAAAAAGTTAATAATCCAGTCAAACTTAAAACGAACATAATCCGAGTCAAGTCTGAATAGTTGAACTATTTTATATATAAATAATTTGAACTTTTTAGATTCGTTTAATTTAAAAAATTGTTCAAATTTTATTTATTTATTTTAAAAAAAATTCGAACTCTAATTTCAGCAACCCAATTATATATATATATATCAAGCAGCATTTTGAAAGTTAGAAAGAAAGTGTTATTGCTTTGGTCTCTGGAAAGTTATCACCAGTGTAATACTTTTTTTTGTAATAAAGATGATCAAAATGTTCAGTGAGACTGACACACCGTGGTACATCCAACATGTAGTAGCCCACCTGGTGGGAATCCTAGGTTTATGTACGCAGACTACAAGAAGATTGTTTTTTCCCCCTTAATTCTAGATAGTTATGGAAATAAGCCTATGGTACCGAGTGCTATCAGCACGGGACAGATTAAGGGCCTGATTTACCGGTTCACTAGCTCAATCAACTGGTCCGATCTAATTTTGATAAAATTGATGGTATCCCCTCCTTGTACCATATCAAAACTAATTACCACCGTAAATTTTAATTTAAATGATTTTTAATTATTGATTGAAAATAGTAAAATGATATATATTTATTCATATTATATTTTTATTGAATAAAAAATAAAAGTATGTTCAAAAATTATTTTGGTAAGGTTCTTTATGTTCCACCCTATTAGGTGTCCTTTTTTACATTCTTAATAAATATCTTTACACAACCCGAGGTTTGCAAAAAAAAAAAAAAAAGGGATAAAATACATTTTTAGTCTCTTAAAGTATGCATTTAGTATCTATTTGGTCCCTAATTTTTTAATTATGTTTATTTAGTCCTTAAAGTTTTTAATTTGTATTTAAGTGATCCAATTCCAAGGCTGTCAGAAAATTGTTGATGGTTTTGGTCATGTGCCATCATGCGGTTCCTAATTTTATGCCTATTTGGTTCGTAAAATTTATAATTTGTATCTATTTGGTTCTTAAAGTGTCTATTTTTTGTTTATTTGGTTCCATGTGATTGGCGCATGACCAGAACCATTAATAATTTTTTGATGGACATTTGAGATTGAACTATATAGATATAAATTAAAAATTTTAGGGACAAAACAGACACAATTGAAAATTTGAGTATCAAATAGACACTATACACATACTTTAAAGAGTAAATGTACTCGTACAAATTTATCCAAAATATATTTATTTTTGACATTTTTCCCCTCAAGGTGCATCTTTTTTGTTGTTGAATTGAGTCGTACAAATCTATGAAAAAATTGTTATAATAGTAATATTACTTCATCATGATATAAATTATCATCAACCAGAAAATATCATACCACTAGTAAACCCTACTACTCCAATAACAATTAATAAGTGATTTTGGTCATTAAATTTTAGTTAATTCATTTAGGGCACGCTTGTTTATCGGGTTTGAGAGGTTTGGAAGGGTGGTTTAAAAAAATTAATCTGATAGACTCCATAATTTCGCGTTTTGTTTGCACTTTTAAACGCGGGATTCATATCTCGAACTATTAATGATTCGGTGTGTTAAACCTCACATACATGGAATTGGACAAACCTAGGTTAACTACGCTTAATGACCCTTATATCCCTAATAAAATATCATATATATCAAATTAAATCACATCTCAACTCCCAATTACTCTCCTATGTAATTAAACAAACATGATATAAATTAGATTGACTAACAAATAATATAGTCATTTACAAAATAAAGGTGTGCTGATAACTGTAATAAATCTATAGGTCTCATGTATATATTTCTTACTAAATACAGATACGAATAAAATTCATATATGAATTTAATGTATACAAAAGTGAGAGTTAAATTTAAAATAATTTGATAAAGCGAATTCAATTCCTCACCCTAAAATCATCCAAACATGCCCCTTGTAGACATTGTTCACATAAATAATATCAAAAACCGAAAGGCCGTTGCAGTCTGAGACTCGTACAGTTTCATTGACTCATGCCTGCTCACTTCTCGTGAAGCTACGTTAGTAGGATTTGCTTCCCAAACTCTCTCTCTCTCTCTTTCTCTCAGTCTCACTCTCTCTTTCTCGGACACAGAGAAACACCTGGGTCCGTGAAACAAATACCTAAACATATTGTTCTGCTCATCATTCTCAAACTCTATTTCGACCTCATGAAGCTTTGTTGTTCATTTGCCTCTGCAACCACATTCTACCTTGGTTCTGTCCTCATCTTCTATGCTATGATACAACTATAAAACCATTTTCGTTGCAACCCATATAGTCGTTGTATAGGTTTCTTTTGTTTGGTTGTTTTTGTTTGGTTCAGCAAGCTGTTTTTTCTAATACGGGTCTTTGGATTTTGATCAGAAATACTTGAATGTTGCACTTTCTTCCTGAAATTAATCGTTGGGTGTGCTTTGGATTGCTTGAATTTGAAGAATATGAAAATGGGTCATCTTCATAAATAGAAAAACCATATGGGTTATCAGTTTTGAGGTTCAAGGTCTTTCTTGTTGAGTAATAAATTTCCACCGAAGTCTCTGACTCCCCATTAATGTTCAAGTCATAAACTGTGAGAAACCTTTGCAAACCCAAATTGTTTTTCATCAGAAACTGCTGTTGTTGAGGCAAAAATCAGATAAATTTTGATGTTGCCTGTGCTGGGTTCAATGGCTTCTTGATTGCTCATTTTAGGGGGGTTTGGAGGCAAAAATTGAGTACTTTCATTTGAGGGCAACCCAATAATGGCTCTTTCAAGCTTGTTCACCACTTTGCTAATTGGGCTGCTATTATCAAGGTCTCAACTTGTGATTGCTCAACTCTCTCATGATCAGACCATATTGGTATCAGTTGGCAAGGAGCTTGGAGTTTCTGGGTGGGGTCTCAATAGCTCAGATTACTGCTCTTGGCCTGGGATTGGTTGCAGCTCAAACAATTCAATGGTGGAGAGGCTTGTGCTCTCTCATCGAGGTCTCCAAGGTAATGTCACTCTAATTTCTGAGCTCAAAGCATTGAAATGGCTTGACCTTTCATATAACAACTTGGATGGATCAATTCCACCTGCTTTTGGGAATTTATCTCGGCTTGAGTTTCTCGATTTATCTGCTAACAAGTTTGGAAGTTCTATTCCTATTGAGTTGGGGAGCCTCAGAAACCTTAGAGCATTGAACCTTTCTAATAATTTGCTCACAGGAGAAATACCTGATGAGCTTGAGGGCCTAGAGAATTTACAAGATTTTCAAATCTTTACTAATAGATTGATTGGTTCTATCCCAATGTGGGTGGGGAATTTGACAAATCTGATAGTTTTTACTGCCTATGAGAATGGATTTAGTGGTAAAATTCCGGATAATTTAGGCTTGGTTTCAGAACTCCAGTTGTTGAACCTTCATTCAAACCAGCTTGAAGGGTCAATACCAGAGAGCATATTTTCCACGGGAAAGCTAGAATTTTTGGTTCTAACCCTGAATCAATTGGCCGGAAATCTTCCTGAATTGATTGGCAATTGTAGAGGCCTTTCCAGTATTAGAATTGGGAATAACAAGTTCATAGGAAGCATTCCCAAAGCAATTGGAAATGTTAGTAGCCTCACATACTTTGAAGCGGACAACAACAATCTCTCCGGGGAGATTGTCTCAGAGTTTTCACAGTGCTCCAATCTCACTCTTCTGAATTTGGCCTCAAATGGGTTTACTGGAACGATTCCTCCCGAGTTTGGTCAGCTTACTAATCTGCAAGAATTTATTGTTTCTGGTAATAGTCTCTTTGGAGAGATTCCAACATCAATTCTGAGGAGCAAGAATCTTAACAAGCTTGATTTAAGCAACAACAGATTCAATGGCACCATTCCAGAAACTATCTGCAATACATCTAGATTGCAGTACCTGCTCTTAGGTCAAAATTCAATACGAGGTGACATACCCCATCAAATTGGGGACTGCGTAAAACTCCTTGAATTGCAAATGGGTAGTAACTATCTAACCGGAAGCATCCCTCCTGAGATTGGTCATATAAAGAACTTGCAGATAGCACTAAATTTGAGCTTCAATCATCTCCATGGAGTATTGCCCCCCGATTTAGGAAGGCTCGACAAGCTGGTTTCATTGGATGTTTCTAACAATCAGCTCACCGGAACATTCCACTTGCACTGAAGGGCATGCTAAGTTTGATAGAGGTGAATTTCTCGAATAATCAGTTCACTGGTCCAATACCCACCTTTGTTCCGTTCCAAAAGAGTCTAAATTCAAGCTTCTTGGGGAATAAAGGGCTCTGTGGAGAGCCATTGAGTTATTCATGTGGAAATTTGAACGGGTCTGACCACAAGAGTTACCATCACAAGGTTTCGTACAGGATCATATTAATAGTTATTGGTTCCGGTTTGGCAGTTTTTGTATCTGTAACAGTTGTTGTTCTGCTCTTTATGATGAGGGAGAGACAAGAAAAAGCTGCCAAAGCTGCAGGGATTTCCGACGATGGAACTAGTAGCCGGCCATCAATAATAGCAGGAAATGTATTTGTCGAGAATCTCAGACAAGCGATAGAATTTGATGCTGTTGTCAAAGCAACACTGAAAGATTCAAATAAGATCAGCTGTGGGACTTTCAGCACGGTCTACAAGGCAGACATGCCCTCTGGGATGATTTTATCGGTGAAAAGACTGAGATCTATGGACCGAACAATAGTTCATCATCAGAACAAGATGATCAGAGAGCTTGAAAGGCTGAGCAAACTCAGCCATGACCATCTAATGAGACTCATTGGGTATGTAATTTATGAAGATGTTGCTCTTCTGCTGCATGACTACTTTCTCAATGGGACTTTGGCTCAGTATCTTCATGATTCTACCAAACAGCCCGACTGCAAACCTGATTGGCCAACAAGACTCTCCATTGCAATTGGAGTAGCAGAAGGGTTGGCGTTCCTTCATCACCTTGCCATTATCCATCTTGATATATCTTCTGGTAATATAGTTCTGGATTCCAATTTCAAACCTTTGGTTGGTGAAGTCGAAATATCCAAGCTCTTAGACCCATCCAGGGGCACAGCAAGTATCAGTGCCGTTGCTGGCTCATTTGGTTATATTCCACCAGGTATATAGACAATGTATTCTAATTGCTTTACTACTGATTTCTTCTTCCTCATGTTGTCCTCTTTGTTTAGTAACTATTTCCTTTTGAGTTGTTTGACAGAATATGCATATACAATGCAAGTTACAGCACCCGGAAATGTTTATAGCTATGGGGTTGTTTTGCTTGAGATCCTTACAACCAGACTACCTGTTGAAGAGGCCTTTGGTGAAGGTATAGATTTGGTAAGATGGGTTCACAGTGCTCCTGGAAGAGGGGAAACCCCAGAGCAGATACTAGATGTGAGGCTTAGCACCGTCTCATTTGCTTGGAGAAAAGAAATGCTCGCAGCGTTGAAGGTCGCGTTACTTTGCACTGATAACACACCAGCCAGACGGCCCAAAATGAAAAAGGTGGTGGAAATGCTTCAGGAAATCACACAAACCTAAGTGGAAGCCTATTGCACAGGAGTTTGCCACAATTCTCAGGATCAAGAACCCCGTTGTGAGTTATGAAGACATCATGCCAATTCCAACTATTTTTTCGGTTAACTGTCATCCTCCGACAAGGTGGTTGGGGTGGTGCTTTCCTTCTCTGATTATCCACTCCTTGTTTTGTATGAAAAAGTATGTGAGAAAGGGGGTTCTTGTAATGTTTTCCAAATTGAAAAGGAAGACAAGACTTGGGAGGAGGATAAATGCAAAGAGGGTTTCCTAATATGGATTTTCCTGCACTGTTTATTAGGCCTTCATAGTATTATAGATATTTTTGGTTCCAACATGCGTGTGGAGCATATGTACTTACCAGAAAACTATATCCCTCTATAAAATTCTCTCTTTTTTATGACTTCCACTTATCGATCCCAGCCCAGAAAAGTGACCGACCAGGGTCCTATTGATGAATGAAAGAAAGGGTTTTTGAGCTCTAGCCCTAGCCCTAGCCCTAGCCCTGTAAGCCCACACCTGTGTAGAGTAGATCGTTCAACACCTGTGGCACATACCCATTTTTGACCTATTGGCCCAGATGATAGCGGCACTACCCCAGCTCTAACTTCTCTGCATTTCAACTTCGCTTTCTTGTTTGTTTATTCTTGAATCCATACTGAATCTTCCTTTCTATTGCGTTCGGGTTTTGCATGCTACTCTGCATTTGATCTTTTATCATGCTAAGAATAGAAACGTGGGATTACCTTGTGATTGGTTCTTGAGAAGATCAGAGAAGAAGAAACCCGGATATAAGAGCTTTTTAGGCCTGCAAATGGGGTAAAAACCTTGCATATAGTTCACTCTGCATCTTGACATTCATTTTGTGTTCTGGGTCTCAATTTCGCTTGCCTGAGTTTTCTTCATATCAAGGAATTAAATTTTGTGTCGAAACATCTAAAACGTTTCCCTTTGAATAGAAATCGAAACGAATAATTGATTGAATATTAAAATTCTTATGTTTCGAGCTGTTTCGATTGGTTTTGACCTATGTTTCAGAAATAAATTTTAAAATTTTTTCTTTGTTTTTGAAATATTTCTGAAACATTACCGAAACGTTTTTGTTTCCAAACTCACTGAAACTATGGACCAAAACGAAATTTTGATGCTTGCTTCAGATGTTGGTTCCTCTGCTTCTAGTGCCTTCATAAATTGACTGGGTGATCTTTGTCTCTAATTATCATTACTACTACTACTACAGTACTACTGCTACTTGATTCAAGTTGAGCTTTTAAAGAATAAAAACCATTCTAGTTCTAAAGTTCTTTGACTTAAGTCTGTCAAGGCTTGAAATTTTAGTCTACATACAGAGCAAAGATAGTACTGGCTTGAGATTAGGGTATCAACGGGCAAAAATGCAAGGTTTGTTAACTGCTGCAGGGGAGCAGGCTGAAGCACAACAACGACGCAAAATGAGTCGGACTCAAAATTAAGCAGAGCTAATGTTGTTTGATCTGCATTCAGTCACTGATCAAGACACATTCTACGACATAAATCCCGTCAATTTCGGGCCAAATTCTTTGATTTAGACCCTCAAATTAGCATTTTTGCCCTTTTTAGGAGAGATTTTGAAAATTTGTAATAAATCATAAAACATTCTAATTTCAGTGTCGTCAGTTAGTAACTCCAAACAACACATGCTTTTATGTTAATTTGTTAGATTGAAGTTTTTTTTTATTTTTGATAAATTTCGTGCAATTAAGAATTTTATTTTCAATTTTAAAAAGGGTAAAATTTTTGGACATTTTTATAAATATTGTCCCTATGTAATGTACTACAAACTATTCACTCAATAATACACATTTTTCAGGGTTTTCTCAATTTCCCTACATTGAGATTGTGTGCATGTTTACTACAACCAAGAAACGACGTTTTATTTGTATTTCTTATTTACCGTTGTCTCTTTCGACTAATAAATGATGATTTCTTTGTATTTTTTATTTAGCGTCGTCTCACCGGGGCGGCCTTCAAGGCTCATTCCTTGACCAGTGCTTGGTTTACTGAAGATTACTCGATTTGTTTGCAGAAGATCCTCCAGGGAGTCGCACACTTATTATTACCATTAATGGAAATTTTAAGGGTGGAGTTGTTCTGGGAAAGAATGGTTTTGGTGGAAGGTCCCTTGATTCTGTTGCTGTCAAATGATCCGTGTTGTGGGATGTACATTACATGTCCACTGCTACAAGGGTTAATTACACTTCCAATCCCTAAAGTACCACCCGATTCACACCTTGATCCTAAGCCCTTTTTTAAGTGTCCATTACATCCGTCAAATTTTGATGGACTTGTGGTACCCAAAAAAATAATAAAAATAGTTATTACAATACTGGTAAAAACATCCACAAAAGTAATAATTTTTTTGTACCAAACAAAAGTGGTAAAAACACGCACAAAAGTGATAAATCACTTACAAAAATGATAGATTTTTTTATTATAAAATGACCCATAAAAATTATAGAAACACCCTTTGAAGTAGAAAATTTTAGATGGAATTGCATGAAAGGATTTGGGATGGAATTGAAAAAAAAATCCCAGCAGTTTCAAGCCTGTATGCAGCTTCAGACAAGCTTGTCTTGCCAATGCTTCACAGCTACCGCACATCAGGATTGAGAGCGATAGCCTGGAAGTAGCTCAGCTCAAATGAAGGGGTGCCTCCTTGAGAAATCAGTGTCTTTGTGGAAAATATTAGATACTTTGCTAGACACCTAGATCTTAGATTTTTTACACAAGCCAAGAGTCCTCAATAGGGTAGCTCATTGGGTGGTAGCAACCATGCTATCCAATTCTATTGCTGTGATTAGTTGCCCCCTGATGAGTTTAAGCCTTTATTTTCCTCTAATTAAAATCAACATTTTCCTACTTAAATGAATTTACAATCTTCTTGTTCTTAAAAAAAAAAAAAAAAGGTAAATTTTAGAGGTATTTGTACTGAATTTTTTTTAGGGGTACCGTAGTCTAAGTCCAATTTTGATATAATGTCATTTTAGTCCAATCAATAATACTAGTTACTTTTTCACAAAAAAACGCACATGATTTTTCCAAGATGGCCGTCAAACAACAGAAACTAAAAGAATAACCCAACGTTAGAGGTGTAAAAAGATACGATCCCAAAAATAGACTACTTCTCAGCTGATCCCAGAAACAAAAATTAATCACCCAAAGAAAAGCAATGGCCAATTTTTCTAACAAAGACAGGATGACAATGCCAAATGCAGCAGAGCATCGCAAAGAAGTAAGGTATAACATCATAATATCTGACAAAAACAAGATGTCCCAAGGACACTGATAGTATGCAATGAGTGATAATGGAAATAATTGACAATCACGTGATCATATTGTTGGAATTTAATACGCTTTAAACCCACAGACAAATACAGATAATCGAAGAACAAACTAAGAACGTAAAACAATAAACAAAAAAGAACAAGACATAAAGATTTTACGTGGTTTGACAATTTGCCTACATCCACGAAGCTGCAGGGATTTCACTATTGGGAGAGCGGCTTTCAGTTCCAATTAAACCCTAAACACCAAAGTAGCGGTTTTTATATGTCATTCGCTCCATGGACCAAGTCTCAAAATATTTTTCATTAAAAACCACACAACATTATTTCAGGTCGGATCATCATCTGAATTATACTCACAAATTAGACTCCATAAAAATCCAACACATATTGCTCTATATGGGCTTCTAGCTGGAAAAACAACACAGCAATGGGATACATATTTCCCAAACTGTGCCATCCACAAAGGCTGTGGTTCTTATGCCCAAGCCATGTCATCAACACATGCTTCAAGTTAACCATGCCAGTCTTCTACATCACTGGCAAAGTTGGTCTAAATACTCAGCTGACTGAGGACACATTGCTTGCTTTGTAACCAATACTTACCTCTAAGGCTTGTACACATAATCATATAACTGATGTAACTCTCTCAATTCATAGATCCACATGGCAGTCCAACTTTATTGTAAGACTTAGGGTTGAAGGTGACAATTTAATCGTGTCGTGTTGAATTCATGTTGGGTCATTATGAATTCGTGTCAAACATTAATCAATCTTAATTTAACATATTTAACTAATTATGTAGTGTTGAGTTGATTTATTTATTTTCGTATCGTGTTCGTGTTCGTATTTGTATTGACCCACGTAAATTTTGAATAAAAAATTTAACGTTAATATTATATTTTCACTTAATTAAATTTAAGCTCATACTTTTTTCTACAAACTAAAAATTAACTTGATAAAAATAATACTAATTATATTGAGTAAAAATATCTTTTTTTATACAATAATTATGTCAGTACTTAATAAATAGTTATAAATAAATAATATTTTATTTATATAATATTAATTAAACATGTTAATTTTGTATTAACATGCAAATAAAAAAATAGAGAAAGTGCCCATTCTTAAATAAAACGAATTGATTGTGTCAATTAATAGTCGAAGCAAATTATCCAGCAAAACAAACTAAGTAACCACACAGTTAACGAAAATCAAAAGGAAAAATAATTCCTCAGAATATATCCAAGAAATTCCAGCCGAAATGGAGAATCAAAATCCTAAAGGAAAGACAAACAGTTAGAGAGAAAGAGAGATGATAGACTCAACTCACCGCGATGGACTTGCACAGAGACAGAGAGTAGTCAGTGTCTCGGAGCTGTGAATGATCTTTTGGTTTATTCCATGCGCAATAGCTAGGATCATACGTGGCGTTTTGGGCTGCTTAATGCCCAGGCATCCACCTCTTTTTTTTAATGGTTAGTGACATTCGATTAATCTTTTTTATAATCTCGTTATTCATTCTTATTTTTTTTTTCTTGGGTATAAGTCATCAGTCATTAATTTAAGGGCACTTAATCGTATAAATTTCCTCATGTTTGAAATATTACATTCAACCCTTTTAGTAGTAACAGAAAAAAACTCTTAGATGACTATTATATCCTATAATAAAAAATTGAACACAATTGAATCTAATCTATATTTGAACTCGAAACCAAACTCTAACTCAAAGTCAAATGAAAACCCTTACTCAAACTGTAACGAAAACTCAGAATTTAATTTAAGAATTATTTTTTTCTTCCTTTTGCGCACTTGAAAATCAAATAAATATATGATATTCATCACATACTTTTACTTCAAGGATGGGGTCAAGATTTCGTCGTGAGGGGCCAAACAAAAATAATCGCATAGTAAAAAATTGTGTTCAATAGGACGAATACGATTGAACAAGTTATCGTTTATGTCAAACATTTTTTTCGTTGCATTGAACTAGTGAAATTGACTTTTATATGATATACAATTGCAAATTTTAATTTGAGTCATAAATTTAAAAAATCTAAAAATTCATTTTACTGACCATCATATAAATTAGTTTACAACAATGTTGCATTTCACTTATTTCCTCTTTCATTACATGATGCAATGACTTTATGATGGTCAGTAAAATGAATTTTTAGATTTTATGAATTCAGTAAATACGCGGAGTAACACAATATGCTACTTGATTTTGATGGTGCTGTGATAACGAATTGCCCTTCCAAGTTGGTAGTTATGGCTCAATCAGAACATTTCACAATAGAGGACACCCAATATTACTACCTAATTACCCCTTCCCTTTTTCTTTTTTCAAAAAATAAAAAGACTAGCCGTAGGATGATTGGTGTATAAAATCATCCACCTAAGTTTGTGAAGAAATATATTAAGCTTGAAAGGGCTTGATTTATATAGATAACCAAAGACACCTAGAGTGTGGAATCTTTTCCAGCAATTTTAGATATCTCAATCAACCAAATTTCGAAGAAGGTGCATTCTCACCTTTGAATGAATGCTCACAAAACCATTTCAAGTAATCAATGAAGATTTTGATTTTGAGACGAAATAACAAATGAGTTTCAAACTTCCATCATCTCTCTCTCCCACACAAGCACGTGCGAGAGAGAGAGAGAGGTGCTACAAACCTACAATCATCACTAGTGTAATATGCACTTCAAAATCATACCAAGCAAGTAGAAAGATGAAAATTAATTCGAAATGTAATCCTGACCCTTGATTTCAAGACAATTCATGGTGCCTAAAGGTGTATTCAGTTACAAACACAATTTCTTCAAGCAGACACTAATGGATACTAAGCTAACAACTCAACAACAGACTGTAAGCAACTTAAAGGACCAGCAGTGCAGATGTTACAATATGGGTCTTTCATCCCCAAAACATTATGCAAGTTTTGAAGTTTACAGATATTTCCATTAAACAAACGGCAAGAATACATTCGACAGTAAATATTTGTTTTTGTACATCAAAACGTTTAAACAGGATGGGAAACCCTCTGGTTTAACCCACACATCTTGCTGAAACTCCATACTTTCCGGGAGGAAAATCTAGAATATGCCTCCACAATGGTGATAGACTACACACATTACATGAAACGGGAGAAAAATAAAAGAACGAAAGAATTTGATTGAAGAACCTCCCAAATCAATCAAAATCCTGATCACAGCTCTGATGAATTTGCCCCCCATTTCTGTATACCACCTCTGTAAATGTTCGGAAACATAGGCTGCTTGTACCAAGGAAGCCTTTGGGCAAGAGGGTCAAGCAGCCACTTGGGAGCATTCAAACTCTCTATCTAAGACTTGATAGTTTCCTGTTTGTATCATATCAACATCCAGCAGCTTTTAAAAAGTTATCGTAAGGGCTTGATGCTGGTAACAGGAAGGAGTGAGGATGATGTTGATACGCACTTGCACACAGCATTGGAACACTAACACCAGATGATTTTTTTGAAATTGCTACTGCCTCCGGATCCAGGAAAGGATTGCCAACCTGCAATATTCAATCAAGTTGCACAATATTAAATTTATTCACAGCAAATGGATAATGGTTTTATTGTTTTAAAAGTGAATACATGTAGGAACTTAGGAGGGTGGGGTGTGTGATATACCTTCAGTAATGTTAACTAGAAGAACTATCAATTAAAATAACAAGAACAAATAAATGTTTATTCACCCAAGGTGTGCTAAAACTTGCTATTGGTTAAAATGTTACAGCTTACAAATTTTGGAAAAGAATCATAGAACATATGTACAATGATCAAAATTTCATTTCAGCATATTGTTTCAGTCACCGAAACGGAAATGTTTCAACGCGTTTTGACTTATTTCAAAAACAGAGTGGAGACGAATAAAAAATTTGAGAACCATTTTTTCAAAACATCAATTGAAATATACCAAAACATCTTGAAATATCTTAAAATATTCTGAAACAATTGTGTAAATGTGTCAAAATATTATGAAACATCTTGAAGGATTAAAATTTTGATTCCATCACAGATTCGTTTCGATCTCCTTACGGAAATATTTTGGCTGTTTCGACCGTTTTGAAACGAAATTTTAATCCTTACATATGTATATATCCAGAATTATAGTATGATGTTCGAAAAAGATCCATTTGGCAAGTGCTCCTTTTGAACTCAAGCAAAAGATAGGCAACATGAAGTACTAATCCTCAAGATGGGTCATGCCAAGGCCTAACTTCAGGACCTCTAGATCTTTTATTAATAGATACATATGCCATGACATTACAAACAAGAAGAGTGCATACGTATAGTTGAATGCATGTGCCAGGCCTCAAGCTTCTATCAAGAGATTGATGTGGCGAGGTAGAACCAAGAGAACTGAATTCAGATATAATATGAATTTATTGAAATATACAAAAACAAGGAAGTACCACTTGGAAACCTCCATCAACACGGGCATAAGAAGCCATCTGCTTGTCCACATCAACACTTTGAGAAGTTCTGCTCAACAAGTTCTCTTGTCCATGCTGCATGACCATCAAGTGGGACATCATCTGGTGCTTTCCTAGTAGAAGTGCCTCACAATGATGGGCCATTTCCTTGTATGACACGTCAGGTGCAGTGCTCACAGAGATTCGCCCAACTTGATGTGCTGTCTCCAAAACCTGTGCACATTGAGCATACCCTTAACTATCGTGCAATAACCAAATACACTTAGATAATGAGATTGATGCATTTCACTTAGATGAGCTTTTTACTATAAATGATATTAGGTTCCTTTCTTTCCCTGCAACAGATAGTAAGATACCATACATAGTTTGACTGCAACTTAAAAGAATAAAAGTGTTTTGTTCAGCAAGCAAGAACCTTATAATAAGATCAATTTATTAAGATTCAATGAAACTATATTGAATATAATCATGATTTAAACAAGTATATTTTTAGGGTAACTAAGCAAACTTCAGCATGAGAAGATATGTAAATGAGACGACAGTAAAGATAGTTTTAGTCTGAGGTAACATCAAATAAAAGAAGTCATGACCAAGATGAAATCTTTTTATAGCATTGACAAGATTTCACTTTAGTGAACCCGATGGGAAGTTGGTGAAACCTGAGCGTAGCTATGTCACATGAAGCAGAGAAACACCCCATGGCAATGAAGAGGACAACTCCAGAATAAGAAACAACAATGACATCATTTTAAAGCAAGAGAGAAGATGGTTTTCAGTTCTCATTTGAAAATAATATACTCAAATATAGGAAAAGATAAACAGGAGATGAGATGATAACTAAGCGTATCTTCTCCAAAGAATTTCTAGCAAATAATAGTACAAAAATTGCAGAACAGCTGCGGGACTTCCAGATATTATATCAGCTCTAATGTATAAAAATAGCCAAGTTGGAAATAAAAAACCCTAGACATATATAAGAGCTGCGCCCGGCCCTGCCATATATTCAATATTTCAGATAAAATGCTTATGTCTTCTGTATCTGTATGGGTTCCATTTGTGATTTTAGCATCCTTCAATCTGTTCTGGACTGCTGTACTTCTATTGTTGGCCCATTGGCAACCTGTTAACATACTGCTGAACATGTGCCGTACCCAACATTGAAAAAAGTTTTGACCCTTCTTCTAATTCAATTAACTGATTAAGCCACCCCCAGAAAGTTAGCTTGCTCGTAGATCACTAGCTTCTATACATTTTCTCAATGAGCCTTATTAACTTGTAGAAAAAAAATCTAGCAAATAGTCAAGTGTCAGGTTGGTGAAGGTTTCAATTATCATATCACCTTTCTAACTTTTAGGCATTTTTGAAAGGAGCTTTTAACAATGATATTCATTTGCTGATATGGGATTGCGTATCATGATTTATGAAAATGGCCGAACACAGGCGTTGTTATCTGACACCAGGAAAAGTGTCTTAGATAACCCCATAGAACAAAATAAAATGCAACAAAGGTGTTGGTGACTGGAAATCAAACATGCAAACATATTACTGTTTCTAATGCAGCAAAAGCTGCCAAAATGAGTTTCCTAGTTACACTGGCAAGGATGCAGTGCTTCAAAGCGGGGGATGCCCAAAATATTAAAAGTAAAACCACAACATATCAAGCAAACTCAACCAGTTTCTTGAACAAAATTGCATAAAAGTGCAAACAAAATGTTACGTTAAGTTTCTTATTTACTCCAGAAATAAAGTGAAATTAATGTTAGGTTAAGTTGCATAATCTAGGGGGGAATCTTGAGCATATTCTCATCTTTGGCATCCAACTCTTCAAAAGCGCACTATATAATGTCTCAGCAAATATTTATAAATATAAGTCCGCAAATCAGTAAAGAAAACACTAACTAACTAAAAAGAGAACTGCAGAGCCAGTTTTACAATCACATATTTTCCTCAATACAAGCTACCAACAATTGCCCCATCCTTTCAGGATCAGTATCCCCTTACTGATTGAAATGAACAAAATACATAATACCACATGCAAGAGTAACTTACTGATTCTAGAAGTTGATTGACACTCAACAGGTTGGGGATTTCAAAGTCCAACTGTGGATTGTGTTTAGCTTGACTTTCGAACGAATCTGTTAGAGCATCATCATCTATTGCAAAAATTGGGGCAGCCTAAACAATAATCATTAAACTAATTAGTCTCAATAAACTAGTAAATCGCGGAAGCCACAAAATGTAGTAGTTACCTCATCTGGAGATTTACGGTTATTTGAATCAGACTGATATAGTTTTTGGGGAGCATCCATGAATGACTGGGCTCCTTGAGGACACACATCATCAGGTAGAAATTCATTGAGCAACTGCTCCCTTATGGTGGACTGCTCAGACTGCACAAAGAAGAGTCAAGTCATAATGATTTAAACATCAAAAGCACCACTTGGGTTTTAACAATAATACAAAGGTTTACATCTGATAAGGTATCCAAACTCTCCACAACGACAGAAGCTAAGGATTCTAACTTCTGGTCCTCAGTGATTTGTATTTCTGAAAAAAATCTCAGAGCAGTATTATTATCTTCTTTAGATCCATAAACGGTTTTATGATGGCTAGATCCAGAATCAATGGTCTGTAATTTGCAATCTTCAACCAAACACAGAAATGGATCAACCTGACACAAATACAGAACAATATTAAGGAAAATATGATCTAAATTTGACCCAAAGAAAATGTTATATGACAATGATGCACCAAAAGGAAACGAACCAAAAATGATGTCATTGCTATGATATCCAAGAGAAGTTAGTTGCCCCTCAGTAAACATGAAGTCAATGCAGATAAAAGCTTATCAGCAATGAGTCACCTACCGTTTTATCTGTAACTGTAGCCCTGACACATGGAATAAGCCGCAGAATATTATATGCTTTTGATGAAAAAATTATCATAGAAGTTGCCAAGAAAAAAAGGGATCTGCGACGTGATGGTAGCAGTGGCCCTGCAAAAAAAGTGGAAATGGACCATGAGTAGACAATTTAACTACGTATTAATGTCAATTCAACCTTGTCCACTATGCATCACTATCAAATCTGATTCAACAAGAAAAGGTAAAATCATGAGTCAGTAGGTACGATAACTCCTGAAAAACATGCATCTTTATGCCTACAGATCTGAATCATGCCAAATCATCACTATGGCAATTTGGACTCCTTTACCACATACATGTTGAGTTCAAACTGGTTTAGAATAATCTTCCAAAGGATTCCAAACAACTTTATTAAGACCAATGAATATAACAAGGTGGTTAACCAGTCCCCTCACAAGGATAAACCTGATGTTCACTATCCATATCACCCATTTAAATAAAAACTGTTAAAATTAAGTAATATTGGGCACTCCAACACTAAATGAATCTTACATGTCCTTAATAGTGTATTTGCATAGTCCGTGCGCATGTGCGCATGTTTAGTATTGGAAGAAGGTCCATGGATTTTAAATTTCAAACAATTAATATCAGCATGAAGACATATTCCTGGTCAATAAACAAACCAATCAAGCACCACAAACTCTTTCAAACTTCCTATTCAGTTCTAAGAGATCCTTGAGAAAGCTTCAGATATCTCAAACATTAAGGCTTCAAAATCTGCGTGACAGAGACAAGTTGAATGATAAAACAAATTCATTGGGCCTCCTCAATCCTACTCATGTTATGTGTATGGTTCAAGGATGAGAAAGCTGCCATATATCACAAGCAATTTCTCAGGGCGCACACCATCATTCTTTCCTTTATTTTCCTTTCCTCACAAAAGTACCTCACAAAATTTTGCCAAAACAATGATGACAGTTGAAATGGGAAGTGTATGCAATAGCTATTGCCATACGATTCTCTTTACGCAAGTAGAATGGTCATCACACCATCACACCTCCCCTTCCCAAAAACTGAAAAGTAAAGAGAAAAGAACAACCTAATCCGTTAAAATCACATGTATGGTGTGAAATCAAATTTCAGGGCCTACCTCCTTCAGAAAAAGAGAGAGTCTTCGTAATGAAAATGCTAGCTGAAAACTTCGGACCAGACCTCACGACTGGAGTTCTGCACAATGTTATGCATCTCATAAGAATAAATGCTCAAAAAGAAAGCATCTTTTTGTGACATGGAAAATATATGATAGTCTTAAATACAGCCACTTGAGAGAATTAAGACAACAAGTAGCATTGTCTAACAGCAGTATGAAAAGAAGTCCTGAGACCTGTAACCCTATGTGACTGGATCCAATGAAAGGAAATGTACAAGAGTTCTAGTGCGGTGATTGTATCTCATAAAGAATTTTGCATGTCCGGTATCAATTAAAATGGCCAAAACATTTCTCTTCCATCGTAAACTGCCATGGTGGAAACTGAGATTCATAAAATATTCATGTATACAAATTTGTTCACCCGGACGTACATGAAACATATCAGAGTGCTCAAAATGTTTCTTCTATGTCAACAGCAATCAGAAAAAAAAAACAAATAAAGAAGCTGTATCTAATCTTTTCAAATACAGGCAATGTGTTGACCTAGCTAACCATGCAAATAATTTTGTAACTTGGATTTTTTTCTATGAATGTTAGTGCATATGTGGATGTACTTCGATAGGACTGGAAACAAAATAATATTCATCATTGACAAGCAAGCTTAAAAGAAAGAGCTAAAAGGACAACAAATTCAGAAATCTTAAGTCCATTTGTCAAATCATGGATCGCCCAGGAATGCAGCGTCAGCACAAAAGCCATGTAATTTAACTAACATAGCCATAGTGTGATGTAAGAAGCCAACCTCCACACTGCTAAACGCTCTACTAACAGAAAACTACTCTGTCTAAGGCTAAGTTA